>AP028429.1:16606862-16949750 GCA_036509395.1 Antheraea yamamai
TGGTGAATTAAATAAGTCATTGCGTGGCGCCATCTATGAGATATCTATAACAGTCGGTATAATATAGTTTTCTGTCAACAGAGCAATTTAAAGCGTCATCTTTTCGAGACTGATGAAACTTACAATTAATAACAATAATCAACATTGACAATCATTTAATTTGTAATTTAAAATATTAGCACCATTAATCGAAATATTAAGTATCCTATCTCTAAAGTTGGAGTAAATTATACATAAATGCCAACGTTCATGCAGATCCATTGAGTAGTTTCGTGGTTTATCGTGGGCAAATATCATGATACTGGATTTTTATATATTTCGATTTTAAATTTGTTTTGTATGCTACATGCTACATGCTGGAATTCGGACTTGCGAACAAGGAATTAACATTCCAAGGGTCATTTCACTCGACTACGATTACTTATAAAAAGTGTATGTTGAACTCAATACCAAGAATGATTTTTATGCTTTTAACACATACCAAAATTACATATAACAAATCATAATAAAAATAAAAAAAAAAATTGAAATGGTCCGATTTCTCGCGGAATGCTCATATGTATTTTTTGTCAAATTACCCGTTTAATAAATTAACAATTTCGCTTATAATAACTTGTACATGTGTAAGGCCCGCTAAGGCGCTTCTTGTAAAACAAACTGTTTAATCGTACTCTGACTACTAAGATATAGGCTCTGTTTGAAAATTTTTGAAAATTCATTGTTAAATGGAAAAATAATTTTTAAATTTAATTGTTAATAAAGATGATGGAAATTTCATAAAATTTTTGAGGAAAATACATAGGATGTACGGAGACATGGTCCCTGAGACTGATAACTCTTAGTTATTAAAGCTGTTATCTTAGCTCTTACCTTAAAAATATAATTCATACAGGGACCTTTATGAGGACATGCTGGACTCCGACCCTCGTAACCTGTTATCGGGTCACCTTTCTCTTTTGATACACGTGGTGGAGTGAAAAACCTATAGCAAAAAAGAAACGTATAATAAAATACAATAAAATTCTTAATCATACTGATTTTGATTAATAACGGTCATTGGGACCTGTTAGAAACCCGTAAGTAATTATATCTCAAAGCAGCGATAACCTCGTTGTTTTTAATGCTATATTAAACAGTATGGATTGGAAATGTTGGCACAATGTTCAGTAATCTCAATTATCTATATAGATAAAATAGAAGAGGTCTGTCATCACACACATGTGTGCATTACACAAAAACTACTTGATAGAATGCGACCAGTTTAAAAAAAAACTTAACTATTCGATTCTTATTTTTTTTAAATCACAATATCGACATTTAATATACTATAACACTTAATATACTTGAAAGTATTATTGTAAACACTACAAAAGAAGAAATGTTCAAAAATAGATATATTTTTAGTTCGAATTTTTTTTTATTATGCCTTCTGTACATGAAGTATAATAACGGACACGGTATCATGTAGTTATCAATAAATTACCACAGATAGAAATATGACCTATTGGGGTTTTGTTTTAGCTAACAGTATGCAGTAAAGACTGCATATCAAATTCGTGTTACCGGTCGTTTAATTAAATCTGACATGTTTCCAGCACTAGCCACAATGTATCTTTATTATACATTTGTCGCAAATATAGTTAAAGTGAAACTTTTATTACATTGTCTCAAACTTTTTCGTCTGTGTGTTGCATATGGCGTGATGGTCGGCCGCGGAGTAGGGATATAGTGAAAGGCGCTCGTCAGAGCAGCCAGGGCCAATATGGCGGCACCTATAGTTCGCAGCAGCTACCGTGTAATGGTCAATCCTTTTTTTTATTAGTTTAATGTCTACAGTGTGAAAAAAAGTTTCACTTTTACCGTGGTTTCATAAAACCACACAATCCTTTTTTTTGTTTTAATTCCTTATACATTACACGTGTCGATTGATTAGGAGCTTAGTTTAAGCAGATATAAACGGCACGCTGTAAACACAAAATTATATCAGACTCTGTCATACTCATTAGCTTGGTCGTGTGCGAGAGACAATTGTAATATTTTGTGTTTCGCCTGCAGTATGACGTCATGTGTGTTCGTGTTGTACGTGTACTTAACCGATATTCACGTTAAATTAGGCGCATACCAGAATAAAGGTGTGCGTTTATCGTTATCCCGCTCTTTCCTCATTAAATAGAAGAAGACGGCGCTACCCAACATGAAGATTAGCGTCTCTTTACCCGGCGAACGTCGAAGCCAGCCTTTCATTTCTAACGTTCTTAACCAATATTCAAAGACCTGCAAATTAATAATCCTCTTCATTAATTGGAGGCGAAGTTAAAAAAGTTATAAAAATGGAATACGAGAAGGCAAATGATATAGAGTTCGATATAAATAGACTCTTACCGCGACTTTAGTCAGTTGTTTTACTTTTTTGTGGCTTAATAATTTTAGCAATTCCTGAGTAGTTGATTAAATACATATATCTATATATTAGCGCATATACTAAAATTTATAAAAGTGTCATAATTTTATTTTTTTACCATACATTTTAGCCTTTCGCTACAATCTCACTTGACGTTAAGATGTGGCCGATAATAGGCCCAAGTATAGAGAAAACCCACTCTCAAGTGTAGCTGTTAGAACACATTTACAGCGACAGGTTAATACACTTTTAATTCGAATGTAGTTAGTCTGGCGAGTATCAGAATAGGCCTTATCACCCTGCTATAAAGTCACCACGATGTTTTTCTGCATCGAAGACGCAGACTCATTGTACAGGCTACTACTGAAACATCACCGCTTCAAAATATGACATAGATCATTTAAAAGATTTTATATATGAATAGGCAGTGGCGAAACGGTTTATAACATCTCCCTCCTCTGTTTCTCAGCCGATTTTCTTCATTTTTTTTTTGTTTTGTAGCTATTAACGATCTTAAGTATCAATAAAAAAAGTGGTAATCGTTTTTTTTCTGTATGGTCAAAGTTCAACCACTGGACGAGTACTCGTCATTATAAACACACTCAATTACTAACACATATTCAATTGCCGACTACATCTATTTGGATATATTTTCGTGTTGTATTTGTAATTGTCAGGACAAAGTGTAAAAAAACTCCGCTTAAAAAGCGAGTGAGACAAAAAACAACGGCTAGATTTTCAAAAATATTGAAACAATTGACAGATTGACGTTCACTTCCTCAGGTGCCATTTCATTACATGGTCTTACTTTGCGAAGGATTTCGTCTGATTTTCTGCATTGGTACAAAACTAAAATTCAGTCTAAGAGGACATAGGTACTCGTACAATACAAAATTGCAATTCACGATTATTTACTAATGGGGAACTATACGTAAGCATTATTGTTGTATAACTTAACGCTTAAAGACTTATGGCTTACATTAAGAAACTAAAAATATTAAACTTTGAATATTTCATAGAGCCAAATCGAAATCTGAGTTTTCAAAATTAATACAAAAACGCTAACTTATCTGACATCACTTCATATGACCTCAGCTATTCATGGCATGTGAACATAATTTACCTACAATAGATGCAATAAATTTTCAGTTTTTTCCACACTTTTTTGAGGCGATGTATAATACTTTATACACCCGTATAATGCTTAATGATGATAAAACGCGACTGATACTAATCTGTATATACGTATTATGAAGACACAATTATTTAAGGTTGAATCATGTCACTACTACTGAATGTATCGGCATAGGACTATGACCATTCGATGTGGAATTTGTTGTGGTTCTAGGCTACTTATTTTTTGGATTTGATTGACCATTTGCAGTTCTATTACCGCCCAACCGAGAGGGTGAGAATCAGCTAATCTATATAGGGAGCTAATCTATATACATATGACAGACTAAGATCCCACTAAAAACTCCACTATCATTTTATTTGTGTATAAGTCACTACATGACAAACTAAGATCCCGCCAAAAACTCCACGATCATTTTATTTGTGTACAAGTGTATAAGTCACTACATGACAGACTATGATCCCGCCAAAAACTCCACTATCATTTTATTTGTGTACAAGTGTATAAGTCACTACATGACAGACTATGATCCCGCCAAAAACTCCACTATCATTTTATTTGTGTACAAGTGTATAAGTCACTACATGACATACTATGATCGCGCCAAAAAATCCTCTATTGTTCTATTTGTGTCCATTTTCTCAGATCTCTGAATAATATTAATAGGTTAACCTTGAGCGAGTATAAAAAATAACTTGCTTTTGCATTTGTAAATGCATAATTTCAGTTATGGATTAGTTTCAACATATTCAAATACAATGTTTATGAACATCATGATGAAGTTATAGCATGTCGATAAGGGTTTTCCATTTTCGTCCTCAAATGGAAAATCTATTTCCCACCACCTATATGTGTATTCCGGCAGCCGCACTTAAAGCCAGTCCTGATTTAGCATGTTTACCATTTTAGGCTACATAATTATTTAATAACTATAATTAAGTATTAAAAAAATTGCATGTAAATTTAAAAACATTATTAATACAATTACTTACCAAGTTAACAAACAGATTTACTACTAAAATTCTTCTATGCGGGGGTTCAAAATAAACAGCCAAGCCGCTTAAAGTGCATGGCAACAACACAGTAGTGTAATATGAGAATTGACTAAAAAACAACCGTCTGTAAATGAAAATTTTCATTTTAAGTTATAACTTTTTAAAAGCACCACTCTTTTACTTTGCAATACAAGTATAAAAAAGAAGATATCAAATTACTATAATTGTGTAAAAATAATCATATGTACCTGAAAATACAATTGAGTGTGACAAAGGAGCATCCAACAGTGAGGCCAAATATCCCAGACTTTAAATACAACTTGAATTGTTGCAACATCTCCTTTCTATCTAATTTTTTACCCCTCATCATCAGTTGGAACTGAAATTAATATATGAAATAAGGATTATTTTTTTACAATTACACTGCCACTTAAAGAAAATTGAAGTATCTAACTAACTTTAACACAAATCAGAATACTAATTTCTTATAAAGTGTAATTTGAGAATAGAAGTTCATAAATTAACTGATTAATACTATTAAATGCTATGCCTGATTTGGAATATATAGAAAACTCAATGTTTCAAAAAATGCACTCCTATTTCTTTTACTGGCAGTATATTTCTTCAATTAAAGTACAAGAACCATGCTACGTATAATTTGAAATATCAAAGGTCTTTAATTCAAATACACATAATTTTGTTGGCCCCAATCAGATATTTATTCTGTATTGTATGCAAAACACATTGTTTAACCTTTGCATATTAGCCATTTATTTCTCAAAATTCTGATATTGTCTATAGAAGGTGTGTTATATTCCCCAACTTACAAAAAATGAATGAAAAATGATGTATCAGTTATAATATGTATGAACAATACAACAATCAACATAGATTAAAATTCCTACAAAGAGCCTGAGGAAACATAGTGAGGAAACCATACCATGTAGGGTAGGGTCTGACTAGTTACTATCCTCCAGTTCTAAATCTGCTATCTAGCATCTTTAATTGTGTTATAGTAAACAACCTTGAGAGGTACTTCTATCTAAGTCACCATGTTACTATCTTGAGCCTTATCATAAGCATTGGATGAGGTTGTGGCAAGTACTAAAATCTATAAGCAATAAAAACCAGTGTTTTAGTAAATTATAATCTGATTAAAACGAAGTAGTGTTTAAGAATCACATTTTCAATATAAAAAAAAAATAGTTTTCATTCTCTAATGCAATTATGGTAATCAATTTTCTATTACAAGATGATTAAACTGATATCAATGGATAAGAATGTGTATTCTTATCACAAAGATAAACAATATTACTTATTAATATATTCGATTTTAAAATTTCAATAAAAATTGCTGAACACATACTTCTGATTGTCACATATATGTTTTACGACTTCAGTACATTCGAAATTAACATAAAACAAAGAGTTCCCACAATGGTTTCTTGAAGTATAATAAAAATAAATAATTATGCAGGACAGCATGGCAGAAAATATTGTTGCTATTGTAGTCTGCATTTGCTATTGTTGTATTTTGTCTATAAATATATCTAGTCACTTAACCTTGCAACTATCTATACTAATATTATGAAGCTGGAGGGTTTTGTTTGTTTATTTGGTTGAATACACTAATTTTAGGTACTACTGGTCCAATGTGAAAAATTCTTTCATTATTAGATAAGTCATTTATCGAGGAAGGCTATAGGCTATATATCTTCACACTAAGACCAAATGGAGTGGAGCATCAATGAAGAATGTTTCAAAATCTGGGTGTTTTTTCCTTTTAAAAGCTTCCGCTGTGTGTTAGCATTAGCCCCAAGTAACTATACCACTCCTGTGGAAACAGCCTGTGGTAGAAGTTAACTCACAGAAATTATCATATAAGGAAAGTGTATAAACCCTTATATGACTTTCTCCCTCTCTTTTTTTGGTATACAAGTTTTTGTGTATATACAAGTATTAAAATTGTAACAGACAAGCATGGACTGTTAGTTATATGCTCCGTACTGAACAAAGAGAAAGTTTATTAACAGTTATTCATTATCTAGCATTTTTTATATAATTTATAATTCACTATTTTATATTTAATTAATGTATATTTTTTCCTAAAATATTAAATGAAACTCTTTGATTCAATTCCTTAGTTTTTTCTACTTTACTTCACTTCTAAAAGAGGTCCCCAACTGCACATATTTTTCTTCATATGTTTTATTATTCCAGTGTTCAGTGACTAAGAAAACCATTTTCAAGTATATAAAATAATACATTTGAAAGTATTAAGTTAGTTACTATATAAATATGCAATATTTTCTAGAATCAATATAATTATACTGTCCATTGTCAAAAATGAGTTCGATGAGTTAGATCCATGTGTAATAATGTAATAAATATAACGAAACTATCATAAAGAGAGATGCAGAGTTACACTGTACTCACGAAGTAAACCATAGCGTAAAACTTATAGCTTCCCTTGATACAACTCAACAGCATTGATGTTGTCGCATCTGTGCATTTATGTGTCCACGGGTGTATAAGTTCGTGACATTGCGCCTTACTGCACGTATCCTCAAACCAAAGTTTACTGGCTTCAACCATTTTAAAAAATATTTCTCAAACTCAGTAGCAACTTGGTTCACTATAGTATCCAGTGATTAATTAATGATTAAACAGTCACGTAAAGCATGCGTTAATAAATGCACGAAAATCAAGTGACGGACTATAATTCAAGTATATAAAATAAACTATTTTAAAATCAAAACTTTCCTAAAAATAAATTACTACTGGATTACTAAACCAATCATCGAACACAGACTACATCGAATAAAAATTGAAAAGACGTTGACTGCTGTATTTGACAACTATTACAATTACTGTCAAATCATTTTTCAGATATCACTGACTTGACAACTTTGTTTAGGAACAGCGTAATTATTCTGGACAGCAAATATTAAGTGTTTGTCTATAATCTTATGAAAATGATTTTGATTTTGATGATGATGATGAATGATTTTTGATGAAATTGATTTTGTTCATACAATTTATATATATATCTATACTCTATACTAATATATAAAGCTGAAGAGTTTGTTTGTTTATTTGTTTGTTTGTTGGTTTGGTTGAACGCGCTAATCTCAGGAACTACCGGTCCGATTTGAGAAAATCTTTCATTGTTAGATAAGTCATTTATCGCGGAAGGCTTTAGGCTATATATCATCACGCTAAGACCAATAGAAGCGGAGCATTAATGAAGAATGTTTCAAAATCGGGCTGTTTTTTTCTTTTAGATACGTGTATAAATAATACTAATGCTTAGTATTATATACGTTGCCATGGTAACGTGGTAACTTTCTATCGCAAACATTTTCTAATTTGTGTTCCTATTCAAAAAAATTATTCTACGTTAGTTTTGTTTCCAATTTATATCTATTACGTATTATAAAAATATACATATGTAAAATTAAAATAACAACTTTTTGGTGAATGGATATGAATATAAATAAAAAAAATATATTTTTATTTCGTCGACATTTTTATATTATTATACTAGCGGACCGGGCGGACGTTGTCCTGTCTTGAAAACAAAAAAAATCCTAAAAGTCGATCGCAGCGCCACCTGCCGGGTCCAATTGTGAATCTAAACCATTCTCGAATCTCCACGAACACACACAAAAAATTTCATCAAAATCGGTCCAGTCGTTTAGGAGGAGTTCAGTCACATACACACGCACACAAGAAATATATATATTAAGATTTTGTCTGATTTTTTGTTTGTTCCGGGTAATCTCCAAAACGGCTGGACGGACGGACAAAACGGGAACTTTACTGGCAGATAACCCAAATTATTGCGGTTGATCTATTCTATTTTATTTGTCAGTGGTTTCGTCCGCATTGCTATTTCCAAAATGGATGGACCGATTTTCACGAGGTGTAAACTGGTAGATAGCAGACCTCATAAAAAGTAATTTAGGTTTTTTATTTGCGTTCGGGCGCAGTAAAATATCCGAAACGCTTGAACTGATTTTCACGGGACTTTCACTGGCAGATAACTCACAATATAAGAAGTAACTTAGCCTATTTTGTTTTGTTAGCCAAGACTTCGTCTGCAGTGCTATCTTCAAATCGATTGGACCGATTTTCACTAGACTTTAACTAACTAATGAGATATTTTATTTTAAACTAGCGGGCTCGGCAGACCCTGTCCCGCCCTGTTAATAAAAAGAAAACCTTGACAAATAATACATAAACCTTCCCCATGAATCATTGCATCTACTGATGAAAACGGCATAAAAATCCGCTCTGTAGTTTTTGAGTCTATCGCGAACACATAAACAGACAGACCAGAGGACTTTGTTTTACACTATGTAGTGATGAACTGTTGTTACCTGTACACTCGTCGGTGTGCAATTATCAAAAATAATTTGTGTACTGTAAACAAGCGCGTGAGACGTGCGCTGTACTGTACTCCAAGAATAAATATACATCATTGAAAGTCATATATTTGAATTATATTATCTTTCTGGTCAATTTGGCGTCCATTTAGTTTTATCTACCGCGTGTGCGTCTACATAACTCAGTGATTATAGCAACGTGTAAGAATGACACAATTATATTGACAACATGGGCAATATATTATATCTATATAATAAAAGATTTAACACATATTGTTCGATAATGTATAGCTTAAAATTTTCATTACTTTCTTATATAGTGTTAGTGAGCACTGGTTGTGCCGCTTTATGTATGTTTGAAAATTCCCGCATTATGGATTAGGTCACGCCACTTTGAAGACCGACCAATTAATTGCGATCAGACTACGCTACCCGCCCCGCTTTCCCTTTAACTATGGCACATGCTTATATAAGGTAGCGCGACGTCCGCGCCGCCAGTTGTTGTTCGTTTGCTATCGTCAGTGTTGTTTGCGCGCCGCATCGAGATTGTGGTGACCGCGCCGCATGCTAATAGTTTGAATTTTCGCCTGTTCGAGTGAGAAATAAACGCATCGCTACATACGTGCCGACACATATTATAAACGATAAGTGTTGTGTAGGAGAAAACTCGGTGGAAAGAGACGAGAATCACCTAGCCGGCTAGCCACGTGGAGACTGCAGCGCCGCGAGGTATGTGCCAAGTTTCCTTCCTACCCTTGTCTCCCTGGTCGTGGCTGATCGCAATAGTTGAATATCAAATATAGCACCCCCACAAATACAGTCCACTTAAATTTAGCATAGAAACCCCCGCACTCGCGCCCCCTTCGGTGACGTCGACCATCGCATCGGCGTCACCAAGCACTAAGGGTTATATGTAGTAGGTTAAAGTTCCAGGTATGTTGCTGATGATAAATCCCATCCCATTTGATATACTATTAGTATTCATATATTTAATGTACACGTTACATGTTACAGTAGATGGCGTGCGTGTCGTAGTTACAAATGTTTTTGAAAAAGTATTTCTGTAATGTACACACCTACTTACAATTTTACATTTCTTTAATAGATTTTAAAAAAGCGCGTGCGGAGCCACGGGTAACAGCTAGTATATAATAATTATGAGTTGTCTTCTAATTTTAACCGACTTCGAAAAAGGAGGAGGTTACTATGTTCGGCTGTATCTATTTTTTTAATGTATGTTAATGTATATCTTCGTCAAATGTGAACCGATTTTAATGATTCTTTTTTTATTTGAAATGGCTATACTCCGGGGTGGCCCCATATAAACGAAGAAAATATTCAACCCCTAAGGGGGTGAAAAACCGTTTATTTGAATTTCACCCACGTATTTTCGTCTACTTTAAACCGATTTGAATTATTGATACTTGGGGATGATGTACTTCAAATTAACAAAATGGTCCAACATTAAAGGTTATCATATAATCGTAATAATATATAAGTAGCTTAGACAATACTCTGAAAACTTATTTACGGCCGGTACAAGTCTAATTAAAATTGGTTCATCCGTTCGTTCGGGGATTAGTCCGGACAAACAAAAGTACTTCTGGTTTTTTTATACATTCATAAATCAGTATAGAGTATATCTTTCTTATTTAATGGCAACATCTGTTTAAACTCAATTTTGCCAATGTCAAATGGATAGAGTATTATTGATTGAAGGACGGTGTACCATAATCCAGCAACTCTTCTTAGAATTTTCCAAGAACTAATTTTAGTGGCTAATTAAAATACATGTTTCACCAATATTGCAAAATATAATTTCAAATAAGGCCAGTAAAACTGCACGCAGAAGATAGTGCTTTTTGTATGGTCGGTAGGTGACAGCAAATTATTATAATTTACTAGCTTCTGGTCGCTACTTCGTCCGCGTGGAATAATGACTTTGGGCTAACTAACACGCAGCAGAAGCTCTCAAAAAGAAAAAAAAACGATTTTGAAACATTCTCCATGGACGCTCCGCTCCTATTGGTCTTAGCGTTATGACCTTTAGCCTTCCTCGATAATTGAGCTATCTAACATTGAAAGAATTTTTCAAATCGTAGTCTAATCTTACATATTTCCATACAAACTTTCATCATATCATACATATTTTATATCATACATATTTTCAATTGTTATTTTACACCCTTGAAGGTAAAACTTTTACAAACTTTGAATGTTATATGTATTTATTTATTTATATCGAATCAATAGCCTAAAAACTAAGTTTCAATCTTTTAGCTCTAAAAATGACGATACTTCCATACAACTTTTCATCCCTCCTTTCAACCCCTTGCAACCCTTTTTTCGCATTAAAAAGTATACCTATGTATTTTCTCAGGCTCTAGACTATCTCTGTACCTAGATCTCATTTAAATCGGTTGAGTAGTTTTGACGTGAAAATGCGACAGACAGGCAGACAAAGTTACTTTCGCATTTAGTTGTTTAGTAAAGGATTATCTAATTTGCTTTATCGAACAAATTAAATTAAAATTATAAACTATAGGTACGTAGAAGAATATTGGTAATAACAGACTCTTCTCGGAACGAGAATCTTACCATTTAATATTCCAAAACAAAAATACTTTATTCGATATAGGCCCTAAGAAGGCGCTTATTAACTTCGAAAAACAAAACGTCGTAAAACGTTTTTTATGTGGTAGAGCCACGCTGTAGCCATTAGTAGTTTCAGCCGGAATGGGTTGACTCAGAAACCACCTCCACCACCCCAGAAAACCGATGTAACGTAACAGTGCTTGCATTGTTGCGTTTCGTTCAGTCAGTGAGAGCGCTGAGGCCCACCTCCCTTCCCTCTTTCCCTGCCCCTCCCCCTCCAACATACACAGGCTGGCAACGCACTTGCGACTCCCCTGGTGTTGCTAGTGTCTATGGACGGTGGTGATCACTTAACATTAGTTGACCTGCCTGTTCGTTTGCCTCCTTTTGATATAAAACAAACCATCACCACGCATCATTTCGAAAAACAACCCAGTCATAAACAAGAACGGCAAAGAAACTCGATCGGGCTATTCTTTTTAAAGTACATATTTTGTAAAACCATCATTAAAAACATATTTTATAATATACTAGATCTGACCTTATAAATTAATTATATTCCAATACTTACGCAAAGTTAAATATTCTTACCTATTTATTTATACACCTAAGTATATAAAAAAATATCTGTATATCGAACATTGGTATAACCGAAACCCTTTTATTTTGATCCTTTCTACAGATCTACACTAATATTATAAAGAGGAAACGTTGTATTTTTGTATGTTTATAACGAATAAACTCAAAAACTACTGGACGGATTTCGATAATTCGGTCATCATTAGAAAGCTACATTATCCCTGAGTAACATATGTTATATTTTTTACTAGAAAAAAATAGGGATCCTACTAAAATTTCGATAATGTAATCCGAGGTATGAAAAATATTACCATAAAATGATTTTCATCGCATGTCAAATCAAATATGTCAAAAAATTGTTTTTTTTAAACTGCATAAAACGTCTTAAAACCAGAATAGAACGTACCCTCGAGTGTTCATTTAATTTTTAAACAAATCGTAGTGTGTGTCTAGTATCTCTATTTAGAAACTTTACGTTGAATATACAATTTTAAATTGCTGAAAAAATAGGCCGTACTAATAACAATCAATTTATACGACGACTAGCCTCTGCCCGCGACTTCGTCCTCGTAGTAATAGTTACTACTCTGGGCTAACGCTGACACGCAGCATAAAATCTCCAAAAGAAAAAAACATCTCGATTTTGAAACATTTTTCATCTGTGCTCCGCTCCTATTGGCCTTAGCGTGATGATATAACCTATAACCATTCTCGATGAATGAGCTATATAACACTAAAAGAATTATTCAAATCGGACCAGTAGTTCCTGAGATTACCCCCTACAACACCACAACGTCACAAACTCACAAACTTTACCTCTTTAGAATATTAGTATAGACTAGTATAGATTCAGAAAAAAGTTGTATCAGGGACTCACGAGAAACCTTTAGTACCAAATTATGCAACAGAAATGGTTTTAAATTATTTGTTTGATCAGGCATAATTTGCAATTGTTAATATTGCCCACTTATGTTAATTAACGTAATTTCAAACACTAAACGTATCCTATGGAATTTTTAAATACGTAGGTAACAAAAAATATAAAAAGCGTCATATTGCTTATGACAAAGCGCTTGTGGAAAATGATTTTTCTAATGAAAATATGTATGTTTTGAATGTATTGTAATTAATGAATATTTAATTTAATGTAGTCTATGATTTTATGATTACATTATAAATATATAAAATTAATGTGTTCGCTGTTCATTGAGATTAATCAATTTACTTAATACTAACTTTCTTTACATTTATTTATTTAACTAACTTTTTTATTAATTACTAGTAATTAATTAATTAGTCCTTTTGAAAAATAGCGACAAGAACACTGTGTTATGTCGTACCGCGTACTTAGTAGTATATCGTTAAATATAGTTGCTAATATATAATATAAGATATCCAGTTTTTTAGATAATAAACTAAAATAACATCTTGTTCATATTCCATCGGATTATGATTAATGAAGGTACACCAATACGCTCTGGTAGGTGGCAGACGATCTATGAGATGCTTTCTATATTTTTTTTCCCTACTTCCTAAACTTTAAAGATAACGGAACACCAACCAAATACCTTTTATTTTATGGAACCCCATACATATAGAAATGATTACAACACTGAAATTTATATAAGAATATTTATTTAAGAAATGTGTAATATAATTGAAATACATTATTCTTTACTTAAAGTTTTAATGTGAAGAATGAAATGTTTTGTTTTACTGTTATATGAATAATTGTTTTATAGTTCGATATTATGTGCCACAATTGTATACGTATATCTGGGGTGGCATCCAATCTTGACCTGTATTAGTTTTTTGTATAAATATGAATTTGACGGAACCCTGATGACTATTCTACGGAACCCAGTTTGGGAGTCCCTGATCTAATCCCTACATACAATTTATAGGCAGTTGCCGCCGTCATGCCGGCATTATAAAATGGATGATCCGAGTCGAGTAAAAAATCCTACCATCATGTTTGGGTATTGAATATACACCGGCTGATCTCGGAATGTGATACAACTAAATGTACCACTATAACAGGTGCTCTATAGGTTTTTATAAAATATAAATATAATTAAAACTTACGATAGCAAATGCATGTGCCGATGTAAAGAAAATCATACTCCCTCTTGCGCACGAAGCTGCCATTGTGATAGTGGCATCAATACAACTATCTGTCCAGGGATGTAAAATATGACTACATTTCAAATAAACTAAAGGGGTACTATTCACTAATTCTCTACTAAATTCGACCATATTATAGACAATTTGTTTTTCAAACAGTTTTATGGACTAGGTACTTTTTCTTAACTATCTTTTTTGAGTGAGTCGAGTCTACCGTTGTTCGTGAAGACTTTATAAATACTGTATTACAATTCACTGAATATGTTAATCAGTATCAGTGGGTAAACACGATGAACGTATGTGTTTAAATGAAATTGTATAATTTCGATTTTAATTAATAATCACAATGAATGTTATCATCATCTATTATATATATAAAATTGCTGGAATGATGTAGGGAGTTCTAAAATCTACGTTTAGATTCTGATTAAATAAGAGTGTTCTAGAAAATTCTAAAATGATCTGTGAAGTTCTAAAATCTACATTTAGATTCTAATCGAATGAGAATGTTCTAGAAAATTGTAGAATGATCCAGAAATGTCTAGAATGATCTGGGAAATTCTAGAATGATATAGAGAGTTCTAAAATCTACGTTTAGATTCTGATCAAATGAGAATGTTCAAGAAAATTCTAGAATGATCTGTAAAGTTCTAAAATGTAATGGGAAGTACTAAAATTTACGTTTAGATTCTGATCGAATGAGAATGTTCTAATTAACACCAGCTGACGAAATAAATGCGTGTTTAAAGCGATCAATTTTTTGGAACAATGTTGAAAAGTTATCACTGACAGAAAATATGCGAGCGTTAATTACTGGAGATCCAAAAGCACAAGAGTTTGCCGACAATCTTTTGAAAATTGGGAATGGCACCTACCCACTAGATCCACAGTCTGGCAAAATAATTTTAACTGAAGAGATATGTCATGTGGTAGACACCGAAGAACACCTTATAGACAAAATTTATCCATCCATACAACAAAATTATTTAAATAAAACATGGCTGTCTGAGCGAACAATTTTGGTTACAAAAAATGATGCAGTAAAACGAATAAATTAAAAAATACAGGAAATGATACCGGGAGAGGAAAAAATCTATAAATCAATAGATACAATGATGAATCAAGATGAAAGTTTAAACTTTCCAACGGAATTTTTAAATTCATTAAACCCACCTGGTATGCCTTCTCATGAATTAAAGCTAAAAATTGGATCACCAGTCATATTAATGCGAAATCTTAATACGCCAAAATTGTGCAATGGTACAAGATTATGCGTAAAACAAATTTTAAACAACATCATTGAGGCAGAAGTTCTCACTGGCAAAGAAAAAGGAAACTTGGTTTTTATACCAAGAATTCCAATAATTTCGAATGATTTACCATTCTGTTTTAAACGGTTACAATTTCCTGTACGATTAGCTTATAGTATGACTATCAATAAGGCGCAAGGTCAGACGTTCCGATTTTGTGGAGTTAATTTAAAAGAATCTTGTTTTTCACATGGTCAACTCTATGTAGCTTTTTCACGCATAAGACAGAAAGAAAATTTATTTGTTTATGCACCAGAATGCAAAAGTGTAAACGTAGTATATAAGAATGTATTTCAATAAAAATGTTTAGTATATCAGTTAATGTTAGATGATAAAAGATATTAATGTCTACTTAGTCGTAAGATTTTAATGTAAAAATAAGTAAGATCAATAAATTAATAAGAAAAAAGAAAATGTGTCTTTTATGTGAAAAAATTGTGAAGTAAGTAGTGATAGATTATTAACATTAACAAATAAGTATACAATTAAAAATGACCCAGCGAAGCGGGTATTCAGAGCTAGTAAATACATAAAAAAGGTGGTATTTTTTGTTAAACCATAACTAAACTTGTCCTTTGCTTTCCATATAAAAGCAATTCATTTTTTGTCGAATTCAAGAAAATAAATAACATGCTAAAAAATACAACTTAGGGCTATATGTCCGCAAATTACGCTTACAGTTGTTTTTTTTTTTATATTGGAAGTTTTTTTAATGATAAACCGTTCATTTAAATATTTGCTGTATTATTTATACAGCTGGCAAATTTATTTCCATGATTTTAATGACATTTTTATAAAGAGGTTTTATAGTAAAAAACATATAAATGAACCAAAGTGATAAATACTCGAGGGTTAAAAGACATGAGAATTCTCATAAATCCTGCCTTTGCTCTCTACCAACTAACTAGGTCTATCGTGACCTCAATCGCCAGAGAGATGATTTATTTCGCAACTTTGTAACACTGATATAGCACCACCTCCCGGGGTTTACTACTTATATATGGATTCATCTGTGTCGTATGTAGATGAACTGGTAGCTGCAACGTGATGCACATGTGTCGCAGAACCGTGTTCTGGGAGCCACTCTGCCTCTTTATCGACATCAATATATTTTTTGGCCGTTCCATCTAATACCCCAACCTGGTCGAAATCCTTCATTGCCATCAATCAATTTAAAATAGAATGGGGACTGCTCGTTAAGAGTTCTCAGGACTGATTGACTCTAGTTTTGGAGAGACACGTTCAACCATTCTTAGTGATGTTTCTAAAGAGTCCTCACTCTCGAGTACTATCTAGTCCAGAAAAAAGTCGCCCTATATATATGTGTATAATATATACATATATTATGCCTTCGCGGAAACTGCTCTTCTAATACTATACAGCTTATTACGTCTATGATCGAGGAACACATATGGACTAGGAGTTGAAGTCTGAAAGACTACTTGCCTCCCATGGTATAAATCCTAACTGCAGCCGTTTGCATAGGCATAAACGCAATTATTTTGTTACAATCATCTTGCTTCTACTTTGGCAACCAATCCTCTTTAATAAGGATTATTACTGCCATTATTGAGTTATATTTAATAAAAAAAGTATTTTCCTCATTCTCCCCACAGGATGGTGGCCACTTTGCTACAACTTTCCAGGGAGTTTTGTGACATTTTAAAATTAATGCTAAACTAAGATATCGTCAAAAACTCTATTCACTTTAAAATACATATTTTTTATGTTTTTTCTACTTATTACTTGAACCTTTATGTTATAATATTACGATATCTATGTCTCAAGATACATATTATACTTTTTTTAACGAAAATAAATTTAAGTTAATCAATTGCATTGATGATGGATTATAAACATAAGGCTTTAATCTATACTAATATTATAAAGAGGTAAAGTTTGTGAGTTTGTGGGTTTGTGAGTTTGTGACGTTGTAAGGGGTAATCTCAGGAATTACTGGTCCGATTTGAATAATTATTTCAGTGTTATATAGCTCATTCATTGAGAATGGTTATAGGCTATATATCATCACGCTAAGGCCAATAGGAGCGGAGCACAGATGAAAAATGTTTCAAAATTGAGATGTTTTTTTCTTTTTGAGAGCTTCTGCTGTGTGTCAGCGTTAGCCCAGAGTAGTAACTATTACTACGCGGACGAAATCGTGGGCAGGGGCTATAATCTATATACTAATATATTACTAATAATATTATAAAGAGGTAAAGTTTGTGAGTTTGTGACGTTGTGGCGTTGTAAGGGGTAATCTCAAGAACTACTGATCCGATTTGAATAATTCTTTCAGTGTTATATAGCTCATTCATCGAAAATGGTTATAGGCTACATATCATCACGCTAAGGGCAATAGGAGCGGAGCACAGATGACAAATGTTTCAAAATCGATATATATTTTTTTCTTTTTGAGGGCTTCTGCTGTGTGTCAGCATTAGCCCAGAGTAGTAACTATTACTACGCGGACGAAGTCGCGGGCAGGGTCTATAATCTATATACTAATATTATAAAGAAGTAAAGTTTGTGAGTTTGTGACGTTGTAGGGGGTAATCTCAGGAATTACTTAACTGATTTTCTAACCGATATTCTTTTACCAATGTAAAGCCACGTTATTTATGAGTGTCATAGGCTACATATCATCACGCTAAGACCAATAGGAGCGGAGCAACAATGGAAAATGTTTTAAAATCGGGGTATTTTTTCCTTTTGAGAGCTTCCGCTGCGTCTTAGCCCAAAATAACTATTCCACGCGTGCGGAGTCGCGGGCAGAAGCTATTTTATCTATAATCTATACTAATATTATAAAGAGGTAAAGTTTGTGAGGTTGTAGGGGGTAATATCTGGGGAGTCGGAGAAAAATGGTCGAACGAAAACATTTCTTACGGACGCTGCCTTAATTATGAGATATATATGATTGATTTCTAGAGAAAAGCTGTAGCTTGATAATGCCTATTACTGCCCAACGAAGTGGGCACGGGTCGGCTAGTTAGTAGATATAATAGATTACATTTTGTAAAAAAAAATGAATAAAGATTTAACCAATAAGAAATTTAATTTTCTTATACTTAATCCGTGTGTTTAGCCTTGAATAAAAATGTTGTTTTCAAGTTTGGCTGATTAACGTATATTAATATTTAGCTTATATGATATCAATAATACAATGTTCGAATATGAATGTACAGAATATTTATTTTCAGATAATACCTGGCAATAAACTTGAGAATTGTAATTGACAACACTACTATAAAAGTCATTTCAAGTCATAGGTAACATATTTTGTACATTTTTTTTATAAGAAAAGACCTGAAATTTAAAAAGACTAAATTTATATTGTTATATATTGAATTACAAATAATGTGTAAATGTTTTATTTTTTATATAAAATATATAACAAATAAATAATATGTATTTAATAACATAATCTGTGCTTGCCACAACTTATATGCTAAGTTCTAGAATTTACCACTGTCGTGGATTGTCGCTGCAGTCGGTAAATGGACGTTTGATGTGGTGTTTGTCAAGATTGTGCTATTGTGTGTTTACAGTGTGTTACTTCCCGTTACTATAATCCTAATTGAAGTAAAAGGTTTTTAAGGAGTAGATGAAGGTATTTGTGAGTTTCCTACATAGTCATTTCATTAAATTATTATTAGTGTACCTTCACAACACTTTGGCGCTGGAGTCCCAACTGTCTCGATTGGTCTTTCATGTCATCTGTACACAAAGATGCTACGCATTTCTAATTTATTGCCTAAAATAATGAATTAAATCGTTGTTTTTTTATCGAGATAGGTACCGTTTAGTTATTGCATTTCCTTCATTTAAATGTTTTGACGGTATTCTTTAGGTTTACCTCTTTTATATCGGAGGTTATGGACAAGTGTTTTTACTACATTTTGGAGGAAGAGAATCTATTATACAAAGTTGATTTATCACACCTAATGACCTCCTGTGATGTTATAAAGGTACATTTTATCTTAACATTAACATTTCATGAGAAAATTACGCGTCCATATGTATGAAAACAATTATAACTCTGTTTACATAGATATGTATTAAAATAGGTATTGTATTAGTTATAACTGTGAACGTCACTATAAAGTTGTTATTCGCTTAGTATATACTAGCTGTGTATTACATTTATAAATACATTGTCGTTAATAGACTCATGGAAACACCTTTTGAATCATTTATAAAATTATAGTAAAATACTTTTTGGTTTATATTTATAGTTCAAGACATTCCACAAAGTAGAATTAGTTATGTCAGATATCAAGTAGGAATAAATTTATTTTCCCTGTAATATAACTATTTCTTAAATTAAATTTAGGTCATCTGATGATGTTATATTTAAACCAAAATTAGGAACTAATCATTTATAACCTAATCTACATTGAATACTACTTTATTCATACTTACTTATTGAAATTCTAATATATAAACAGTTTTTCTAAAAGTTACAATATTGTAATGCTGCCCTTTCATTGTTAGTGTTTTTGCCCTGTCTGGTTCATTTATATTCTTAGGTATATATCTAAATTTTATTTCTTAAGGATACTGAAAGACTTTTTAAACCTTTGTGATTATCCTGCTAAAATGAATAATTCTCAAGATTAAAATTTCTTATTTATGTAATTTTAGCTAAACTCATTGATTATCCAGGTAAACATTCCATACAATATTAACAAAAACAAATTGAATGCCTATTATTATGGTGAATATTATTATGAAAATAAACAGTATTGTTTATTTCAGTAGCAAATACCTCTGTTGTTTGCAAATATTTGTTGAATTTTAATAGTGAATGATTATTATTACTTTTTATAAATCTATAGTAAAAATTATAAAACTATTTGTGAAGACAAGAACAATGAATAACAACTGTAGTTAGCATTTTATAAGCCTTAAAAGCAAACTTATCTAATTTAAACTATACAATACTTATATGTGTTATATATGAATAACCTTTACGTCATAATAAAAAAGTATGCAATGCTATATCTTTACAAGTTAAGGTATACTGTAACCGTACATTAAAATAATGTACACACTATTTTCAAATTATGTAGTGTGTTTGCATTATTTGTAAAGAATGATAAATTAAAAAAACACTACACTACAATATCTAGTTTTGTTTTTACACAATGCTAATAACAACTTATTACATCTGTAAAACTGTTGGAAGAAATTAATTTGTTCTTAAATATCTCCTTAATCATTATAGTATTCAAACAATGTGAATGCTATAACACATGGTAAGAAGTTTTATTTATAAAACTTTAAATCAAGTTTTGCTGCATCTCGATTACATTGAAATGCTGTGTTGCATGTCTTGAAAAATAATTTCAAAGTTGTAATAAGTAATAGAATTCTGGAAAATGGCTATTGGGATAATATAATAAATCAAAATATGAAAAATAAAACAGAAAATATAATGGCATAACGTCACATAAAAGAAAAACAAGCTCTGTAGTCTGTTTAAGTAATGTAAAATCTGCCATGGAATGTTTGTGTAATTGTTATCTACTCAACACAAATTAATAAAATGTATTACAGACCTGAATTGTTTCAATATAGCTGTAAGTTTGGGTTTACATATTAATATTGTAAAAATTTAAATTATTATTTCAAATATTAATTTTTTTAAATTTAAAACAAAATTAAAAAAATAATATAGGTATTTAAAGTTGACATTTATGTATCTTTAAGTTACCATCATGTTACACCTATTATATATGTAATACGTATTTATACCTAAATTGGGTACTGGGTAGCTATATTTAGAGCAGTTAAAAGTTTACCACTGACTAGTTTGTATATATAATTATAAGACCTTTATTTTGAACTCTACATTAAATTTATTTTGGGAATGTGTTCTATTTTTATGTCCCATAGTTCAGTATAACCCTTGGCATAGCCCCCTTTTAACATTTTAAATTGGGTTCTGTCTTTCGCTACTTTAGCCCAATGATTTCCAACAGTGACTTTTTGGTCATCTTCCCATCTTGTTGGCCCTGTATTTGACTTTTCATCTCTGGGATACCAATAAGTAAACATTATACTCTAATCTAAACATGATTAGTCAACTATTAGTTTTTATATATAACTTAGAAGTTATAAAATGCTGCAGGCGGATCAACTTGTGAGCAAAATTATGTTTGATAGTGGATTTAAAGCATTTTATAACAAATATATTTTATCTTTTTTCTTTGTCTCCTCTACAATACTTTACAACACGGAAATTATGTTTATGTTATAGATTATTAATTACTTGAGTAGGTATAAAAGATTCTCAAACAAAATTCTATAGATTACAATGTTTTACCCTACTTATGTTTACTTTTTATTTTTTTTATTTGCTTTATCTTTACCAGACTCTTTTAGTTTTATTTATGAACAAGTTGAATAAGAATAATTAATAAAAAAGAAAGTCTATAAATGTGATCTGTATTTGAAACTATTCTCAAATAAGAATGTGTATCCTGACTAATATTATAAATTCAAATGTGAGTGTGTTTGTTACACTTTCATGCCTGAATTGATATGCTCTGTCAGGAGTACAAAAAAGGATATCCAATACCTACTATCTTGAAAAAAAATAGTATCCCCCGGGGATTGACCAAACCTACCTTAAAGCGAGTGGAGCCGCGCGCAACAGCTAGTTTCCTATAAAGTCACCACTTTTGATTAATTTACTCTCTCATAAACACTATGTGTTTTGTCGTGAAGAATTCTTTTTTTATATCATAGGAGGCAAACAATCTCTTACTGACCGAACAAAACGCAACAATGCAAGCACAGTTATTTCATGTTGGTGTTTCTGTGGGTCGGATGGTAGTACCCCGGGCGACCCAACCCATTTATGCTGAAACCAGCAATAGCTTCAGCATGGTTCTACCTCCTATATTCCTGTAACTTGTAATCTTCCTCTGGAATTAAACTTACCTGTCCTGTTTGGTAATCACCATTTCTGTTGTATATAACCGTATTGCTGGAACTCTTCTTGTAGAATATAGATTTTTTTTATTGATCCAGAACAGAACTGGACAAGTTTAATTCAACATCCTCTAGTAATTTATGATAAACATACAGACACAAAATTCGGCCTCAATTAAAATAATATTGTACTCAATTTAAGAATAAAATAAGTCACAACCTTGTTATACTTTTAATGTAATTATGTTAACATACATACAGAGGACTTGAAACTGTAACCTTTTAAATATCTGGTTCATGATAAAAATCGTTCACTAACTATTACATGCGACTCTACTTGCTGTTTTTCAAGTTTTATTATTATACTAGCTTCTGCCTTCGACTTCGTCCGCGCGGAATAGTTACTTTGGACTAACGCTAATTTTAACTCGCGACTTCATTTACGTAGAAAATAATACGTACGTTAACCCCGATTTTGAAACGTTCTTAATTGATACTCCGCTCCTATTGGTCTTCGCGAGATGTATATAACCTATAGCCTTCCTCGATAAATCAGCTATCTAACACTGAAATAATTTTTCAAATCGGACCTGAGATTCCTCAGATTAGAGCGTTCAAGCAAACAATCTCTTCAGCTTTATAATATTAAGTATAGACTAGTTTGGTACATACTTAATAACTTAACTATCATAAGGATAAGCTTCCTATGAAATACTTATGTAGTGGTTCAAATACCTCAGCTGTTAGGCTGTTTACAGTCTCATTTGTTTTAGTTGCTGTAATTTGAAGCATACAAACATTATTTAGTCCTAGCTTTTATATGGGCGAAACCGACGTGAAGCAACAGCGCTTGTATTATTGCGTTTCGTTAGGTCAGTGAGAGCGCCGGACGACGCCCACCTCCCCTCTCCTCTCCCCTCTCCCTCCCTTTCCCCCAAACATAGGCTGGCAACGCAAATTCGACTCCCCTGGTGTTGTTAGTGTTTATGGACGGTGGTGATCACTTAACAACAGGAGACCCACCTGTTCCTTTGCCCGCTATGACATAAAAAGAGGCATTTCTTATGTTACAATTGTAATTTTCTTATCGCAGTTTGTTTTAATCTTCATGTTGAAATTTGTTCTTTTAATTTATTGTTTTATGTATCCTTGGATTAATGTATGCTACTATTTCGAATAGTTAAAGTTTGTATATCCCTTAGGGAGTCATCTCCAGAAGACGCACATAATCTAAATACTAGAATCAATAACAAACTGTTCACTCCAGGTTCATTAAGACCAGTAACAGTTTTTTAGGTTATAGTGTTAGATTTTATAACAAAGTCCCTAAGTACATTACCGATTTGCTAGACAGTTAGTTCAAGTGCCATGTCAAGCAGGTCTTAATGCATAATGGATATTATAGGGTGGATCGATATTTGAACGATAGTGACGTCTGGAAATGACGCCTCTCTCTGCGTATCTACCAAAAACGAATGTAACTGTATAAGTCTATAAAAATATGTTGTGCTACGTTATGTATAATGAAAAGATAAACCAGATCGAGTTTCTTGCAGATTCTTCTCGAGGACTTGGTTGTTTGTCCGCACCGGTAGTAGTTTTGACGTTCATAAGTAGGTACTTATGCTTTAGGGCCTCAGTTGAATAAAGATTTTTTTTATTTTGATGTTTGAGAACAACTGTCCCTGAATGATATAGGCAATATCCTAATTATATTATAATAAGGTTTATATTTTATTGCAAATGAATTGTCGAGCGGTTTGTAACGATAAAATATAAAGAGAAGGAAACATCATAATAATTTTATAATCATTATACCTGTACTGCTTATTTTAATACCTGTGGTCATTTCTTTTTAAATTTCGCAACTCTACAGGGCTACTCAGTTAATTTTATTTTATACTCGTTCTTGTTTAGAATTTAGCAGAATATTTTTGCGCGACGTTACTATACACTGCTTTTTTAGTTTATTAAACTTGCACAGTATTTTTTTTCTAAAATAAAAGTTAAATGGTAAAAAAGTAACCTACATTGCTTCTTATAACACCAGCTATCTGCCAAAGAAAGTCCCGTCAAAATCAGTGCAAACTTTTAGGAGATTAGCCGAAACGGGCAGACAAAAATCGTATAAATTGTTTTTCTTTTGTTATAAGTACCGTATATACTTTCATATTCATTTGGTAAAAAGCCGTTATTTTGACATTACAAACAGACACTACAGTTTTATTTGTTTGTATAGATAGATAGATGTTGTTATAGTGTTGTTCAATTTCGCGCTCAGTACAGTTTCATTTCATTTATCTCTTAGAAAAGTCCTTCATCAATTGAACTCACGATCACTCGGAAAAGATGAATGGGTCATACTTCATAAGTTCTATCATTTTTCTTATATAACTAATAATAATATAATTCAGCAGTCTATATCGAGCACAGATTATAATTATATACAGTAGTTTACTGTAACTCGAAACTATTTTTTTTTAAAGAAATTAACGACAAAAGGATAAATGCATCATCATTACATAGTATAAAACAAAGTCCCCCAAAGCGTCTGTCTGTTCGCGATAAACTCAAAAACTACTGAACGGATTTTCATGCGGTTTTTACCAGTGGATACAGTGATTCATGAGGAAGGTTTTAGTATATAATTTGTCAAGGTTTTTTTATAGTCAGGGCGGGACAGCGTCTGCCGGGCCCGCCAGTAGTGTATAAAAACATACAGTATGAGAAGAAACATCAAATTTTTAATATATTCTCTTTAATATTCAATGTGTGACTATCGTATTTTACCGAAATGTAACTAAAATAGGTTTCTAGGTTATATAATAACCTCTCTCGCCTTATAAGTTAGCATAGTTAGGTCACGGAAGTCAGGAGACATGAATAAGAAACAACCTCCCGAGCGTTATTCGCCTCACAACTGTAAAATAGACTGACATGAATGGATTAGAAATTGACCCAGTTACATCGATAAAAATCATTGTCGAAGAGTCCGCGGGTATTGTTACTATGACGGTTCAGATTTTGAATACAATCCGTCCGGTTGAAATCGAGGCGAAGAGCTGAAGAATTCTAATATTTTTTAAATTAGGTATTGTGTTTGGAGAATAACTTGATAAATAAAACAAATTTGTTAGCGTTGAGAGGAATTGCGGGCGGTATTTATCTCATAGAAATGTATTCCTTTGTTTTATTTCTGGATGTATGGGACAATAGGAGGGCTAGAGTAAATACTTTTATACCATGCAATTTATATCTAACGCTGTCATGTTCCTATTTTTATCTTCAAATAAATTGAATATCATGAGTCTAGGATCTTGCTAATAGTACTGAAGTTGACCAATTATATCACCGTTTTCAGACATTCATCTAACAAATTTGACAAATATGAATAAAATAAAACATAGAGACACAGTCAAATATCTACTTTACGTTTTCAGACATTCAGCGAACAAATTTGACAAATATGAATAAAATAAAACATAGAGACACAGTCATATTTCTACTTTACGTTTTCAGACATTCAGCGAACAAATTTGACAAATATGAATATAATAAAACATAGAAACACAGTCAAATTTCTACTTTACGTTTTCAGACATTCAGCGAACAAATTTGACAAATATGAATATAATAAAACATAGAAACACAGTCAAATTTCTACTTTACGTTTTCAGACATTCAGCGAACAAATTTGACAAATATGAATATAATAAAACATAGAAACACAGTCAAATTTTTACTTTACGTTTTCAGACATTCAGCGAACAAATTTGACAAATATGAATATAATAAAACATAGAAACACAGTCAAATTTCTACTTTACGTTTTCAGACATTCAGCGAACAAATATGAATAAAATAAAACAGAGACACAGTCAAATTTCTACTTTACGTTTTCAGACATTCAGCGAACAAATTTGATTAAAGACATTCAGGCACAGAAAAATTCTTTATATTAATTTTGAAAAAAGAATTAACGTCAATTAGGTTTTGGAGGAGGAAACAAGAGAGTACGAAATTATGATTTCATTTGTTGGATATAGGTATAATCAATCCGAGTTATAGTTATTTTGTTATAGTTGCGCTCTATTTAACCGTTCAAGTAGCGTGCAACAGCAATAGATTTATGGTTTAAACTTATTCTTCAAATTTATTCCAGACCACGTTTCCTCTTAAACTGGTTACGTAACTTTCGTAAATACCCTGTTTCATTTTTTTGAACTGAAAAGGGGAGGAAATACGCTCGTCATTAGAGGCAAGGACACAATAATACCTCTTATTGTAGTTATCTAAAGACGACGTTAACAATTTACCATTAAGTTGGCTTTCTGTCTGTTTGTTGGTCTTTGGCATAAATAAAGAATAGGTATCCAAAGATTCTGAATATTTTTTATATTCACTTTGGTCGATATGCTATAAGTCTTTTTAGCTATTAAAGTTTGATTTTGTCAAAAACATTATTTGAACTACACGGATCTGTTAGTAGCTACAATTATGTTGTAACCGTAGGCTTACAATATCGCAGATATCAAGGTTGTCTATTCGTAATAAACAACATAGAAATTATCTGAATAGGAAATGTATAATATTATATTAAACTTACCATATAAGATATGATAACTTGGCAACAAAGTAACTTGTGTATATTTATATACTAGGGGGCCCGGCAGACGTTGTCCCGCCCTAATTATAAAAAAAATCCTGGACAAATTATATACCAAAACGTTCCTCGGGAATCACTGTATCCATTGGTGAAAATCGCATAAAGATCCTTTCAGTAGTTAATGAGTTTATCGCGAACAGACAGACAGACAGACGCGGTAGGGGACTTTGTTTTATACTATGTAATGAATATAATAATACTGACATAACTCTTTATTATCGAATTTCTTGCCGGTTCTTTTCGATGGTTGAGCTGTTTTCCGAACCGGTGGTAATTTTGACGTTCACAAGTGCGCTGTCAGGCACTAAATTGAATAGAGAGTATTTTGATTTTGACTCAATTTATATTATTACGACTTAGTTATTTGTAATAATTAAAAATGCTACAAAACGAAGTCTCTTTTCCCGTCTTTCTGTCTATAACCGTAATTTTCCTAAACTACGCTAATGATTTTAATACAGCGTTTTCCCACAATATTTATCTATACACTAGCAGGCCCGGCAGACATTGTCACGCCCTGATTATGAAAAAATCCTTAACATATTATATACTAAAACGTTCCTCGTGAATCATTCTATCCACTGGTGAAAACCGCATGTAAATCCGTTCAGTAGTTTTTGAGTTTATCGCGAACGGACAGACAGACAGACGCGGTAGACTTTATTCTATACTATGTAATGATGTAATGAAATAGTAAAAATGTAAATGTAACGTGATTGTACTTTTTCGATTTCCGTAAAAAAAATTGTTGCAGGTGTCTAAGAATAAGTAATCGAATACATTTCAATCATTTTTAGAAATGTCTGTCTGTCTGTTTGTATGAACACAAATCACTGCTAAAGTACTGGCTTTACAATAAAATCTCTTGTACTCATAAAGCAAAGAAAATCATAAAGCATATCCTCGGGAGTAACTTAGTCTTTGTTTCATTACAATCGGTCCACTCTATGAAAAGTTATTGTAATTTTAATGGCGCCGCGACTTAAGTATAAGAGAAAAGTAGATAAGCGAATGGACTAAATACGTTCAGATGACTTTATTAGTCATTGTTTTGCACATCAGGCTCCACGTGGACGAAGCTAGTCTTTATAATACGTGTATTTTAAATTTATATAAACGTCGAGTAAATTTAATGTATTATAATATAGTCGTAAAATGGGATTTTCCGGTGTTTACATTGATAATACTGGCTCATGAAATACATAAATATAGTGTACCACGGAATTATACATCTTAAAATTACCCATAGAAAAAGAATATCTCACAGTAATCATTATTACATTTTACATATTTAAAAAAATAATTGCTTGTTTGTGACGCTATTTTCATTAATAATTACATAAAACAAAGGTTTAGGTATACAACTTTTTATTTTCAGGGTAGGACAACGTCCGCCGGTCCCGCTAGTATAGTATAAATCTCTATTCAATGAAATACTTTAGTTACATTGAACATTTAATGTGGATTACAATATCTCTAAACAGCTTATTATTACAATAAATATATTAAAAAATATAACAGATTTAATTTACGCGCAACAAAAAAAAATCATTAGCCCTACGGTAGTACTACGACTTGAGGAACTAGATATCGAAGCGTTATAAAAATGTATTTAAATCGTTTAGACGTTGTCAACGCCACATTATTACATTGCACTCAAGCAAAACCGGGGCGGTTTGCTAGTGGTAGCTCCTACCTAATATTATAGACGCGCAAGTGAGTTTGTATGTTACGCTTTTACGCCTTTATTGCTCAACCGATCATCATGATATTTTGTATACACGTTCTCAGGGCTACAGGAAAGGACATCAATTACTATTTATTGAGAAAAATGTGCTCCGCCTAAGAAATAGGTCAAAATACCCAACACAGGACTGCCTATTATGGTCATCATATAAGACAGTCATATGCGAGGATCGAACTCGTCACCACACGGCAGATGGTGGTACGGCTTACCAAAAATATACGTGTAACACTATAAATTAGTCGCTACATTTCAAATTGTGTTCATATAACATGTTTAATTTTTTAAGTTTTCCAGTTTTATACACCGAAAACGAAGTTCAAATTTTGCCGGTCATAAGGTTTTTACATGTACCTATAAAATTTGCAGATCTTGAAAAATAACTTAAAATATTAGGAACCGCTAAAATAGGATTTAGCTTAGCTCATTTTGAAATATAATGACTCATAAACGCAGTAGCTAATGTATTTTTTATATAATCTATATTTATTTTTAATAGACTTGACGTCATGCTCCTTTCATATGACGTCAGGTCGGGGACGCAAGTTTTCATTGTACTGCATTGTTACTTTCAAATTCGCAAATAGTATAAATAATCAAAAGTCTAAAGATAAATTCAGACGCTTCCATTATTTTCATTAAATAGGGAAATTTGAATATTAACAAATAAAATTAAACCGATTTCAAAAGATCTACTCTTTGGTCATATGCCTATGGTATATCAATATAAATTTCCCATTCGATTTTGAAGAGTTTCCTTCCGATACGAAACCAAAGGTCCAATATTAATGAAATTAAAATTAGACACTCTTGAAAATATCACCCCTCCTGTTAAAAAACAATTTTTCAAATCGGTTTACAAAGCACGAAGTTTTGAGGTAACAACCATTTAAAAAAATACAATCGAGTTGAAAACCTCCTTTTTGAAGCCGGTTATAAAAGGAATTAAGTTATCGGATCTATTCTAACATTGCGAATTCTTATTCATAACGGTCTTTGCGTTAGTCTTTGTTCTATTGTTAGGAATCACTGTATTATCAGAAATGATCAGAATTATAACGGTTAGTTTCTTGACATGCTAGAACAGCTGCTGTAAAGTATGTCGTCATTGTTTTTTTATACAGATTACATACACTTTTATATTTATTCTATGTACCACAAAAATAATGTCAAATATTAAATTTAATATTCGTTCATAAGCGGTTAATTTGAACTAGCGGGCACGGCTGACGTTGTCCCGCCCTGATTACCCCTCCGCAACCCCCCTTGTGGGTGGAATTTCGTAAAATCCGTTCTTAGCTGACCTCTACCCGGCGAAAGGAATATTCCTACCATATTTCAAGTCGCTACGCCTTATGGTTCCAGAGATATCGTGATGAGTCAATATATAGGTGGGAATCTCTTATATATATATAATAAGAAGATAGAACATAAATGATCATTTGATACACATTCCATAAAAAAAATTAAAATCAAGCTATCTTATCGTAGATTCTACACCTGTGCTGATCACTTTTAGAGGTTTTGAAATCTTTTCTCCGTACAAATAATTGTAGTATATGAAATTACTGTTTTAGTAAAAATAGAACCGTGACACAAATTTTATTTTTATGAACGACTCTGCAATATTTATAAGAGAATAAATAACTGCAGTTGCTAAAAAACGATATTCAATATAGACGCGCGTTGTCGTATATTTTTTTTATCAATTACACCGGAACAGTATATTATTCCTGGATACCTCATACACTTTTCTGTATCCTATCGATTGAAGTTTAATTGAAGATTGAGTTAATGCTTAAAAAGTAAGGAATGAACTTTTGTATCTAGCGTTTATGTACATTTGATCTATAGTCTAGTCTTCCCTTGTCTCGTCTCAATTTTGTTGGCCCAAGCCATAGGACGCGAAATGCGAGGCGGGCGGACCTTTGTTTCACGATTCCGTTATCTTTGTATGCCAACTTCACAGACATGTATCAACCACAGTCCAAAAGTGTGGCTGGCTAGTGATCTTTCTGTTTGAGCCACGATTTATGCAAAGGTCTTTACAAAATGTATTTGCGAAAGAGTATGTGGCACTCTTCTAGGATTGCAAATTTGGATGTTCATTTCAAAAATGTTAGGCCCAAATAATATAATCAGAGTTTTTTTAAACGTCACAAATTTTTACGAACTATCTTTTGTAGTGATTTTTACTTGTGTATGTTTGTAATTCGATTTATTATTAGGAGATTTTTGTTCAAAGTTTTGCGAAGTATAATCTGTTGCATATTACTGCGGGAAATTTGTACAAACATTGTGGGGTTTGTGGAAAATTTGTTTTGTTATTGTCGTTTCTTAATAGCGATATTTATATAGGTGACAAGCTTTTGCTCGCGGCTTCTCTCGCGTTAATGTAGATTTCACCTATACGTTGGAAAGAGTACTTTATGAAAGCTTATTATATCCTTTTCTGTACACTGTGATTTATGATCATTTGTGTAGTTAAGTCGTGAAAGGCTAACAAAAAACTCACATTCGCATTTGTAATATTGGTAAGGATGCGTAATGTACTGAAACGTATTACAGGTGACAGTATGTCTCGCAATAAAGACAAGCATGAGGGCGCGAGCGGGCGCACTTACCACATTATGTCAGAGGCAGAGCGCGCGTCCGGCCGACGAGGCGGGTGGACCACTCTTGAGGTATACAACTAAGTTTTAACAACAATTTGATAGATAAGCCATATTTTTTTGTAACTAACCTCTGTTGGCCTGACGGGCCTTCACAGCTTCTCGGGTCTTTTAGGGCGAGCGCTTAAGGCACTCAGCCGAATAGCAACTAGCTCAAGGATGTGTCCGAACCTTGGCGTGGGTTGTTGCCTTCGATACTATGTTAAATATAGACTTATTCCTCCGTTTATCTCTATAATAGGTTTGAATAGAGATAAAATTTCGTTTTAAAAGCTTTCAGTATATCTCATTGTTTATACCTATATCGTCGCTTAGCAAACAACACCGTGTTAAGCCAATTTGACTCATTTTACAGGGGAGTGAAATAACTGTTTTTTTTATTGCTTTAACTTGCATTTATGTTCACGAAGTAATTAGTGATTTGAAGTCCGGTTTCTTATTGGTTGAAACGTTCACAATGTGCTATGTAGTTTGATGCGTCATGAGAATATTTATCCAAGGAAATTTGAAAGTAAAAACCGTCAATTTTCGAACTAAAGGGTGTTGTTTGCTAAACGACGATATATAACTAGGTGAACCCGTGACTTCGTTCGCGTTTGTTATTATTTGTTATAAACAAAACAGGTATTGTGTAACTATTCCCAGTGTTCAACTATTTATATTTATAAAGTTGATATACTACAGCTCTAACTTAATAGCTAGGTTGTAGTAAAATGGATAGCATAAATATCTCCTGTATGAAGAACCAGTTAGGGTGTACGAATGTTCATAACCTGTTTGAGATATTATAACGTTTTTTTATATGTAAACAACTGCTATCTATATTGTAGCTGTGCTGGGTGAAATTTCTCACAGACAATATTTCAATTTTTTTTTCCTTCGTGACATGCCGAAGTGACGAATTTTCAAAAAATAATTAAGCGAACTTCTGTGCAAAATTTAAGCTGTGGGTTGTGTCAGTTGTTATTAAGAATTTTATTAAACGGATATTTGTTTATCATCATCATCATCACGTCAGTTCACAAGAGAACCACTGCAGGGCCATAGGCTTCTACTGGAAGGACGGTATGGGCACAACCAATACGCCGGCCCACGACATATTCGCGATTTCAAATTCCCAGAAAATCAATTCTATATTTTCCCACATCCAGTGGTACTAAAAGAACATTTCTCAGGTTCAGGTTTCTGCACGATGTTTTCTTTCAACGTCAGCCGATAGTGTTACCAATTTAAATTAGGTCGTTTAAATTCGTCGGCATAAGTTGGTGTTTCACACCTCCAGAAATCCAATGAACTTTCCACAAGTCGTCATCTTCTTACCCTTATCTCACCTAAGTAGGGTCGGCACAATATGTTTGTCATGTTGTTGTGTATGATTTCGCTTAATTTTTGCGATCGGCCGCCCGTCTTACATCAACCCACCTTGGGATTATTTTGTTGTAACTTTCTACAAGTGATGCGGGTAAATAGTTTGGTAAATTTTGCAATAGTCTGCGTGCCCCTTTCAGGTAACAGGAGGTGTGCGCGCCCTTGCGCCGCAACTGTTCCAACTGACACACCTCACCGCGCTGTATCTGAACGACAACTCTCTACAGCGCATCCCGCCCGATATCAATCACTTAGCCAATCTTCACACACTGGACGTGTCGAACAATAAGTTACGATCGCTGCCAACGGAGCTTGGAGACCTTATACAACTCAGGTAACGTACATTCGTACAGACTCCAATATTCACAGAAGACACATTGATAAACCTTGACTTTGTTTATTATAATGCAATCTTTTATATTTGACATTCCTTAGCAGCCGCTCGTTACTTCGTCCACTTTTGTGTATAAATAACTAGCTTTTGCTCACGACTTCTGTAGATTAAGTCTTATCTCTCGGGAAGAGTACATTTATAAAAATATGTATAAAAGGTATATCCTTTTTTATACTCCTGACAACGTGCATCCAAACTTTTATGATGATTAGTTGAGTAGTTAAGCCGTGGAAGCGTAACAAACAACAAATTAACATTCCCATCCTAACTAATATTATAAATGTGACGATGAGTTTGTTTATCTGTTACATTCTCACGCCTTAACCAATCAAACGGATTATCATGAAACTCTGCATACACGTTCTCATGAGTATAGAAATGTATACAGGGAATATATAATGCGAACGAAACTGCGAGGAAAAGCTAGTTTATGATATTAGGAAGGATGACACCATACATTATCTTCGTGTAACCGTGTGCAGTGTACGCTGAGACAGTGGCCATAAGACAATATTTTTACCAACTTACTTAGTCATCAATTTGATCGCTATTTTTTGGCTAATTTAAGCAATAAGTTTATAAGCTATGTGTTATCCTGATGTATAATCGTGTGTGTTTTAGCGTGAAAGAAAAACAAACATCCATCCATCCTTACAAACTTACTAGTTTATAATATTATTTGAATTTTCTCAACAGCCATTTACGCGTGTAGCCAATTTATTGCCTTCTTCAATGGTGGCTATTTTATACTTCCGATTGCAGAATTTAGTCACTGAAAATTGACAATATGTATAACTTTGTTCTTCACAAAGTAACCATTTGTTTCGTATTGTCAATTGTTGTTCTGCAATCCATGGTTATGTAACTAAATCTGGGTGGCTGCTGCGTAGGCGGAGTTACATGATGTTTCGTTCGTCAGTACATATTCAATTATCATATACCATATGGTTTATTAACCTGGTATGTATCTATGGTCAATTCGGTTGTATTTTTTTATTATTGTTTGTTACCTCATAAATGCTTTATTTATAAATCGATTTGGAAAATTATTTTTACCGCGTTGAGCGACTAAAAAGAGTACTTGGTAGGAGAAAACTTATGGGTTCGCGTCAACGATGACCTCGACATGCTCGTGACGTATTGCGTTTGCGTCAGACTAGCGACGCCGTAGTATAGCGGCCTGTCTGCATGTACTATACATATTTTGTATTGAAATTGTGAAGCCTATCTTATGTATGATTAATTGATAAATTTTATGAAAATGTATATTATTATTGCTCCGAGTACCAATAGATGTGAAAACCAGACTACTGTTAAAAATATCAATTTAGAAATTATGTCATTTAAATAATCAATACATATTATAAAACAAAGTCCTCTGACACGTCTGTATGTCTGTCTGTCTGATCACGATAAACTCAAAAACTACTGAACGGATTTTCATGCGGTTTTTGACCGGTAGATAAAGTGATCCATGAGGAACGTTTAGATATATAGTTTGTCAAGGATTTTTTTTATTATCAGGACGGGATAACGTCCACCGGACCCGCCAGTTAATACTATAATTCTTTTAGAAATTTATAAAAGAACACAGTTATTCCATTGTTTTAGTATTCACTTCTGTCTGTAGTCCTTATGACTGCCTCGACATTTTAAATTTTGGATTATGCACTCATTTCAAATAGTCTCACGTCGCTTGCGTCCGTGTAAAAACAACTTTAAATCATTCAGATAAGGTCGAATTTGCAAAATCATAAGTTTATCGCATAACTATAACCACGTACGTATATTGGGGAGTTTTTGCGGGACGGTTTTAAGTGCAACTTTTATTCGAGACTGTGTGTCTTGGGTTTTTATATGTCAATGGTGCATCGACACTTAAAAGCGACACTATGAAGTTGGTCGGTAATTGTCTGTCAAGTTTCCGTGAGGATCGATTATATTCGAGGTTATTCAGATATATATAAACTTACACACGTGTTGTATATACATGTACGACAACCACTGGTATCAGTGGCGATAAAGAAATATATTAATACATGAATATACATGTGTGTTTGTGTGTGATTTTAAATTAATTGGTTATTTATTAAGTGGTATCAAAGTTTCATCATAACGTAAATATTCTTTTTTTTCATGCGACTCTTGTTACATGATTATGTTACATAGCGGTTTTTAACCGACTTCAAAAAAAGGAGGAGGTTATCAATTCGACTGTATTTTTTTTTTTTTTTTTTTTTTTATTTTTGTTACCGAATAAATTTGGACTGGGTGAACCGATTTTGATTATTCTTTTTTTATTTGAAAGCTGGTACTTCCCGTGTGGTCCCATTTTAATTTCCAGGTTCCAGGTTCAGGTTCCAATACATCTCTAGGTAGCACACATATTCATATGTTTTATTTAATTTGGTTAATTTGATAAACTATTTATTTTCCGCTTTTTAGTGCCTTATGGGTTTTTGATTGATATTGAAGTCGGTTAATACTTTTTTTTGAAAATTTACTTTATTAGTATCCTATATGTAGTCGAGTAATTATATTATTGATATACTATCCGATACTCGCGTCTTCGTCTGCATTGTTTATTATATAAACTATATTTTTTATATATAACGTTAGAAACAAAAAAATGAGGGAGTTAAATAAAAAACAAATTGATCGGAATCTATCCAGTAATTTTTGGGTGATGAGAGCAAAACAGCAGACCTCTATAAAAAAAAAATTATATAATTTTTTTTGTTCATCCGACTCTTGTTTTTTAATGTTAATTTACGGAATTAGGTAATTATTTTTCCAAAAGTAATAAAAATGTAAAAGCATAAATGTTGTGGATTTATTAAACATTTTAATCAGTTAAAATAACCTTACGAAACTCGGTAGTAAGTAATTAAACTTATGTATGTAGATTACTCATATATAAAATTAATACAAATTAAACTTATTATGTATCCTCTTATAAACACATACATATATACATTATAAACTTTACGTGTATAGTGGTTTATAGTGTTATTAGGTTCTTATTATTAAAGTGTTCAAACCCAACTTGTTGACTATTGAAAATCAGCGCTGCGGTCACATGTAATGGTGGCAGCCAGCACATGTTGAATTGTGCGCCATTGTTGCAATGCCATGGCATAATTTTAATATCTTCTAACTTTTAATTTATTTTATGTTGTACATATCTTTGTAACTGTATGTTGTAAGTGTTTCACTATTATATTATCCGTGTATATGCTACAATAAATATATTATTATCGAATTATTTTCTTAAAACTTGTTAGTGGAACGAAACTTGCACGTGTTCATCTTGTTTATAAATAATCTTGACGAGTGTTTCGATTAAATAAATGTCATATACGTGTTTTTACAGTTTCCTACTCACTTTAGTCACGTACACATATAGCGATATAAATAATTGCGTTAAGTGGATGTGTTACTAAGAATTATTAATGCTAATTTCGAAGCAGACTGCCTTCTTATTTTAGTTCAAAAGTTGATTTCCGATTTAGCCGACTGAGTTAAGTACTACACGTTTGAAGTCGTGAGGCTCATGTGCCGTTACACACGTGTCTCGCGAATTCTTATATGTATGAATAGTTTAGCTTAAACAGATTCGCAGTGTTGCCTTCAAGGCAACATCCTAAGCCGAGGTGCAGCCACTATGGCACACTTTAGCTTGTTGCCAAGCGGCGAAGTGCCTTGAGTGCTTGTCTTGGCCCGGTGAAGCTGCGAAGGCCTGTCAGGCTAAGTCAGTTCGAAAAAAAAATGTTTAATACAAAACAAAATTAAAATATTATTATAGGAATGTTAAGTTCATATTTATTTATCCTTAAGTTGTCTGTTATATATATAATATCTATTTATACCTAATGTGTTGTGCGCAACTAAAGTCGTCAAACAGTTTGGCGAGGATTTCATGTATTCGAATGCTAGGATGCCCCCTATACATATAAATATAATTCGTCACAGTGGCGTGGTTGTAAATATCGCTTTTAACAGTCCATTTAAGATTATTTCGAAAGACACTAAAGTCAATGAACGCATTAGAATTTCTAATATGTGACACTCTGTTATCGAAAATGTAATACGATTGATATAGAGGTTGTATTAAAAAAATAAAACGTTATAGTTGTTTAAAGATGTATTGATTTCGGTTGCATCACGTTTATTTTATTTTTTATTTTACATTGTTTATGGGGGCTTTTATTTCACCGAACATATCAGCCCCATTGTTCCCCAATCTTTCTAGCTCAACCAAGAGAGTCGCTGATGAGTTATCATTACCAGGTCATAGAGCATCTTAGCTTCACCCGAACAGGGTTCAGCCAAGATGCTGTGACAAATACCTATGTTCTGGCAACTGCTTTTTATACTACTCAACGACTCTTTCAATGTGGTTTTTAGCACACTTCATCATCAAGTCATGCAAATCCTCAATCTTTCTGCATACATCGCAGTTGGGAGCTTCTGCTTTCCTCATTAGGTATGCAAAACGTCTCGATGGATAGTGCCCCGAACGGAGTCTTAAAGCTACCTTAACATATTGTCGGTTTAGGTTACATTCATTAAACCAAGGTGTATGAAAAGGCTGACACTATTGTTTTATACCAGATACCTTTTTCCTTACTTCTCTCATCAAAATATTCTTTTCAATTATTATAAAAGCATCACTAGTTGTTAATTTAAGAGAGATATTGGAAAATTAAAATGTATATAGGAAATCCTATATAAAATTTATATAGGAAAAGAAGTATAAACACGTCAAGATTGTAGTGATAATAAAAAATACTGAGAATGAAAAGATAAACACATTTCTGCGAAAACTTCGAATATTTATTTACAGCACCGTTGTTGATTATTTTTAATTTCGCAATCACAAGGGCACTTGTTGTATGTTGTCATCCGAGGACCGTCGAACAGGTATTTATGTATATAGTGTTAATTATATACGGATTGTTCAGTCGATTTCATTCGGATAGCGTCATGAGTTCTTTACTCATCATCTAAGGGTATGTTTTAATAGATTGTAATATTTAAAAAAAGTCGAAGTATTTATAAGACCTGCCGATAGAAGTGAAAACTCAAATCAATGTAATGAATGTGTTCTCTTTTGAACTTTCATATTAATTATAGTGTGAATGACAATATTATAATTTCAGAACATGTTTATTGAAATTATTAACATTAGTGTGGTTTTCATATATATTGGCACTCCGAGCAATACTTATATACATTTTTATAAAGTCAAATCAATCATATGAGCTGCAGAATATCAATATTACATGTACACTACACGTCGCTAGTCTGACGCGAGGAAGCGACGCAAGCGCAATACAGCCGGTCATGCTTACATAGTATGTCATGACGCGAAAGTATAAATTTATCTCCTGCGAAAAACACCGCTCAACGTGCCTAAAGATGTTTTCACTTCAAAAATTAGTTAGATCGGTCGATAAATTGATTTCTCTGTTAACACTCATTAATACAATTCGATAACATATTGCCATATCGTCATTTAATATCAGGTCTGATTGTGGTCAAACGGTGATGTCGGTAAAGTGTTAAAAGTTTCTTAACTTAGTTTACCAGCATATTAACACCACTTTCTATGCAAATTGGTACTTGCGTTATATCTTAATCGATTCGCGTAGATAACGAACCGTAAACGTTCTTTAGAAAGTTTCAATGGCGCCGATAAGCTTGCTAAAATTAAACATAAATGTTGCCGAAGTCGTAACTTTAACAGTTGTTTTGTAATTTTCATTGTGATGTAACGATACACCGTGCTTTGTTAGATTGTTGTGATTTTTTTTGGTAAAAGTACGATATGCCATAGTTTCCTATATACTGGTGGGGCATACGATACTTGAGAGAATGATAGGAATTCATTAGTTAACATTATTAATATTGACATACGTCATTTATGTGTCATACTAAATTTACCTATAGAATTTACTGGGTAGTAATTTGTTCGAGTGACTTCGTTTTAATAAAAATTGTTTTATTATTTCATGGAAACTATCTGATTTGTCAAGTTTGATTGTGGGCTGTCTTTTATTTTTTAATTCTAATTTTACCTGCTTACCTGCTTAGCCCCTTTTTTAGGATTTAATTGTCTATTAATTTATCGTTACTGCTTAAACTCTATGCAAAAGCGTAGTGGTATGCTGAATAACACTCATGAGTTAGTAGTTCTCTCTGTCTACCTGTAAATTTCTCGTCAAAATAGATTTTAGCAGCTATTTCGGAGATAAGCTCGAATAAACAACTATTTCAATTTTATTTGTACATGTAGATTATTATTATGCAGAGGTATAATATATGCATAATCTTGAAAATACAATAAACTTGCGCTATTTATATACTTGAATTTAAATTAGTATTCTATTTGTGTTGTCTCCTTTATTGTTTTTTATATTGCATTTATACCATTATAGAAGTATCTGAAAAAGTTACCTTGTATTACATTAATATATATACATTTTAATTTGTTGTTTATGTCGTTCATATTTAGATTCGTTCTTATTTCTTTGAATAATAACAAATACCGAATGTTGATTCTGATTTAAATATAAAATTAAAGCCATAAGAGGTTTAATAACAAATAAGGTCCGTTCCACATTATTAGGCGTGTTTACAAATACGTTCGAATCAATTCGCGTACTTATCATAACTGGTTCGAGTTCAAAGACCTTGATATAAACACGTCTCATCTATTATTATTTAAATTACAATATTTATGATATTCGTTATAAGAGAATTATCGTGGCGTTATCATTCGATAAAACTTTGTTTAGCAACTGAATATGTTTGTGTTGTGGTATATTTGGCATCATAATAATAATTTTTATGAACATGTGTTATGAAAAAATTATAATTTTTTAAGAAAATTTTTATTTTTAGTGCCATTTCACTATGTAAATGTTTATATGATGTTGGTCTTCAATAAATCCCATTAATATTAAGGTTATGAGGATGGACGGATATTTGTTATTTTTTCACGTGAAAATTATAGATCGAATTTTGATAACATTTTACACTAATGTATGTATACTAACACATCTATACATCAGAATGACACATGAGTTATTACATTTGATAATAAACCAATTTCAATTTTATTTGCTTATTTAAGATATTTGATTTTTTAAAGTTATACTTCTTTTGGCGCGTTAGGGAAAAACGATGAGAGTAAATTTTTATGATGCGCGCGCACACCGTCACGAAAAACGACATCCTGTAGTTAGCTATAGTCAACATTTTGTTTCTTTGTATGTGTTGTTGTATTTCTTTGTATTAAAACTTTCAATGTATTAAATACCTTTTTTCTATTGTTAGTGTCGTTTTTTCTACAAACGTAGAATAAGGCGAAAGAGAAAATTTTTGAAAAGATTTTTTTTGTTACGCCCAAGATGTATAACTTCTAACGCGTGTACATAATAAGTACACACACACTTTTTTTTAAAGATTTTTAAATGTTATTATACACCGTTAACGAAGTCCAAAATCATCACGCTAAGGCCAATAGGAGCGGAGCACAGATGAAAAATGTTTCAAAATCGAGATGTTTTTTTCTTTTTGAGAGCTTCTGCTGTGTGTCAGCGTTAGCCCAAAGTAGTAACTATTACTACGCGGATGAAGTCGCGGGCAGGGGCTATAATCTATATACTAATACACACATCAAAAAGTCTAAGCAACATGCGTGATATTACAAATATATTATTAATTAATTTCTAAGTATTTACTCAAACAAAGTGCGTAGGTAAGTAAACTTTTTTGTTATTGATGACATACTGGCTGGTTGTAAAAAAAATTTGATTATGTTTTGTTTTTACAGAAAATTCAAATGACTGTGAATTTGTTTGAATTTAAGTGCGTTTTAATTGCTACGTTTAGTCTTGATTTTATAATTTTACCAACCATTTAAATAAAGTTAGCGACACAATTGAATTGTTAGATATTCTTTACGTCATGAAGCGACGTCATTTGATGGCAGATGAAATGCAAAGAGCTGTAGGGATGTTGCAAGCGGGAAGTAATCAGTCTCAGGTATCTCGACATTTTGTCATTCATAGAAGTGTTATTTGTCGTCTTTGGCAGCGCTACAATAATACAGGAGAACCCGCTGAACAGCATCCAGGCCGTAAAAGGAGTACAACCACTCGGCAAGACCGGTACATACAACTGACTGCAAGACGCCAGCCGATGTTAACCGCTCGAGAGATAAGTTTGAGGCAACAAATTTCAAGTGGTGTTGATGTAAGTCCTCAAACTGTGCGAAATCGACTGCATGAGTACGGCCTACGAGCTCGACGCCCAATCAGGTGCCCACCGATACGTCACGGGAATCGCGCTCGTCGATATGAATGGTGTAGAGAACGCATAACATGGACCCATGAACAATGGGATAAAATTATGTTTTCCGATGAGTCGCGATTCGGGTTTAAGCCTGATACAAGAAGGGTGCGAGTGTATCGTCGGCCCGGAAATACTGAAAGGCTCAGGTGCGTTCAGGAAGTTCATCCATACAGCGGCTCAACAGTTATGTTATGGGCGGGTATTATGAAGAACAGGCGAACTGAGCTCGTTTTTGTAAATGGAAACATGAATGCTGAAAATTACATTGAGGATATTCTCAGACCTTATGTCTACCCATTTGCACAAACCTTTGGCTCCGATTTTAGGTTAATGCATGATAATGCGCGTTCACATACAGCTCGGCGAACCAGTGAATACTTTGCAACGGAGAACATCCGGGTATTGCCCTGGCCTGCACAATCGCCAGATCTCAACCCCATCGAGCACGCATGGGACATGCTCCAGAGACGTGTTTTGAAGGACTTGGACGGAGCGACAACAACCCAACAGCTGAAGGATTTGCTACAATTCCATTGGGAGCGAATACCACAAGATGACATAAACAGTCTCATTAATTCAATGAATAATCGTTACCGACAAGTTCTGAATAGCAGAGGAGCCCATACTTTGTATTAAATTGTTCTATTCTTTCACAATAAATACATTTTCTTTAGAAATTTCATTTTGTAAGAAAAAAGTTTAATTTCTTATGTATCTTAGTTTCTACAGTATATTCTAATATTGTTCATTTCTGTTATTAAAAGAACTTATAAAGACAACAGCTGTTATTTTTACATCATAGAACCCTAAAGATATTATTTTAAAAATAAAATACAACGTTATAATGTGAAGAACCATCCTAAAATTTAAATTAGTACATGTTGCTTAGACTTTTTTGATGAGTGTATTATAAAGAGGTAAAGTTTGCGAGTTTATGACGTTATAGGGGGTAATCTCAGGAACTACTAAACCGATTTTGAAAATTATTTTACCAATAGAAAGCCACGTTATTTGTGAATGTCATAAGCTATATATCATCACGCTAAGGGCAATAGGAGCGGAGCAACAATGAAAAATGTTTTAAAATCGGGGTATTTTTTCCTTTTGAGAGCTTCCGCTGCGTCTTAGCCTAAAATAACTATTGCACGCGTGCGAAGTCGCGCGCAGAAGCTATTAACTAATTATATTATCTATAATAATATTATAAAGAGGTAAAGTTTGTGAGGTTGTAGGGGATAATATCTGGGGAGTCGGAGAAAAATGGTCGAACGAAAACGTTTCTTATGAACGCTGCCTTAATCATGAGATATATATGATTGAGTTCTAGAGAAAAGTTGTAGCTTGATAAGCCTATTACCGCCTAACGAAGTGGGCACGGGTCGGCTAGTAATTTATAAAACTAGTATTAAAATTGGTCAAAACATTGCGAAGTAAATCTAAAATAAGTCTTTCCTTTTATCTGTGTGATTACACCGGTTAGTTCAATGTAAACTCATTAGTTGGTGAAATAGCAGTGCTCATTCTGTTATGTTCCACTCTCTAATAACGTATTTCTGGAGAGCGAAGTAATTGCATAAATTACACTGTTTTCTATAAACTTTAAAAAACAATTGACAGTAGTTATACAGGGGCATAACTGTTGTTGCTTTAATAAGCCTTGCTTATGACTGCCGCATTACTCCTAACTTCCCACCTCCGAAGCAGGTAGTTAGCGTTTTCTACTATCTCTTTTATTATCAGTACGTACTGCCCTTAGAAGTTGTGCTTGTCTAGTGATTTGACCGGTGGAATATCATTTCGATGTCCGCGGGTTCAAACCCCGGCATGTACCAACGGATTTTTCGGAATTCGCGTACATTTACCAATTTAAATTGGTAACACTATCAACTGACGTTGAAGGAAAACATCATGAGGAAACCCGAACATGAAAAATGTTCATGTAGTACTAGACTTCTCAGAGTTTGAAATCGCTAATACGTCGTAGACTGGCGTAGTGATTATGACCATACCTTCCTTCGGGTAGATGCCTATGACACCGCAGTGGTTCTCTTACTGTCTGCTGATGATAATGACTGCCCTTTTACAATACATTTTATGATTGTTACAGAGAACTACATTTGCACAACAATTACCTTCGTGCCTTACCGTACGAGCTCGGTAGACTGTTCCACCTGCAGCTGCTCGGGCTCCAGGGTAACCCCCTGAATAAGGAGATGCTCTCGATATACAACGACTCCAACGGCACCGCGAAACTGCTCACGTATATGCTAGACAACTTACAAGGTAAATCTATTTGTATTATTATACTTAATGAATGTTAATAACTCAAGTAGAATTAATTGTCCATGTTGTTTTGTGGACAATTCTTATTCAAGTTTTTTTCTAAAGAACACAAATTTTGACATTTTGTTCTTCTATATTTGAATTTTGACAAAATTCTTTTTTGGATTTTTTTTTGGTTCATCTTAACAAAACCAAACCGCTCATATTATATATATTTTGTGAGTTGTTATTAGAGATATAGTTTTTGAGAATGTATCATCATTAACGTACTAATGATAATTTTTGGAAACCCTTAATAGATAACTAGCTTCTTACGCGATTTCATATTCATCTTTTTATGTATAATCGGGGTAAATAGTAGGCTGTGTCCTTCTCCAAGTCTCAGGTTATTTCTATGACAAGTTTTGTAATCGGTTTGTAAACGAGTAATTTTGAGAAGGTAACAGACAGACAGTTAATTTTTTGTTTGTAACAGATAAGGTAAAAAAATATTAAACCGCTTTTTTTAAGGACAGCTATATTATCAACGAGTAAGATGTGCTGTATTTTTTGACGTGATAACGTCTTATAAATCGATGAACGCCAGCTGCACGCACTGCATGCGCATGACTCATTGTCACGTTCCACCTGAGCGTTCGGTGCAAGCGAGAACGCGGAACAAGCGATAGAGATCCGCGATCGGCCTAAGCGTTAGCTTTGTATAGCATCTATCTATATATAGAATAATTCAATTGAATCCATAAAATTATGCAATGTTTTCTTATCACGTAAAATTATCGTACTTAAAACGACTTTACAGACAACTAATTTTTCTTCTAAATTTATGTTTTATATAGATTTTATAATGAGAAAATATAGTGAGTCGTGTCTCTTTGCTTGTTTCTTCGATTCCGAATACGTGTCTATTCTCAACCCATCGATAGAAGTAAGCGAGGTTCATCAGAAATGACAGTAGAGGTCGTTGATGATTAATTGCCGGCTATTATATTCAAGTGAAATTTATACGGTCGTGACCGATAAGGAAAAGACGTTATCGGTGAAAAATGTCATTTCGACGATGGCGACCCGACAACCCGCGGCTTTAGATAAATATATCGCATATTCTGATACTCCTTTTACTGATGATCAACCTCAACTCCTGTCCGAAAAAAAAAAAATTACTAAATCTTCCTTTATATAGTTACGATATTCCTTTTATAGTATATTCGCGGGCCCGGTAGACGTTATCCCGCCCTTATAATAAAAAAAAACCTTGACAAATTATACACCGAAACCTACCTCATGAATGAAACTTTATCGACTGGTGAAAACCGCATGAAAATCCGTCCAGTAATTTTTGAGCTTATCGCGAACAGACGGACGTGGCAGATGACTTTGTTTTATAATATGTAGGGATAGGCAGTTAGTTACAGTGTTATGGGCATATATATACTTATATTAATTTGAAATTATCGTGTAAGTGCATCCGTGTGTTTGTAATTTCAGCTTCAGTTCTTTGTATGCAAGGCTTTGTCTGCAATCAGCGTATTAACGCTTGCACTTCCAAACCTGCAGCTTATGTTGAGACAAAGACCTTTACACTTGTCTCACTTGAATTTCTTATATATATACTTGTATATATGTGTCGTATGTGTTGAATAAATATATTTTTCTATCTCACGACCATTTAATGAAATAAAAAGACAACTAAGCAATTGAAACGTTAATCAATTCAATTCTGTTAATATTTTTGATGAACTCTCGGCTGTTTTCTGTCTCACTCACGGTTTTATATAGAGATTTTGTAACTCTCATTTTTCACTTTTCCGAACGTTTTTTGTTAAACATTTTCTTTCGTACACATATTGCTATGACAACTACAAACATAACGAAAAAAGAATTAGCGAAAAAGGTAAAGCCATTCTCAAGTGGGTTACATACATTCGGCTGATGATTTTTTTTAAATTAACAATGTTGGTTGCTACAGCCTCAATAAAATATTTATAGCTTAATATCAGATGAGCGAAAACAAATTATCCTATGATATTTTTTGAACGAATAAATTTCCTTAAAATTTGATAAACGCAATCGTGAACTGATCTTTACAGCAGATTCTTTTATACAATTTCTCTATTCGATTTCAGCAGTTGAAAAGTAATTAAACTGTAAGAAAAAATAATTAATACCGAGGAATAAATTTGTACGGTAACAAAAAAAATATTGATAAATCCATATTTATGAATGGGTTAACGGTGATTAGCTAAAATAGGATAATTGAAGACATGAGTGGATGATGAAATGATTTTTTTTTTATTTAATTTAAATTTTATGAATTAAATGAAAGTGTTTGTTCCATATACATATTAGGTTCTTACAAGATTAGCACACATGTGTATAGAAATTGAAATAAGTAGCCAAACTATATATAATACTAGCGGGCCCGGCAGACGTTGTCCCGCCCTGATTATGAAAAAATCTTTGACAAATTATATACTAAAACGTTCCTCATTAATTACTCTATCCACCGGTGAAAACAACATGAAAATCCGTTCGGTAGTTTTTGAGTTTATCGCGAACAGACAGACTGACAGACACGGTAGGGGACTTTGTTTTATACTATGTAATGATAATCAAAGATATGACCAAACCGTGCGATGCATTTTTGTTAAATTACTAATTTAAGATATATCACCTTCATTCTCTCATGTCTTCAATTATTAATGCATTATCTGTTTAAAGAAAAAGAGAAAATATCGAATGAGAAAATATGTGTTTATTATGACTGATTCTATATGTCTTCAATGTAAAATAACATCCGTGAATAACTTTTCTAAGACCCGCCTAGTATTTGGAGCGATAATGACTCAACTGTAGCATATTCTGACACAACCTCTTATCAACATGATTTCGAATCATGCCATTAGTCACAGGTTTCGGCGAAGGTAATAACCTCGTGATGTAACTATTACATGGTTCCTTTTAATACCCGCTTGTAGTCTAATATTCTAAAGCTTAGAATCCTTCACCAAGGAGCTGTAGGTGGGTTCCGGCAGCTGCACTCGATAACCAGTTCTATACTAGGTTTAGTAGCAAAAATACTGTTTTAGGTCACATCTTTATTTAATATGTCGAGAAATTGCGATCAAACTAATATATTCCAAAAAAACAACCCATTCATATTTGTAATTGATATAATTAATTGTACATCTAACGCCATCTGTTAACGCGTTTATGTATAATGTGAGAAAGGTAATGTCAAAGAACCTTCATAGATGTCGCCCAAAGCCTTCATATAACGACAAATGAAATTTTCTCATTAACAAAGCAAACTGGATAATCTTTTAAAGTTCATGATCATTAATTAATAAGCTATTAACGTTTAACATTTTGAAATATTTCGGAATCTCCTTGATGGTTACTAGTGATATTATTTCTTTATTCTTGTTAAATATAATATAGTTCTTTTTTTAATCTAATGGGATATTTAAGTCGCACGGGGACTCGATTCGCTTTGGTATTTTATTTGATACTAGCAATTGCCTGTGGTTTCGCTCGCATAAAAAGTAGTTTATGTCGCATTTCTTTTCTCGTTACAACGGTTCAGTAGTTAATTCGTGAAAGCGTAACAAACAAACTTATTTTCGTATTTACAATATTAGTTACTATACTTCAGTTATTTTTTACAAATAAAGTGACTTGAAAAAACATGAAATATAAGGTTTGAATTTGTTGAAAAACTGTTCTAGCGAATTTTATTACCATGTCAAATTGCAAGAACCTGATTTTACCGCATTGACTTTACTTGCATAATTTACTGTACAAATAATATTGAGCAAGTGAGCCTGTAATATTTCGTAATTGTGTAGTTATTATCTAACACAAACCTTAAAAAATACCTACATTAGATCCTAAGATGTCAGACCTTCGCGTAGTCAGTTATTATTGAAAAAGTAATTGGAGTATATACCTCTGAATCGGTATCTTTATCGCATTATATTTAGATCATTCATATCCATTAGTACAAGAAAGTGGGTCATTCTGTAAAGTAAATCAAACGTTATTGGAGCAAAACAACAAATATAACTGTTTAGGTATTAATGGGCGATAAACGAACGGAGAGTTCAAAGTTATCAGGTTTAGAGGATTGTTTGGAGGGCGTTGAGATAACGTGTTTTGGTAGAGGACGAATTGTGTGTAAATTATTTTAAAATTATAATTAATCATTGTAGTAAATATAAATAAACAAACGATGCTCTTCGTTCTGTATATACTGAGTTACTATTCTTATTACCACGAATCCAGGTGTTGCATTTTTAATTTCCAATACCTAAAATAAAATAAATAAGAATCGTGTTGGTCTCTATTGATTTAGATTCGAACGCCGGTATGTACCAACGAATTTTTCAAAATTCGCATACAGTTACTAATTAAATTGGTAACACTATTATAGTCGGACGGTGAAGGAAAACATCGGGAGGAAACCTGAACCTGAGAAATGTTCTTATAGCACTACTGTATGTGCCGAAACAGGACTGTACCTTCCTTCGGAAAGAGGCCTATGGTCTCTTAGTCGGTATCTTACAGGCTGACGATGATGATGAAATAAAACAGTATAGAATTTTATAAATATTCCTTGAGTTACAATTGTGATGAAAGTTCAACATCGTTCAACTCTTAAGACAACCAGATATTTTTATATCTGAAAATATAGGAACATTCTTAGGCGTAAGAGTGTGAAATGACATCTCAGACAATCGAACTAAGATAAGATCTAGGACGTTTTCGGTGCAACGCTTTATATTCTTCAATCCAATTTTATGGGACATATAAATAAGTCAGACAGGTCAATAGTGAAATTGAAGAATATACAACGCTTTTGATTATCTGATAAATCAATGTATCTTCTATCTCTGTAAATAAAATGACGATGACTGCCGTATCATGCAAAAACTGCTCTATAGATTTCGATATCTTTTCTTAGTTTTACTTCTTAGACTCATAATCCTTGTATAAAAGAAAAGAGAAGATTGAGAGCCATATATCTATAGGTTTAGCGTGTTTACCACCTTAGGTCACGTTGTCATTTAACATCAGATAATAATTTGGTCAAACGCCTAACCTATGAAGTATAAAAAAAATGATATTGCATACCTTCACAACAAATAATGTGCTTGGTTTGTTAATCTATACTAATATTATATAGCTGGAGGGTTTGTTTGATTGGTTCAACGCGCTAATCTCAGGGACTACTGGTCCGATTTGAAAATATCTCTCAGTGTTAGATAGCTGCTCATTTATCGAGGAAGGCTATATTATCACACTAACACCAATAGGAGCGCAGCACCGATAAAGAATGTTTCAAAATCGGGGTTTTTATAACGCTAGCCCAAAGTAACTCTTCCACGCCGACGAAATTGCGGGCGGAAGCTTGTTTCAAATAAAGTTCAAATTATTAGTCTTAAATAAATTAGGAACAATACGTTGGAAAGTGTGGGAACATTGACAAATCTCTGTCGACTGTTGTCGCATACACAGGATGTCGTTTGTAAAAATTTTAAGTTTAATATTTGGCTTTGTTCGTATTACTAAAGATTACTTTTTCCGGATGAAAAATACCCTATGTCCATGTCTTTACCCCCTTTTCTTATTAATGTGGGGATATCTATTATGGATACTCATCCTCCCGGGCGAGACAATGGGTTATGTCCGACTCACACGGATTAAAACCCCACAGTGTACCGACAGGCCGTATTTGTTGGGGCGCCAAGGGATCGTACTAGCTATTCAACCTTGGAATTTCTCTATCTCCTGACATCGTGTATGCAAAATTTGTTGATGATCGGTTGAGCAGTTAAGTTAAGCGTGACACACAAAAAAAAACACATTTATAATTTTAGTTTGCTTGTGACCACCCATAGGGGACAGTGGTTAGATGAGCGATCACATTTGTATGATCGATATGTACTATCGTTATTGTTGAAAATCGATGGTTCACCACATAGTGTTTCTATTAAAAACGGAAAGTAAATGAATTTATTGAAGTTATAGTTCTTTTGGCGTGTTTGTGAAAAATGATGACATTGAAATTTTTACGATACGCGCGCACACCGACACCTAAAAGCGACGCTATGAAGTTGGTTAGTAATTATCTGTCAAGTATTTGTTAGAAGTGATAACTATGTTCAAGGTGGTTTTTCAACTACATGTGAATCAACGACACGTGCTTTATATCAGTGGATATAGAAAATATATATTTATAAATAAATGTGTAGTATTTCTGTGTGATTTCAATTTTATATGTGGTAAATGATGATTTATTGTGAGTATTCCTGGTAGAACTTTATAAAGTGTGTTTATAGATTTGAGGTTAACTATCGGTGTATATTATTTTTATTTGCTTACATTATAGATTATTATTATGTGATAAATAGTTTATTCTACTTATTTTTGAAATGTCACTTGAATCTGTATATAGATATATGAAAAAATGATTTTGAAACCTTTTTAAAGTTAATTATAGTATTTCAATGAAAACTATTGATGTGAAATATCTATATGTTTGCAACCTGATTGTTGGCTTGGCGAGACGTGGCGACGCGATACCTTGCGCAAGCGACTGTGCGTAATCACTCTTGCCGCACTGAGCTCCCATACCTATAGTGTATACAGTGTTGTTTACTACGTTACACATGTGTTTCACATCTGCCAGGCGTCCCGTGACGGCTCAATTTTTTTTTCAATTGCAATTGATGTATTTTTTAAGCTAAAGAAGTATAGCTTCTTACGTGCTTATATAAATACACATACGTTCTTTCTACTTGTTACGTTTGCGGTAATTAAAACTCCCATTTTCCATAACTTGTGGACTGTACTTCGCAGTAAAGCCACTATGGACAAGTCCTAATTGATGAGCCGTATCGTCAAACGCTTTTTCACAGTTAATATTACAAATACAATAAGGGCGACATGCAAATATTTTAAAACAGAGACAGATAGATATACGTGAATCATCTATTTCAACAACCAGTTTTCATAATTTGTACCGTACGTAACGCGTACAACGAAATATCATTTCATATGAATTCTATAATAGCTGTATGCAGATATAGGAGCTTATTTTGCAAGGAAATAATAATTTGCCTCAGATTTTGTGATTGTTTAAATGATATAAAACGTAATATTAAAGCCGCAAAGAAACCAAGACATACGCCGAGTGCATATAATCTGAAAGTATTTATGGAATGTATTTATAAACAGCTACATGATTACTTATATAAACGCTTTGAATACATGTCTGTGTATCGCCGGGATTATATTTTTAACGAGTATATGTTTATTTGATGCATCTAAATGTCTCCCACGTATTTCTAACAAATCGCAGCAGTGCATCGTCCTTAGATGCTAATCTGAAAACGGCGGTTGCCTCGCTTTTAGTTATATCGTGTAGTAATATCGATGCAAAACGTAACTTTGGCAGGTTTTCGACAAGTCAGAATCCATCAGTCCGATGTATGGAATGAGATATTTTATTGCATTCAACGTGCCGCGTGATCGTAATATTAAACGACTCGGTTCAGTTGTATGGCTTTTACGACCATTGATCCGGCTTCGAGTTTCCATATTGCAACACATGTGTCCTTCTTTGATTTACAGCATATATATGAGTTGTCTTGGTAAAGTTATTCTACATACATAATGTTTGGTTGTAAGTTTCGAGTAGATTACAATATTTATGAAGTTATACTTCTTTTGGCGCGTTAGGGAAAAATAATGAGAGCAAAATTTTTATGATGCGTGCGCACACCGTCACGAAAAACCAACACCCTGAAGTTATTACGATGCGCGCGCGCACCGTCATAAAAAACCGACACCCTGAAGTTAGCTATAGTCAACATTTTGTTTCTTTATATTTGTTGTTTGTATTTCTTTGTATTAAATCTTTCAATGTATTAAATACCTTTTTTCTATTGTTAGTGTCGTTTTTCTACAAACGTAGAATAAGGCGAAAGATAAAATTTTTGAAAAGATGAACAAGATGTTACGCCAAAGAACTTCTAACACGTGCACATAAGTACACACACACTTTATTAAACAGGCTTGCTAGAAGTCCCGGAAAAATCTTTATTAGTATCTCAAAATATGTAAAGAGATTTGATAAATCGCGTTACAAAATTTACATTACACGATATCGTGAAAGTGATTCCGTTTGTCTGTTACCTTCTCACGAATGAAACTAAATTGACAGACATGACTTAAACTACTTTTCACCTTGAATGTATCGAGAAATACACAAAGTCGCGAGTAAAATGTAATTTAAAATACAATATAAATTACAATACGATGTAAATCTACGTGCGCGAACTGTAAGAGGTTTAGTTCGCGTTTATCCTCTGATGACATAAAGCTGTATTAACAACTTGATCTCATATTATGTTAAAACGAAGCAATCGCCGGACTGTACAACGGTTCTCAATCTTATTTACTCAGCGACGCACAATAGTTTGACCGCAACCGCTGTACCGCGTCTTAGGTATGCACGGGGAGGTGGGGAATGGGAAGGAAAGAACATGAACTCACATGAGATCCGTAGTGTCCGACAGATCTTACGATATCACAGCACAATTTTTTGAAGCTGTATATTTACGAGTATCATTATATTAAATCCCTGTTTTTGTCCAATATGATTTTTAAATAAATACAAATAAAGAACCAATATACATTAAATGAATTTGTAATTATTGAAAATATAAAATCTTGACGCATAAGGAAAGTGAGAGTTTGTAAATATCGCGAGACTCTTGACAGGTGCTTGCGACATAACACACCAATGTGTCGCACACAGTGGTTGAGATCCGCTGGTTTAGTGATCCGATTTAGAGGTGGCGATAAGTAGGTGTTATAAAATTTGTATCTCGTTATTTAGGTGTTATAAATTCGTATCTTTATTAATAATCTGATTTGATTTGGTAACTTCACCTTTCGCGGATAAACTCGTAATTAATAAGTATTCTTTGGTTTCAATGGAAGAGATATTTTGCTGTATATCAGGTCGAGTGATCCTGTAAATTTACAGTCCAGTGTTACTACGCAATATCTATAATGTTTTGCAAAATTATTACAAAGAAATTAGTAGTCGGTTATTTTGTTTTAATAGAAGCTTACATGTAACTTTAATCTATACTAATATTGTAAAGCTGGGAGGGTTTCTTTGTTTGTTTGAACACGCTAATCTCAGAAACTACTGGTCCAGTATTAGATAGCTCATTTATCGAGGGAAGCTATAGGCTCTATATCATCACACTAAGACCGACAGGAGCGGGGCAAAAATGAAGAATTTTTCAAAATCGTTTTATTTCCTTTTGAGAGTCCGATGTGTGTTAGCGTTAGCCCAAAGTAACTATTCCACCTAATCTAGTATTAAAATAAATGTAATAATACAACAAAACATAACAATTATATTAAAGTAAGCAAATGTATTTGTAGACCTAATAGATGGTCAATTGGTAGCAAAATTATTAACATCCGCTTTTGACTGAGAGAGGTGTAGACAATACTTCTGTTCACAATTGTAAAACAGAATACCTTAATATGTTTCTGATACAAAAATAGTAGTAACTTTATTTATGAGAAACCATAATGGATAAACAAAACGTTGATACTTGCATGACCGTAGACCTTGCTCTGAGACCGCCAGGTCAGTTACCACCCTCAAGTAGAAAATCTGTCGCAACAGGGTACCCCTATAGGGGTATTCCAGTAGCTGCACTTGAGAGCCAGTACCGGCCTAGGATTTGCGTGCTTCCTTGATATCACCTTAGGCCACGTCGTCATTCAGCGTCTAGTTTGTTTATGGCCACACGCTAAAACTTCTAAAATATTAACAAAAAAAAGAAATGATATATGACAGAAATAAGCAGTGACGTTAACTCCATAGTTCAAGTACATGTTAAATAACTGGCCTGTGTCCCAGTTTTTTTTACTTCATATTCAATTTTGTGAAATACTACTAGGTGTGCCCATGAATCCATCCGCGTGGAACTTGATGTAAAAAACAGTGACTAATAAAATTATCTGAATGTATTAAGTCCATTTACTTATTTACTTTTCACTCGTACTTAAGTCGCGTCGTCATTAAAATTACAACACCTTTTGATATAGTAAACCGATTTTAACCAAGCCTAAATGTTACTCCAGGATATGCTTTATGATTGATGCGGTTTTATCGTGAACGCAGTACTTTAGCAGTGATGCGTGTTCAAACAAAAAGACATTTCTAAAATGATTGAAATGTATTTTATTACTTATTCCAATTAGCTGCAACAATTTTTTTCCAAAAAATCTAAAAAAGTACAGACACGTTCGATTTAAATTCTTATTACATGTATAGAAGATAGAAATCAAAGAATCCTTCACTGGAATTAAGAGTGTCGTATTATGTTTGTTTTGGTTAAACTTTTTATTACTTCTCCGACAAAACATGAAGAATGTCAAAAATGTAAAAAATAGGCATTTGTTTTATTTAGATACTGCGTCGATTGACATAAAATCACCTCGTACAATTAGTTTGTACATTTGTGGAGGGAAACCATCGTTAAGATTCCATAAGCATAGTAGTAGAATACTCTCTAATACCCGCCTAGTTAAAGTAGAAAGTCTGAAGTTAAAAATCGCTATGCTGAGACCAAGACCTGTAGGTGATAGAGCAACGCTGAAGCTATTACTGGTTTCACCCTCTCACAGAAAACCGACGTGAAGTAACAATACTTGCATTGTTGCGTTTCATTCGGTCAGTGGGAGCGCCGGATACCCAACACCCCTCCCCCTCCCCACATCCCCACTCCTCCTTCTCCCAAACACAGGCTGGCAACGCACTTGCGACTTTTCTGGTGTTGCAAGTGTCTACGGACGGTGGTGATCACTTAACATCAGGTGACCCACCTGTTCGTTTGCCTCCTATGATATAAAAAAATTATAGGTCGATTCTGCACCTTGCTTTTGAGAGCCAGTACCTCTAGGTTCAGCGTCATCCATCCATTAATCCACATCGTCACTCCAAATCAGGTGAGATAGTGGTAGAACGCTGAACGAGTAAAAGTATACAAAAATATGTATTTCATTTTCCTATTTGGAATTATAACCTAGGCTTAGGCGATATATTTGGACAGAAAGTTATAATTTGGGTCAAACTTTGACTTTCAAATAGTTGTGTAATCAGATTTTATATTCTTTAAATTTCATTTTGTTGATAACTTCGCCTTATCATAGATTTCTATCACACCTGGTTACAAAACGAATGACTTTCGAGACTCTAATGTCCGTGTAACCTTCAACTTTCTTCCCCGCTATCTTGATAATGATCCAATTGTTTGAGTCGATCGTGTAATGTGCCTAATGAATAAACATATTGACATGCACAACCCGGCCGTCGGTAACCCGCGTTACGAATGACAATAACCGAACACGTTGGCTTGGGCGCGCATAACCCGAGCGCTGCGCTACGGTGAAAGTGTTTCGCGAAAGTGAAGCCGGAACCGATGCCATGACGTCACGTCGGTTTGCGCAACACTCGACCGGTGCCATTGCGAAATGTTATCTTGTGTTTTGTTGAGGATACCCGATGACGGAACTTCGTGGGTTACGTATATGTTTATACAAAACGTGCTTGCCGATTTGCGCTGTTTTATTGAATTTAATTGTTAACTTAATGGGTTTTCATTGAGGATTCTATGGTTTCTAGTTCGATAAATAATCTTTTTGTGTTATTTGGAGTAACAGAAAATTGATTTGTCCGTTGATATTTTTGAAATGGCCTAATTTACTTACTTGTTATCTACTATAGGGATTACGCATGAAAGATAAAATTTATCAAAAGTAATTTCAATTGTTATAATACAGATAAAATTAAAATTGAAAAAATAAAAGACATACTACAACAGATTAGTCCAAACAAATTAGCCATTTTCACAAGAATCAAATTACAAGATGAAAATGATTGATGTTCAGATTAAACTTGAGATATACGAAAAATATTTGTATTCTTAGATAAAATATCGCAACCGAGATGTTGTTCATTACGAAAGCTCTTTAGAAACTTTAGTTTGGCTGTGATCAGGTGATGAATGAAATAAAAAATCATTTACAATTCAAGACGACCTCAGTAGTAACATGATTGTAATATTTTATTACTACGAAAATTTCCTCGACACGTATTCGTGGAACCAACGTCGTATAATAAATCTCCAACGGCACACCCGAAATACAACAGGTGTTTTTAAGTGTGTACAGATATAATACGTAAAATACTATAGCCGGTATCGAAGGTCTCGTGCCTTATATCCCGTTTGTAGTTTATACACGTACGAAATAAATGTCGATCAATGTCCCGGCTCGTTAGTCTTACATTAATGAAAATGTGACTGAGTTAAGCCGTAACGATTTTCGGCGAAACTTTATCGACTCGTTGACGATTATGTCGCAATCGGAATACTTACATTAGTAATGACATCACGTAGTTGTACTGCGAAGCGAAATGGCTACCGGACGAACACAGAAATACATTTTGATTAAAAAGTTTTTAACAGTCTCCACGGGCTGGCAAATTCGGTACCTTTTAATTTAATTGAAGTCGTTTCGTGTGCTCTGAATGCTTTAAAGGATGAAAAGGATTTTTCGTCTATTTTCATTATTCAAAAGAGTTACTGGTTTTGGTGGCGGTTACTTTTTTGAATTCAGTAATTGAGTTTTCTTTTTCGTCTTTCGGTATCGTCATGTAATAACCAACGGCAAATGTTTTACCGCAAGCACATCTGATATTCAGTGAAAATGGAACCAATGGTTATCCATCACCCTTTACCAATTAAGTCTATAAAACTACAAACTACTCTCTTACAAACTAGATCGAAATCAGAACTGTCTCTTAAATTCGATTGCTAGGACACATCAATACATATTTATGTTCGTTTTTTTTTAATTCTTCTTTGTTCTTATTGGGGATTTGTGAAACAAGAACATCCATTCAACGTGTCTTATAAAAAAAAGCAACAAAATAATCAAAACAGACATTTGCAATCACCTTCTTTAACATATTTTTAATTACAAAGTACGCTACCACTAATTACGATATGGTTTTATCACGTTATTTACTTTCAAAAAACTAAAGCTCATTGTTGTAATCGATTTCACATCGATAGATGACGTGTCGGTTTTGACAGTGAGCAATTATCGGGTGTTAGATATGTCAAATAATATATCGAGATTTACGTTGAACGATTCAATTTAACAAACAAATATATGAATAAATTACACGACATTTAATATATATTCAAAAGAAATGCAGGAATCATAGAATTCAGGATGAACCTCATTACAGACCGGAAACAATAAATAATGAAACTTTAATCAGACTTCAACTGCCTAGTTATATACATTTAAATAGTTCTTATCTGTAATAGAGGTCATAAAAAGAAAATACTATAGAGTTAGGGTCGTCCCTAATTGGAGTTGAAACTTCCCTCAGATTTTGTTTACGATTTTGGACTCGTATGTTTAAAATACTAAATAATTTTGTACAACCAATCATTAGGGCACACCGCATATTTATTCCCTTTACCTTGATTCTTTTAATGAATGTAGAATACTGTAATTAGGTAATTTATCCAAGCAAAACACGCAAACCTCGTAAATAATTGTAAACAGAATGTAACCGACAATACCTTTAAGTACTCTAATTTAGTCGCTTCTCGGAAGGAACAGCAGAGCAAAGATAAATTAAAATTACCTCATCCACTTTTTATTACTTGTTCTGAGTATAATTTTATACTGAATTTGCAATAACAATTAGTTCTAGATGAAATATATTAAAATTTATGAAAGTTGGTAACTTTTTAAATCGTGCCACCTCTCGAATTTTATGGCTGTTTTAATTGAATTTTGTTATAACGAAATTTTCATCGCTTATGAGAACGAGTTGAGAATTTCATCCGAAGTTATAAGGTATTAATATCAGTCAAGTGCTCATTTATCATAATGCAAATTAAAGATTTGAACAGAACTCTTTGTTTCGAAGTCGTTACGTTGAGCGAGTGGTATTGTAATGTCGGTGATGGAGGATAGTTGAAAGACAATTGGGGCATTATAAAATCAGTCGTGCACGCAATGTGTAAGTCCCTAGACGAAGGGCGGACGTTGGGCGCAGTGCAAGGGCACTGTGACGCCCTTGTTCTGAACGGGGCGCAGTCTGGAGGTCGCGGATGTACCCTTATTTCGTCCCTTCCACCCAACTTTTAACACAATGATAACTTGGTTATTGGTAGACGTACAGCCGAATGAGTTTAGTACAACGTTGCGTATAAGTTTTCCAAAGGTGAAATGCAAGGGCAGCTCGACCTTGTCCCGATCGTGGCGATGTCTGAAAGGCACCGTGTATTTACTTATACCTGAGTCACTTTCCTTCGTTATTTTACAGTTTTGATTGAGGGTAATCTTCTGTGAACTGGTTTGTTTTTTGGAAACTATAGGAAATATCTGTGCATTGTTCTCTTCAAATAATTTACTTTTGTAATGTTACATTATAATCGGTAAAGTAGGACGACAGTATAATCTTTATTACACGCGCACTATATAGCGGCAATAGAAAAGTTATTGTGGATATATGTACTTATAAATATAATGTATCGATAAACAATAAATTCTTCATAAATATTGCGTGAAATATAAATATTCTTACTAAGTACGAAATATGGTTACACTTAACGATCCCTCGATTTATGGGATAAATGCCAAATTCCTCATTTCTCCGTGTTAGTCAACTAGCTCCATGCCGATAGTTTACGACCTATTTACGTTTGCTCGTGCCGCGAAAGTGCATAATTTTGGATTATCTCGATAACTTATTTGTTGTTCCCAGAAATTATTTTCTTTAATTATACTCAAGTATGTACTTATATAACGGGATTGTTGCCATCTCTCTTTTATAGCAGTATCAAGTAATTACTGTTTAAAGTTTGATTATTTTTGGATAAAAATTAGAAAGGATTACTTTAAGTGTTCAGCAAAACGTTTTCAGTGAAAGTGTTAGTCAATTATATGACGTGTTTAAAACGGGCGCCTTCGAATCGACTTTCAATCGAGAACTCGCAGTTCGATACAGCTTGGAACGCAAAACCCGAAGTTTTGTCAATAACGCAGTTAGACACTTAGAAACCGTAACGTAAACGCTTAACTTGTTAGTGAAAGTGTAGCTTTGTGCGGGGCCAATGAGAATCGCATAGCACAATGTAGTGGCTGCGCAAGCGCATCCAGGTATTATAGAGTGATGCACTTTTTTTTTCCTTTTTCGTTATTGATTCTTTGGCGGTACACAAAAAAATGAGTAACGATTCGATTGCGTTAAACGCAAACAATACGGTCACGTAATTTAAACTAAATCAAATTTACCATGTAATAGTGATGTAATAAAACAACTCTATATAAAGCTATACAAAAACTGCTAAGTAACTGAGTTTCGAAAAGTATTTGGACGGAACTAGAGTTACATACGATATATGTGGATAGATTTTGTGCATGAAAAAAAAAATTAGAATCTATTCCTATCTCATCGAGGATATGGGATATATTGCGATATCTATTTATAATTTTGTTAAAAATGGAGTGTTTCTTCAGAAATTATAATTTCTATACAATGTCAGTTTTCTATTGGATTAACATTGTCTAGATAAAAATCAGAAAGAATGCCGTGCAACATTGGTTTCGTATTTCGTACCTGAGCACTTTTGAGACCTTTATTCATACTAACATTGCGCAGTTTTCTTTCTGGTTTTTATCTGCACAGGGCTAATTTAATACAAAACTAGCATTGTATTAATCTTCCCGTTTCCAAAAGAAACATTCAGTTTCCATTATTTATATTAAATTGGAACTAAAGTTTCAGAAAAAATCACACGATTTTGCTTATTCTACAATGCTCTAGTTTGACGAAGCTAACAAAAAGCCACTGCCACTTTGCAGAAATGTGTCTTTGGTACTTATATACACCAGGTGAATGTTTAGATAGTAGCAATATTTATGAAGAATGCTCGCACTCGATTCTCGTTCTAAATCAATAAAAAAATAGGTCCTAGGTCCTTAATATTTGACCTAATTATGTAGAAACAGACAAAAATTATACTCAATCCTCTAAGCGTCTATGTTAATGCACAGTGTCAGTGACCGTTGAAAGTGACGCCAACTAACTAACAAAGGATAATTTTTCGAAGTGCGAACAAACAAAAGGGTTTATTGTCCGATTTACCATCGAAAGTTTTAACTCCGGGTTGCCGTTCGGAGGTTTTATCACCGGTCATTGAACCTAGATTTATTTTAGTTATTATCCATACTTTTGAAATTCTTTGAACAAATTTAACCTAAGGTTCTCTTTGTTGTCTATTAGCATTTGTTTGATATTATTATTTTATGTGTTAAATGTTACCAAGCAGTGTCATATCCTAGAATACTGCAACTGTCTAACCTTTCACCTGGTATTTTAAAGCGATGCCGGAATTAATACAACAATATGGGCACTGATTTCTCTTTTCCATGTTTTATCTATTATGGAACCGGTCAGTGATAATCGCTCTATTAATATAACAATCTTTTGCCTGCGGTTTTGCTTGTGTTAATATTTATTTGACCTACCAGTTTTTGAATGAATGGCAACCTATGTATCTTTCTGTATATCTGACAACGTATATACAAATTTTAATGATGGTCGGTTGAGCTGTGAAAGCCTAAAACATACAAACCTATATTCGCATTAATAATATTAGGCAGGATGTCGACGAAGAAAATATTTATTGTTTAGCGTTCCCGCATGAACGCTGACGTCTTTGTTTTACGTCCTTGAATAAAGCGAGTAAACTAACTAACTGTAAAGCAATTACGATGTTTACTTTTTTTTACATTCACCTTTAATTAACTTTTCTTCACATATTTTTCTTTTCACTTCAATTCGATATCATTACATAGTATAAAACAAAGTCCCCTACCGCGTCTCTGTTTGTCTGTTCGCAATAAACTCAAAAACTACTGAACGGATTTTCATGCGGTTTTCACCAGTGGATAAAGTGATTCATGAGGAACGTTTTTGTATATAATTTGTCAAGGATTTATTTTTAATCAGGGCGGGACAACGTCTGCCGGGCCCGCTAGTTAATATATAAAATACTATATTACATGTAATTAATGAGTATACTATATATAAAGAGTTAAAAAGTATTTGTAGTTGTAGGAGGTAATTAATATTTAATTCTAAAAAAATCTTCGCTAATAGGAAACTACATCATCCCTGAGTGGAAAGTAGGTAATGTTTTATTCTTATTATATAGTTAATTAAGAAGACGTTATCTGAAAAAATATGAAGGATAGACTAGAACACGAGTAAAGCTGTTATCGAGTTCGGCCTCTTAGGCGCCTTTGAGCTTGTTGCCAAACGGGTGAGTGCCTTAAGCCAAACAAAAAAAATCCGACGAAGCCGTGAACGTCCGTCAGGCCAATAGCGTATAGCCAGTTCGAAAAAAAGGGATATTACTGAACTTTACAATGCGACGGTCATATTAAACTAAAATAAACTGCGTGAAAAACAGTTCTGCGCGTTTTGCCTCGATATATATTTCATCGGGTATTTTCAGTTGTTGGGATAAATAAATAAAATCGCAATGGACGTTTTCTACAATTATTGTCGTTGAAAATACAATTGAAGACGTAGAAATAACTATGATAGCTTACTATGATTTCACTAAGAAATTTGCCTCTGAATTTAATGGGATTTATAACAAATTGTTAAAATATACTGATATATAATAAATAATTTTTATTCAATAATTGGCATATCTATTTAGATAATTATTGTATATAAGTTTTGTACCTTATATAGAATAAAAATAATACACTTTTGAAAGACTAAGAACGCGGCTCATGGCGACACAGGCGCCGGCGCCAATATTGTTACGTAACTGTGAGACCATTCACCGGAACCCGACATTCACTTAAATAGCTGATGAAAAAACACTTTATGTAGATATAAGTACCAACGTTCAAACTTTATGCAAGCTAAATAAAAACAAGACGAATAATTCTACAAGTTTAATTATTTTAAATGATTTTTTTATATTGTTTTTGTCGATTTTATATTGATTATATTATACACGTACAATGAATTTTATGAAATCATCATTTTATGTATATATATATATATATATCAATAAAAATAAGTTGCCGAATGTATGTAAGAGTACCGGTTAAGAACGGTTGCACCCATTTAGCTAATTGTTTTTTTATCTGTTGTGTAAGTAATTGGAAGGTTTGTATGAAATAAGTTTGTCGAAAAATCTTCATATAAAAAGTGAATTAGCAAGAGAGATCAAAGATAGAGCAAAATAATGTAGAACACAATTATGCATCTTAAAAATACGTACAGGTAATTCTGCGATTGTATAAAGGTAACCCACAATAACTACTCATTTTTAACTTTCACATATTAGATATAATTCGTCTGTTGCAACGTGGTTATTCTGATCAATATCGTATGAATCCTTATCCAATTGAATACATTAGTATGGTTGGGTATTTTATGTTGATTAAAATTGTCATTTACATCATATCATTTCAATGATTTTCCTAGCAGATGGCACATAATTAAGATTACGCGCAACAAATCAAAAAGTTGTTTGTGTGAACATTCTTGTGTGGCTTCTATGGCTTTCATGTGTTGTAACTTCCAAAAGATATGATCGCTAGTTATTTTTATAAAACCATGTATTTTATATAGCCATTCATATATAATCCTGAAATTAATAAACTTCCAAACACGGTTTCATGGTAGAGCCACGCTGAAGCTATTACTGGTTTCAGCATGAATGGGTCGGCTCGCCCGAGGTAGTACCACCCTCTCGCAGAAAACCGACGTGAAGTGAACAGTGCTTGCATTGTTGCGTTCCATTCGGTCAGTGAGAGCGCCGGATAACCCACCTCCGCTCTCCCGCGCCCCATCTCCACTCCCCCTCCCTCAAACACAGGGTGGCAACGTACTTGCGACTCTTCTGGTGTTGCAAGTGTCTATGGACGGTGGTGATCACTTAGCACCAGGTGACCAACCTGTCCGTTTGCCTCCTATGATATAAAAAAAAAATCCATTAACATGAAGGTCGGAATACCCTGGTTTTTCACGGAGAAGATTTTTATGCTATCCTTTTTACTAAACGTCGGTAGATGGCGCTGTGCCGTTCAACCGATCATCATGAATATTTGTTTTTAAAAATAATTTTAAAACGGCATATGTTTAAAGAATGTTCTTCTCGTATAACTCAACTATATATTACAACAAATAGTAAAAACAATTAATGACAAACGCCAGCGAAGTCGCGAGCATCGCTAGTATGTTACAAACATAACTTTATATAAATCAAACGGAAACTGTAAACAATCCATATTAAACAGCGGATGAACAGATTTCTTGAAATAAAAATCGAAAGCATAGGAAACTGAAAGTGAAGTCGGTAAATGATGATAATTGTTTTGCAAATAAACGGCTTTTGGTGACTCTCAAATGTAATGGCGTATAATGTGTTTTGCCTTTTCCGCGGTGACTTCATTATTTGTTTGTCTTATTAGAACATAATGTCGTACTCTATTGTTTAATATTTTATGTGAAATGCGAAATTGCGCCTGGTAAATATGTTGCAAATTCTCATCAAACTCGTGTTATATTTTCGAATTGTTACGCTAGCGTGTTCGGACTAATTATCACATGACCTTAAGATTAAATGGATCAAAAATTTTGCACCGTACAGCTGCATCGGTAATCCAGTGACCGTCCGCGATTATCGTGTTGATCTTTGGCCACATCGAGTGCGATTTTGGTCAAACGATAAGTCTATAATTATTAAGAAGATATAGAAATAATATTATATTATTGGTTCAAATAAATGCAGCAATTTAAACTATAAAACGATAAGGTTTTTCACTAGCGTATACATGACTACAAGAGTTAAAATAAAACAATACCTGTCATTCGTTCTGAGAGCCTCTTTAGGTTTGCAGTCTGTCTAGTAAATAAAAATGCCGAATAATTATATTTTCCGTGTACTTATTGCCGTATTTTAAATTACTCTTTAATAATTACTATAATTGCGTCGTTAATTGAATTCCTTCTTCATTTACTACTATTTTTATGGCTTTCTTAGATCGTGTCTCACGTCACGCCGCGTACCGTGTTGCATTCAATTTCTATCTAGGTTTTTTGTACTACATGATCTTTGGCAAGCACTGGATTTTTTTTTATTCGCTAAAGTGACTCGGTGATGTTACAGATATTATGTTTGAGAACCTATGGATAAATCAACTAACGAACCGGAGTTGAACATCGCTACAGAAATAATAAAAGACGATATATTTTAAATGTCATATAAATAATTAATGCAAATGATTAAATGGATAAATAATTAATAGCTTATATATATATCTATCACCGAAAGAAGAATTATGTAAATTCCGTGCCGAACGTTTTGGCTGTGGTGTAACTTTTTAATAGATAATTTTTGAATAACATTTTCGATACTTAAGTCGTTATATTTTATAATAAGCTAAATCCAATTTTAATTGTCATAAAAAATATGTATATATTTTTTAAGATTTCCAATTTTAATGCACCGAGAATGAAGTTCAAATTTTGCCGTCCATAACGTTTTTAGTTTTTTTTTATTATCTTCATATTATTTTAAACATAATGTAAAATATTAGGAACGGCTATAATTTAATTTAGCTTATTTTGAAATGTACGATTACAAGAACAATTTTTTTTAGTATGACACGACAATTTCCCGCCTGGTTAAAAGACTCTTAAACAGAAAATAGTTGAACACTATTTCATTGGAGGAGGCGTTACTTTGCGGAAATCCGCAATTAAATATTATATAATTATAGTGGGCGTTACTTTGCACTTCCGCCTGAAATTAAATGACCACAACCACGTCTCACTGCAACAAAAAACGTTTGAATTTATATGCGCGAGGTGTATCTGAAAAAGTTAAATCTGAAACGAGTAATAGAAAGGACGAAATATTAGTAATTAAAACAACAACAAAAAGATAGAAAACATGAACCTAACGTCGGTTGACACTGTCGGTATGTAAGTTTAAAATATAAAAAAATATGATTAATTAAAATATATTCTAGATTAACGTGTAATTACCACAATCGATTAAACTTTTCACGCTCCTTCACGGAGCGTCTTCAGACCGATGTTGACTCTTCCCATGCGACAATTCAATTTACACTATGATCACCAAGCCCAATAGTTATTTGCATAAAGTGGTCGTCTTCAGGGATCGAATCCTCAATGTTATTTAGGATTGATCGATCGATGGATCCTCAGTTGTAGGATTTATTACCAACGAACCACAAAATTTATCAAAACTTTTATATTATAACCACCTTAAAAAATGAGGAGGTTCGCAATTCGTTAGTATTTTTTTTACTTATGACTTTTACTTCGGAACTCTGTTATTTATAAACCGTTTTTTCGAATAGGAAATGTCTCTTGATAGATACAGTCCAAAACTAGGTAGATACTTTTTTTTTAAATTAGGTTTTATTCTTTGTTATTATAATTGTTCCATATATGTATTTGATTTAACGATCTCCTTAAAAAAATTTGTCGGGTTAAAACGACAATCCTTGTTGATATTTACTGGACGGAACTGTCAAAAAGAGTATGACTCTAAAGCAGGTTCTAAATTTTCTCGCGTAGGTATATAGTTTACGTAGACGCTCATCGAAAAATCTAGAATCGAGATCGACGCTCTCGTTCTGTACAATGTTTCATTCTAATGTGTTAACTCGATAAGCAAACATCACACGATCAATGACATTGAATCGATGTAGGTATATCGTTTGCTATAGTTTCGATGTAGAAAGTTCAATCAACTATTAAACATTCGAGAAATCGACACGCAAATGACAAGAGCAAATTAACTTTTTTCATCGATTCGCTGTTCGAGATGTGAATATTGGTTACTACTATCTTTTGCTCGCGGTTTCACATCTGTTAATATAAATTTCATAAATCATTCGGGAACAGTATAGATTTTGTTCATGAATGGTACCTCTGACAACGTGTGTACAAGATTTCATAATTATCGGTTCAGTAGCATATTATATGTGGTAGAGCCACGCTGAAGCTATTATTGGTTTCAGCATGAATGGGTCGGCTCACCCGGGGTAGTATCACCCTCTCACAGAAAACCGACGTGAAGTAACAGTGCTTGCATTGTTGCGTCAGTGAGAGCGCCGGAGGCTTACCTCCCACTTTAAAAGGCCGGCATCGCATGACCCGCCTGTTTGTTTGCCCCCATAATATAAAAAATACACGAAAGCGTAATAAACAAAAAGTACAGTGTAGAGTCTCTCTAAAGTGGCACTATGGAAAACCAGGGGGGTGTCGAATTATTGGTTTGTATAGAATTTTTTAAGATTATACTGATACTGGTGCGCAAACATGGAACGAAAATAGAAGAGGAGGGGTTAGGGAAGCGTGATCGTAGGGCGCCGGATTAGTGAGACTAACGCTACTGTACTAGTCGCGTTAATTAATATTCGTTTGATCTACCTCTCGGGAATGGTCCTTTTGTCTTGGTGAGGAGTAACTTATGTCCTTTTCTATACTTCTGATAATGTCTACACAGTACACATTACCAAAATTTATTATATTCAAAATTGTATGATGATCAGTTGAGGGGTTAGGGAGTGAAAGGGTAACAAAGAAACATAAATATTTATAATATTAGTTTAAATCATGATTTCTCTTTTATTTTTTTGGTTAATTGGTAAATCTTAACGTTATTTAAAAATATTTTTTACTTTGCTACTGTTACTTTCTTGAAGTTGAGCTTTTCAATGAACTTATCTTTATTGTAAGCAAGTAGTCCTTTAAGTAAACTATATGATTAAACGCAATCAATCTGTGTATATCTTAAACTTATAGATACACTAGATTTTGCTTCCGGCTTCGCTCGCATTAACATAAATTTGACCTATCCTTCTGGAACAGTACTTTTTCTGGATGATAGGCAACGTACGTCCTTTTCTGTAACAAACAAACTCACTCTCGCATTTAAATTATTAGTTAGGATTGGGATTCTTGTAACATTGTTAACTGGTATAACATAGTGAAATGCAAGTTAATGCAACTAACTACACGAAAGCGAGAGTTGTGAATGTTGGATTGATTTTATCTTGACACGCGACTTGACGGCGAGGGTCAACAAATTTGCGCTTTCGCCGGTGATGATTTGGCTATTTAGTAATCTGTGATAATTGGTGGATTCGATCGCACGAAGCTTAAAAAAATCACTTAATCGGTTAATGATACGCGAAAGCTTATATTTGCAATGCACGGTAGACATTGAAAAATGTTTCGCAAGGACTTTTTAACTAAATTCGATTTCTCAGCCAGTCATATCGGAACGCTGGTTTGCTCTAGAAACATGATTGCGACTTTTACGGCACGTTATACGGGTAGAGGCCACATAAATCCTATGTTCAATAATTTTCGCGTAGAGGAAATTCTGGAAATTTGGGTCTTTGAGAATTCATCTTATATTTGGAAATTTTAGAATTATTTATTCCTCAGCGTTGAATTCTAATCTTTCCTGTGGAAGAAGGCCTTTTTTAATACTAAACGAGGTAATATTTTTTTATAGTTTTATTACTAACCAGCGGGCCCGGCTGACGTTGTCCCGCCCTGATTACCCCCCACCCCCGCAACCCCCCTTGTGGGTTGAATTTCGTTAAATCCGTTCTTAGCTGACCTCTACTCGGCGAAAGGAATATTCCTACCATATTTCAAGTCGCTACGCTTTATGGTTCCAGAGATATCGTGATGAGTCAATATATAGGTGGGAATCTCTTATATATTTTATTACTAATATTTATATATTTAGTGAAGTACTGTATAAAATATTTATAAACGAATTATAAAGCAAACAATAACTAAATAATCATACCAATATAATTTCATTAGAAGAACAATTTGTGAAATTACTCATTATAACTAAAGCAGTAAGTAGTACCCATCTTATTGAATGTATTGCTCTAATTTAATTGAAAACAAAGAACTGACGCTATACAGCGTAATTGGTGTTGAATATTTTTGTCACAATCCTCTCTCATGTGAAAGCAACTGTTACGTATATTTGCACAATGTATTCAGTGATCCTTTTACAGGTTAGCATTCTTTTCCGGCAGAGACTGCAAATTGTCTTTTATAACAACACTTTCTATGAAACATGTCACTCAACTTCACCCGAATCGATCAGGAACTGTACAAACTCTTTAGAGAGTCGACCGTATTCATCCTAGGTACGCATAGATTATCTAACATTATGCTATGGTACACCTTATATTTCTTCATCAGTCTGTATCCATGTCACGGCCCGTATTCGTAATCCAGGAACAAGCAGCGCTGTTCATCTTTGTTAGAGTGGTATAAACCAATCAACTTATATAGGTCAGTAAATTCATTACAATATGTCAATTGGCGCCACTTTTTGCGTAAATGTCATTTAGTTCACTCTATTACACTGTCTTTGATTAAATCTATTTACATACATACTTTCAGTCTTACTTTATTTTTGCGAAAACCCATCAATCTTCGTGGAACAAAAGTCATGGAGATGGCCCGTCCATAACGTTCACATTAGCAATTGAACAAGATTAAATAACTAGGAGATGGATACTGATACCTTTCATTATTAATGTTTACACGTATTCTAAGTCGAAGTTCTCTACCAAAACAGGTTTCATTACTTACATCTAATGCTCGTAAAGATATAAATATAAGTAGTTTTATTACGTCCATTAATGCGACGTTAACTGGCGATTATCCATTGACGGGTTTATTGTACTGCTTAACCTATAAACGTAATTTCATAAACTTTAATGGCGCCACTTATTGTATTTCCTAAGAGATATTTATCTCTCTTATTATACTGTATTCATATTATTGCGAACTGCGTCTGCTTTAGAATAAGGGTATTTTATATCGGAGTATGTTAACATAGCAAATACATTTTAACACAAATTCATATTACTAACTAGCTGTACCCGCAGCTCCGCACGCGTTTTTTTTTAAATCGTATTAATGAATTATAAAATTGTGAGACTATGTACAATTATAGAAATGCTCTTTAAAAGCAATTGTAAGTACGACATGCACGCCACTTACAGTAACATGTAACGTGTACGTTAGATATATAAATACTAACAGCGTGCCATATGAGGTTTATCATCAGCAACATATTTGGAACCTTAACCCACAATATAACTACCTCAGTGCTCACTTACACTGTATAAGGAACTAATGAAACAATAACTTAAAATATTATTATAAAGATTTACATTTACATTACATTTAATATACATTGCCATTATAATTAAGATTCTGTGACTATACAAAAAATAAACGCTTGTCTGTTCCGCAAAAAATTGAATTATGGAACTCTTTACGTAATACGTTTATAATCTAAGATCCACTAGGAAGACCTCTATATCATTAAAGTTATTAGTAATTATAATGTCGAACTGTAAACAATAACCTGATAATTATTTCCCTTATTAAAAATAAAAATGACTTGAAATCTTGTTAAATTTATGCAGACACAGTCGCGGGCAACAGCTAGTCTAAAGTAGAATAACCTCAATTACTTTTTTAAGGCTCGCTATCTACCAGTGAAAGTCCCGTGAAAATAGGTCTAACCGTTTTGGTGATAGCACAGCGGGCGAAGCCACGGTTAACAGCTAGTATAAACTAAAATTGCCTAAATTACTTTCTGTAAAATCAGCTATCTGCCAGTGAAAATCTCGTGAAAATTGGTCTAACCGTTTTGGAGACAGCACTGTGGACGAAGCCATGGTTAACAGCTAGTATGAACTAAAATTACCTAAATTATTTTTCGTAAAGTCAGCTATCTGCCAATGAAAGTTTCGTGAAAACTGGTCTAACCGTTTTGGAGATAGCACTGCGGGCGAAGCCACGGTTAATAGCTAGTATAAACTACAATTGCTTAAATTACTTTTTGTAAAGTCAGCTATCTGCACGTGAAAGTTTCGTGAAAACAGGTCTAACCGTTTTGGAGATAGCACTGCAGGCAAAGCCACGGTTAACAGCTAGTATAAACTAAAATTGCTTGAATTGCTTTTTATAAGGTCAACTATCTGCCGGTGAAAGTCCCGTGAAAATCAGTCCCACCGTTTTGGAGATAACATTGCAGACAAAGCCGCGGTTAATAGCTAGTCTAATTTAGAATAGCCTAAGTAACCCGCTGTAATTTCAGCTATCTGCGAGTGAAGTTCCCGTCAAAATCGGTCCAGCCGTTTCGGAGATTACCCGGAACAAACAGACAGACAGACCGACAAAAATTTTAAAAATTGCATTTTTGTTATCAGTAGCGTGTATACTTTCGTACCCTATCAGTAAAAAAAAATTATTTTGATATTATATTATTAGCAGATATAGACTAGTATCACTTACATATAAAACAAAGTCCTATGCCACGTCTGTCTGTTCGCGATAAACTCAAAAACTACTGAACGGATTTTCATGCGTATTTTCACCAGTAGATAAAGTGAGTCATGAGGAAGGTTTAGGTATATAATTTGTCAATGTTTTTTATTATCAGTGCGGGATAACGTCTGCCGGGCCCGCTAGTATTTTATAAGTCGGAGATATAAAATCAGAAATATCACTTTCCACATTTACGTAATTTTCCACTGCTACTTAAACTCATTACAAAGCAATATACGGATTAATATTACGTCATCTGATTTGTCACAACAGTATTTTTCTCTTATAAGACCGGTCCTTTTTAACCGCTTTATGGATAATGTATAGTTTTTTGCAAATCATAAACAGTGACGTCTTTACTCTAATTCTCCTCAAGTATTGCCCTCTATTTCTTTTGTAAACATTTACGAAGAGAATTGCATTCGTTTTTTTTTTCATGCCGCAAATAGACCATCTTATAATGGTCAGTCAGTGTAATAATGCTATATACGTGTGTATGTAATCTGAATACAAACATAAAAAAATTTGCTTTTCTCTTTACACCCCTTTCATGAGGTCACCCTTTAACAAGGAATGCGAACTGTTTGTATTTTAATTTTCACCCTCGTCCAGTACAGTAAGGGGGGACGCATTTGCGTATTGGATAACTTTTTTAACGATTGTCGTGCAGGCTGGAAACGACGGACGAAGTGGGTCTGTATTTTTTACACACACCGTAGGCATATACAGGAACGATTACAAATTCCATAAAATGATTCGATAACATTTCTTGTAGAATACCTGTTAATGTCGTTTTAAACCTCTCGTGATAACAATGAAATGAAACATTTTCCCACTTTAGGACTGTATTACTGCAGAGTAACGTCTTACAAATTGTTTCTTACAAGCCGAGCCTTCATACTATTTGCCACGACTCATATACATTTTTATATTTAGAACTAGTAAGTGGCGTGCTTCTTATTCTTCTATTCTTAAATACGACAAATAAAGCGGGATTCATTCGTCCACAATGATACCTATTTTATATGATCGCTCTTTTACACCTGAATAGGTTTTAATTATGTTGTTGTGTTTACGACTGATGTATTTATATATCTGTTTACACTACTATGGCAAAGTGAAGAGATTTGACTTTTTGTTTGTAATGGTTAAACTCAAAAAATACTTAATCGATTTTTTCAGCTATAGAAAGCTCCGCCATCATCCAGTAAGATGGGTCGTATTTTATTTTCCAAATCTCTATATAAACATGAACGAAGCCCAGAGCAAAATCTAATAAATACGTTTGAATAAAATTAAAGAACATGTTATTTGCTCAAGCTAATATCTGAAATAGCTCAATCATTTTTAAAGAGACATTTGCTAACAATTAAAGGACTTATCATAATTATGTAAAGTATAAATAACATGTGATTAATATATTACGTTTTTCCGTTGGGATTGAAATTTAAAACAGAAATAATGACAGTGCCACCAGTAAAAATAAAAGGCAATGGACAATTTATTCAGATTAACCAGGAATCAAAATCATTTTGAAAAAAAAAAAACGGAGCCGCAGTCTCCTATCAACTATAGAATAAAATAATACGTCCATGTTTTTTCTTTTTTGTAAATTGCTTTCGTGAAAAATGTGACTAAAATTACACCCGAACGTAAATACGAGTATTTACTTTTGTATGACGACTCGAAAATATGAAGTGCGCAAAAAGTTAATAAAATGTTGCAGTACGAGCCTCCAAGTAGATCGAGAAATACTTCCGAGTCGTTATTCTCTTTGCCTGCTCCTACCGTGGTAAATTGTACGGTTAAATGGTAATCTATTCATGTGTTCACAAGTGTGTCCGCCTCTGTCTTTATATTGACCTTGACTTCTTTTACACCCTAATTTATTCATTTTATTATTTATATATTCCATTGTTTTTCGTTCGTTCGTCATTCACGTGTCGTTCCAGTGGTGCACATGTGTAACTTGCATGAAGCGTAGCCGCCGGATCGTTTTTAGAATTAAAAATCGTCACTGTTGTTACATTTTAGCCTAAAATGTATTTATTACTAATTGGTGATTGCGTATTTAGTTATGTCAAAATGATTTTTACTTTTATATGAATCAACTGTAATTTTAAGCCCTATATGGGAGTTTTTGGTGGTATCTCACTAGTCTACCATGTAGTGAATTTTATATTATATTCATATTTTTTATTTGCTATTCCAACCTATTGTTAATAAAAAAATAGTTAAAAATAATGGTTTTTCAAATAATGGTGCTTTAGGCCTTTTAGTATTATAATTATAACATATTTAGGTATGGCTGTTTGTTACCTAAATAAAAAAGGGGGGGCTGTGTACCCCCGAAAAAGAGAAATTTTTTTAAGGCCTTTTTTTTCCCAAAATAATTTTATTTAAATTTTCCAAAATTGGTTTAATTAAATTAATTTATATAAAATTTAAAAAAAAGAATTTTTTTTTATAAAAAAGAAATAAAAAAAAAATGGACGGAACGGAAAAAATTTAACCGAACCCAAAAATTTTAAGGTAAATTTTTTTCCAACCCCGATAAAGAAGTTTCACTTCAATAAATATTTTACATAATATACCTTGGTTATTCTACACGAGGGAAGTGACCAGGAAATAATACCAAGGTGTATGAATTCTGAGATGCCACAAAACTCCTTGGAAAGTTCTAACAATTACCCATTCATTCATAGATTGCATGTTTAGTTTCAATAAAATACACATATTTACCAAGGATTTAAAATTCTTGATTTTGATTTCTCATAAATAAACTTATATTAGCGGAACCCAGCATTAATATATTGAGACTGTCAAGAGGAGATACTGCTTTTTCCAATGTGTGTTGTAAAATTTAGACACAGATATATTAGACACACTATACATATATATTATACATATGTTTATAATATAAAGAAGGGAAGATTATAAAGGTTATTTATTTATATGGATGGATAATTTTTGTGAACGATGGTGACGTTTGGAAATGACGCCTGTCTCTGTGCATCCACCAAAAGCGAATGTAACTATGTATATGTCTATAAAAATATGTTAGGCTATGTTATGTATAATGAAAAGATAAACCAGATCGAGTTTCTTGCCGGTTCTTCTCGATGACTGGGTTGTTTTACGAATCGGTGGTCGTTTTGACGTCCATAAGTGCCTACTCAGGACCTAAAGTCAATAAAGAATTTTTAGATTTTTGATTTTGAAGAGTCATAAAACTTAGATATAATATTATTACGTGACTCCGCAAAAGGCGGGTAAGGTTTTTTGACTGTGTATATGCTCTATGATAGCTCGGTGATTAGCACGTTCGACGTTAGTATGTATCGACGTAGGTTCAAATCCTTGCGAATGAAATAAAGCTTTCAGTGACGGAAAACAGCGCGATGAAGCCATAGGAGGTTGCAATAGCAAACTACAAAATTATCTGAATAATGTTAACATCTACCAAATTAACCCAAAAACAAACCAGCATTATAAACATGAATGTGGTTTTGTTACCCTATACTCCTTAACCAGTCAACCGATCATCATAAAATTTCGCATATCTACACGTTAGGGGCCATTCAAGTATTATGTAAGCTGAATTTTTGTAATTTCTGGCCTCCCCTTCCCCCTAATCAGCAAAATTAAGCAACGCTCTTAACCCTCCCCCCCATAATTACGTAAACATTTATATAAGTATATTCAAATCTGTTCTAGTTCAGTAAATAAATATTGCTGACGTAAGCACCGGCCAGACCCCCAACCCCTATGTCATCAAAAATAAGCAAATCAAGGACTCCCCCGTCATCAGTGCTTACATAATACTTGAATGACCCTTATCAGAAGTACAGAAAAGCACATAGATTACTCTTCATTCAGAAAAAAGTACTATTTTTGTGGTAGGGTTTTTTATAAATCAGACTGGCTAGCGCTATCGCTATCGGGTTGATAATCTGTCGCCGAGCCCCTGTAGGTGTGTTCTGGCTGCACTTGAGAGCCAGTTCCCGTCTAGATTTAGCGTGCTTATCATTTTAGACCACATCATTAATACAATAATAGGTGGTAGAGCCACGCTGAAGCTATTACTGGTTTCAGCATGAATGGGTTAGCTGGTTCGGGGTAGTACCACCCTCTCATAGAAAACCGACGTGAAGTAACAGTGCTTGCATTGCGTCAGTGAGAGCGCCGGAGGCACACCTCCCCTCCTCCCTCCTCTCCCCCTACCACCCCTTCCCCCCAAAGGGTTGCAACGCACTTGAGACTCCCCTGGTGTTGTTAGTGTCTATGGACGGTGGTGATCACTTAACACCAGGTGACCCACCTGTACGTTTGCCTCCTATGAAATAAATAAAAAAAACATCGTCATTTAACATCAGGCGAGATTGTGGTCAACCGCTAAAACGTACCTATAGAATATTAGAAAAAGTATATGCCTATTTCTTTTATACGCTTCGTAGCATAAACGGTTTAATAGATTTTGACGCATGACGTGTCGTGTTATAATCGTGACGGTGACAGTAGGGTATATGATATTTAAGTATGAGTATAAAATAATAAGGAATTAAAATAAGTTTTTAATTTACCAATACTCTGCTAAAAAACTCTTTCATTTATGTAAATAAAAAAGTTTCAATAATTTGGTACAAACGGTTTCATATTCTTAGTTATAGTAGTTGTTTATATAATTCGTTTCTTTGAACCCAACTATAAGTGAACAAAAGGACGTGGATCAATACTTAATATTATAAAGCTGAAGTGCTTGTTTGCTTGAAAGCGCTAATCTAAGGAGCTACTGGTCCGATTTGAAAAAATCTAAAAGGAAGGCTATAGGTTATATCACATCACGCTAAGACCAATAGGAGCGGAGCACCAATAAAGAGTGTTTCCAAATTTTATTTTTTTCTTCTGCGAGCTTCCGCTGCCTGTTAGTTTTAGCCTAAAGTAACTATTACACACGGACGAAGTCGCGTGCAGAAGCTAGTAATAATATAAATACATTTTAATCAAAATGTAAAACATATTAAGGTTTAATAACAGAAAACAAATATTGCTTTTCTGATTTAATGAGTTGATTCAGATATGATCCACTGTTTAGTATAAAATGATAACTGTGCGATATAGTCATCAGCGATGTAGATTGTATCTCACGATGGTATGATTAATTTACAGAGAGAACAGAAAATTAGGTATTTATTTATCGCAAAGTAGTAGTAACACTGTCTTTAACTGATATGTTACATTTATAAATAAATTGACAACCATATTATCTAATATTCGTTCGGTAAACATAATATCTGTTGATCTTGTATTCCCATGTAGAAAGTTACACTATTTCATAAGTCTGTCCGGGTATTAAGATTTAAATGTTCCTCGATTAAAGTTAACATGTTTAAATATGATCTATTAACTTTTATCAGTCGATGAATCATTCTGGCTGCCTTCAAAATGAAACGGCTCGTGCGCCATCTATCGAAGAACGGTTGTACTATTTCAGATTTTTTTACATACTTACAATAACTCACTTATGTTATATAATAATCGTATGAAAGGTATATAGTAAAGGAGGCATACGATTTTATATAAAACTAGCAACCGCCTCCGACGTCGTTCGTGTTCAATTACTAGTAATAAAATATCTATTTTACTACACCAATTACAAACGATTTTTTTTTTTTTTTTTTTTTTCGAACTGACTACGCTATTGACCTAGCAAGGTCTTAACAGCTTCACCGGACTACTAAGGCGAGCGCTTAAGGCACTCAGCCGATTTTTGTTTGGGCAACCAGCTCAAGGGTGCTCGGCACACCTCGGCTTGGCTGTTGCCTGTTCGATGCAATACGCGACCTAACTGAGCTAACCTAAGTTAAGCTACACTATTCATACATATATGAGTTGTTGAAACATATATGTGTACCAAGCATACATATCTCAACAACTCTTATGTGTATTTTGTATCGGAAAATTTCTGAACTATTTCAGTTCGAAAAGGGAAAAAAAAAGTAAACCCTTCCACTTTTTTGTGTAAGCGTGTATGCGTGCACGTGTGTGGAGGTGATATGTGTAGTGTTGTTGCAGTGATGTAAATTTGTGTCACTGTATCGCGCGAGATTTACAAACGATTCTCCATGCGAAAATACTTACGTATGTCAACTTTCACGATGATCAGTCTGCTTTAAACTTTGTCGATCTCATAATGTATTAAAATACATTTTTATACACTTATGAATATATATTTCGATAACTTAAGTTGATGCAATTAATAATATAGGTATATATACGAGAAATCTTTCCGCTTTCGCATTATAAACATAGTATTCTTACATAAAAATAATTATTTAGTCATTTTGCATTAACGCATCAGATCCGAGTGTCCGTCCGCTTTCATTCGAACGAAAGTTAATGTGTTACAATATGTATATGCTAAAACGTCGACTATAATGGGTATACACTGTGGCGTGTGATAAACGAAAAAATAATATAACCGCACGATATATTAACAATGTTGACATTTATCGAGAGAGAGGCTTATGACTCATCGAATTCACTTTCACCCGTTGTCGTGGGTGCAAACGGAGGTCCGTTCACACGTTACGACTTTAAGATTGTTTCATTATTCAATCACATATAGTTTAATCACGAATTATGAAGATTTTAACTGTGTTATTATTACGCATAATTTATTTATAATAAAAAATGTAAAGCTCCCTTACAAGCCTGCTTATTATTAATAACATATCTTTCAGTTATTAACATATTTTAATTTTCTAACGAAATCATTTGAAAACCTCTGTGTATGATTATTTTGGTTTCTTCAAAGTGTTAATTATATTGTATATCAGTATATGAGTTTTGTGTGTAATTTGTCTTTCGATAATAGATGACAAAACAGTTGTGTAGTTTGTTCTGATTTTAGATACCACTACATGATCATGTGTTTAAGTAATATTACATTGAGACTCGTCAATATTTTTTCTTTAAATACAATAAACTTGTTACTATGATATGTTTTTATAAATTAATGTAAGAAAAGCAAATATGAAATATTATGTTATTCAATTTGGAAATGTAACTTCTTACGTGAGGGCTTTAAAATTCTGATCGGCGACCTATTTGTGTGACGAAAAATGTTGGGGGTAAACACTGCGTCGGGTAGTGTGAAAATACCGGTTCTCATACGATCACCGAAGTTAAGCAAAGTCGGGCGCGGTCAGTACTTTGATGGGTGACCGCCCGAGAATACCGCTTGACCTTGACTTTTTGTTATATTTTTTTTAATTAAAATGTTTCCCTTGAATACATAAGTTTCACTTCTATCGTGTGTCTTTACAACACATCCTGTTTTTAGTAATAATTTATTTAAACATAATTGTTATCTTAGTAGTTTTAATTCGTGGAAATAAAATTCTGAATTTTATCTGAATTATTAATTGAATTATCAATCATTCATAGAATAACACAAAACTATAATATGAATTATTTCATGAAACTAAATTCGTTTCAAAAATGTTTATACCAATAACCGTAGTAACCCGCTATAACGTTCTAGTTAATACAGTGTAACATTTTATAAAACAGCCTATAGGATATCTACTATAAAGAAAATATATATACCTATAATAGTTAATATATATGCGTGTCGTTTCAGTTACGTCGGGCTATGAACTCTATAAAAATATTATTCACTCGTGGGTCGTAGTAGAGTCGTCGAAAACCTGTTAGGTCAAAATTTTGTGAGTCGAAAATTGATACACACCCTCTTTTTTATAGCCATTGTGTAATCTTCTTTTATTCGGTTCAAAGGTTTATATGCATATCATATCAAGGAATCCACTCTGATTTCACAGCGGTGTTTATTTAACACTCAGACGTACCGTGTAGTTTTGTTTACAATTTACAACCTCATAAAATCTTTTATGTTTTCTCGTCGGAATTGCTTTAAAATTTATTAACGACACTTAAGGGATAATTTTACGTTTCCGCATTTCTTTGTATTATTTATTGTTATCCTAAGGGGCCAGAGGGGCCTAGTTGTTGTCTACAAAATAACTTTATTTTTAAATTTATTAAATAAATATCATTAAACTATGAAAGAATTTATAAAAAAACCTGCTAATACTTTTTTTCTTTTTTTACAGGTAAGTCTTTTACGAAACTTAAGTTCTTTTTAGAACGCTGCACTATTACACAAGTATTGGTAAGTACATAATATAACTGTTCTTGCATGTTGTTAAATTAAAATATTGCTGCCTATGTTCCGTAACATCGATATAAAATTTAAACGTCAATTATCTTGGTATCGAATAAATGACAAGACCCTTTAAAGAAAGTAAGTGTCGTTTCGTTGAATTGTGAAGCGATTAGGGTTGTAAAGTTTTCCGGTGCAACGACGCCGGCCGCGTTGTCGGCGCGCCGCGACGCGGGGCGGCGAGGCACTCCCACTCGGCTCTCGCGGCACCAGTCGGCTCGCTTCGCGCTCATTCAGTTCAGTCCTCAGCCGACTACTGCGGCGAATGTACGCGGCTTGATTCATGACGCGCGTCCGATGTTAGTGTACGATTACGAAATCTCTGCCTCAACCGAACTTTTACCGTGACAGTGAATCGAATTGTCTTGAATATGGGTTAAACGGCTCTTCGAACGTAATGAGTCCGGGCGAGCGCGTTGCCCACGGGCGCCGCGAACCCGCTCGCCCTCAGTATGGTAATACCGCTCCGGGTTTCCCGCCGCCTTATTATCCACCTTATGGAGTACCGCACCCGAATGCGTGGCTGGGCGCCCCTTTGATATCCATGGCGGGACGTGCACCGCCACCACAAACACGCAATAACCCCGTTTCTAAGTTAGCTTTGCACGCCCAAGGTGCACCTCTCATAATACAGAACAGGCAAGATCGTCGAAAATATAACTCGGCACCGGAGCAACGGCAACATCGTCCGCAAAATAATACGGAACACTACTCTAGAGACAGATGTGAGCCGACCGAAGGAAACAGGCCGCGCAACCAACAACAGCAAACGCGCTCCGTGCGATCCGGACGTAACAATAACACGGATGCGGTCAGTGTCGCGAGCGATGAAAGTTCCGGCTCGACGAACTCTGAAACCATGTTACCCAGGATAATAAAACCTCGAAAACGACGCAAAAAGGATAGAAAACCTAATAATATTGTACCGCATGACTTAACATCGGCTGCTTTGGATCTCGGTGGCATCGATCATTGTGTAGTTTCGGGTCTCCGTGCGTCGCACGGTGTTTACGATGAATCTTATTGTCGTGAAATGTCATTGCCGTATCGTTTGGATGTTAAAGTATTAGAGTATCCGGATGCAGTGCCGGAGACTTATCGAGTGACGGCGTTAGAAGAGGCTTTAGAAGCTAGCCGTTATGGTTTAGCTGAGGCTGCCTCGCCTGTGGAGTCTGCCGTCAGTTCATGTCAGTGTCGACTGTGTGATCCTGTGGGTCAAATATGGGACGCAGATTCAATTGCCGATTTACTAGATGAGAATTCTAGTGGTGATTTCGCTCCCACAAAATTAGAGGATTCCATGAAAGTTGTAGGACCACTAGGAAGGCGAGGTGCGGATACTGCCCTAAGAAGAAGCTGGAGCGATCCATCTTCTCGTGTTCCAGAACGGAGAGAGGCAAACAACAGCGAAATGTATTCTGCCCCTAATTTGTATTCCTTATTCCCACCAACCAGAAGGGCCAGTTCTCCAGAACCGCGTTCTCCTCTAGCTTTGGAAATATCTTCAGAAATCGTTACGTCAATGAACGGGCATCGCGACTTGGAAATTAAGTTGTTTTCGACCTCGCCCCCGGCAACGAACTCCGACCGACGCTCCTTTTTCGACGAGAAAAGTGAAAGTGCTGTGAACAGATGTACTATGACGAGCTATGATAAAGTGAACAGTGTGATTATTAGTAACAAAGTCGAATCTAGTGTTAAAAAGGATGAGAAAAAGTGTGAGGAATTTTCCGATGTGGGGTGTTCGTCAGCTTTCGCTACCGGCAAGCCTACGCGCAACATTTGTGATTTAGCCTTAATTACTGCCTGAATTACTCATAAACGAGTGAAATGTTTGTGCCCTCGATCAGTCCACTGAGCTCTCTGGTCGCCATTTGAGCTGGACTCAAATTGTCAATGCGAGGCATACACGGAGCGTCTCAACGCGCCCGCTAAAAATTGAGATCTCCGAATCGGTTTCCTGTAGATTCTATAATTAATTTATTGTTAACAATAGCGTAGGAAACTGATTGGAACTTTATCTGGAACCACGTGATAGTTTCTTCCTTTATTCACTTCGTCATGATTATATTCGTATTCATTTAAATAATTAAATTGTGATCATATTAGAAATGGTTTCTTTTAAAACATCGTGTATCTTGTGGACCACAAAGAACTTAGGTTTTTTTTATTATTTAATGTGCAAAATTTGCAAAAAATAGTATCGTGATTGCTAATTAATATGAATCAAGTTTATTGGAAAAGACAAATGCATGCAACGATGTGCAGACCCGCAATAACTCACGGTGTGTAATTAACGTTTCACACTACTGACACGGTTCTCGTAGCTGTCCGTGGCTGTGGCGGCCTGCTTACTATTGCGGTTTCCCGCGGTTTTCACCGCGTGCGCCGTTCCGGGTGGCGCCTCATGCGCGCGCGGATCAGTTCATAGCGTTAACGACTTTTTTCAATCCATTTCTTGGCTCTTTCCAGTTGTTTTATAATTACAAGGTTATTTACTACACGATTCAAGAATTAAAAATCCCATTGTTTTATTTTTGCTTAACAATTTTTGTGTATTAGAAACATTTGCCGCGTTCTCTATCTTCGAAATGAATACGTTTATAATATAATATGTGCTAAAAGCACGTTTCTATCGTTGTATCACATTTAACTTTCGCGACACGTTTCATATTTCCTAACAATGTTATTATTCTCCTCATTTCTACAATAATCACGAACGTCAATCATTACAACTACATTATCATTGATTTAAATCATTTAATAAATGTTGAAAAATGATAAAATAATCACTTTTTTTTTTGTAATGCAGTCAGTTCTAACACAAACGTACAATCAAATATGAAAAAATAATCAAATGGATATAACGTAATATAAGATATTTAGTCAAATACAGGATCTATATTAAACAAAATTGTAACATAAATTATATGAGCTTAATACAATATTTTAAAGAATGTACAAAATAATATTAAAATGCAAATTGACAAATTCTACAATGTTTTAAACATTTCAGATGTGATCAAAAATTTAAATAATTGTTTAAATATCTCCAAAATTCCACTAAACTATAAACAGTATATTGGTAAACGAAGGTTTATTTTATTCGACTCTACGTTTTCTTGTTTTCTTTTAATAATGTGTTAGCTAAGGGTCCAAGCGCGCTCGTTATACCAGATAAAGTTCCATAATGTAGATAATGTGAATATATAACTAAGTTATTTGTGGATCGTACGGTTGTACGCCGTCTTCATCGTTGGGTTTTATACTCCACGAGATGTTTCTATGGTATATTGTTTTTTACGTTGAGTTTGCTTATATTGGTTGGCGCGTGGGATGTCATGATAAATTGGGATTGTTGCTTTATTTTATTTGTTTGTTTGCTACGGGCTCGGCGTAGACGAGATGTTACTGTAACACCTTATCTGAAATTCAGCCTTTAAAACTATTTCACTTCTATAGTATTATTATCTATATCGACTTATTACTGATGTGTATACTCGAAGTTTGGCCTCCTTCATGTAATGTAGACTTTTTATCTAAAAGGAAGGGGGCAATAGCTTCTTTATTACGTCGATATGGTTCAAGTTACGTATTGGCGATAACCTATCGAATTTATATCGTCCTTACGTTGGAAACTAGAATTAAAATCTGTATTGGAAATTGTGATTGTGAAGGAGAAATGTTCCTAACGCTGGGGCCTGTGTTTGCGTCGGTCGGGGTTTTATATGGGGTGAGGCGCCAGACGTGGTTGTAAAACTCAACGATACCTCAGTATAATATAAAAGAATAGGCTATGTTTAAATTACAGCGTGAAATGCATTTTATACATAAAAAAGAAATTAGTTTTAAACACTTATTTGTGTACGTCGTGACACATGAGTTACACGCCTGCACATTATTTTTTTACAATAAATACTGTGTCCTGATGTAATGTGGTTGTTTTATTTTTTATTTGATTTGATATCGTGAATACTATATCAGAAACTATGTACGATTTCTTTATGTATATTTTATTGTTCCATATTGGAAAATAATAATGAATTTATGTGAATTTGCCATGTTTTAGTACACTAAATTAGAGAAGATCATTCGTAGTGTGAAATGACGATGACAGCTCTATTTTACTCATAGTACGTTTACTTAAGACGGTGAAAAGTCTAGTCTGGAGGGCAGAATTCCCTTAAGAAAGCCTCACATAATTTCCAAACCAAATGATCTATTAGCGGCCATAGAAAATTCAAAAAACTTGTTTTGTAAACATATCTGAAGTGCTTGCGTAATCTCTAAACAAGACTTTCTATTGTGCCCGAACAGCTGTGGATTCGTTACGCATATACCATTGTACTCTTGTTCGCAACGGAGATTTTGGTACAAAATACAGGCGTAAACACATTTTTCACTGAGAATTTATGTTAAGAGTTTTAATTTTACATAAAAACTGAATAAATTACTTTTAATATACCTAATTGTCAAGTGAATAATGTTTAAATCTCCGATTTATTATAAACCTAGTTTTTTTTTATCAGCGATTCTCGCACTTTGCGAAAGTTGCCAATATACAACACAACATACCTAACGCAGTTGAATATATGGTTTCAAACCGAAAACTAATGATACTGCTTCAATTATATATATTTTTTTTTAATCTGAAATTTTCGTAATGAGATTTAGAAAGTATAGCTATTAAATTCACACTCTATTTTACAAAAGAAGCGTTTACTAAGTTAGTAAACGTAAAAGTAAAGTTAAAAGTAATACTAATAGATAAAATGAGTAGTTCTAGTAGTTAAAATATAATACTGTAATAATTGATTCTAATGCATCATCGATTGATCAATTCGTTGTCTGCTATAAACAGTGATGATGCGTATGAATTAATATTGAATATACATATAATAGTGTAGTTTAATTGAAACCGGTAAATCGATAATTGCAAATGATTATAGCGGCGATGTCTCATCGCTAGCAGTCCGTTACTTGGGCTGTGTTTGTTCAACACAAAAGCGTATGCAGAACACTCTTTATGTACAGTTTGTTCCCCTAACAAGGACACTGGCTTGGTCAATGTCACGACAAATGTTTACTTTGCTATTTTTTTAATCTCATATCCATGAAGTAGTGCAAATATTATTTCATTTTCTTCCAGCACAATATTTTTCCATAAAGTTTCCTTTTTTATGTAGTATATCTTAACTTTAATATATCTCGCAGACGTTTCTGTTACTCTTTGTACTTATTCTAAACGTTTCCACGTCAGAGTCATTTTTCATTACATTTGTATAGAACGTTATCTGAATTGCCAAATTGTCTTTTGTTCATAACTGAATGATTAATCAAGTTTCGCTGAAACCCATTCAGTGAGTGGATGTGACAAAAGCATTTATATTTTGGGTCACATCCATATTTTCAATTAGTAATGACGTTAATATATTACTAAATATTAGGATTAAGTATTTCAGAACCGGCAAATTTAGACCATAACAATTGTACGTTGAGATTCATTTTAGAGCTGAAAATTAAAACTTAGGTTTGGAATAATGTACTCGTTCATACGTACATACATTCTTATAGAAGTTGTTTAAAATGAGTCATAGAAGCTTTAAAGTAGTGATTGTTTTTCTCATCTACCATGATAAAACGCAACAAGGGGCAATTACAGTTATTATGTACAAAATATAAATGGCACAGACCGTAATGTCCGTCATCAGATTACAAAATCGAATGAAAAATGTCAAGATCCGACAAATGACTCACACTTATCTGTTCAATAGCGTTATCGGCTCGATAACTTGTCAAATGGAGTTCTGAACACACAATCATACGATAAACCTCCGTTAAACTTAACTGGCCAATCTGGGCGTTTATCTATTCGATAAGTTTTGACATTTTAAATAGTTTTTAATTCAAATTCAAATTGAAAACCACTTTTTCTATTTTAGCCCCTAAAAGAACCCTCTCTACCTCCAAACAACCCCCCCCCCCGAAAAAAACCCCCCCCTCCTAGAAGACCCGGCAAGAAACTCGATCTGGTTTATCTTTTTAACAAATATATATAATATTTAGAATAATAATATATTCTATATAATAGTAAATTTCACAAACGTTTTTAATGCATGCACAGAGATGAGTCAATTCCAGACATCACCATCGTTCACATATTGATCCACTCTATAATAGCCTTTTGACACCAAAACCAATGACATGTCATTGTCGAACAACTAACGAATTGAAAAGTTTTGTATCTAAAATAGTTACATTTATAAGTAAATGATTATAATATAAAATTAAAACATCTACTAATCTCCAAAGTATTTTTTAATCATAATATTACTACTATAAGTTAAGAATTAAAATAACGAAATCAATTTTTAATACTCTTTCTTAAAAAGAGCCAGCCATCTAGTGAACATCAAAGAACTAGTTATAACTCTTTGTGGTACACGTGTGTGTCAGTTTATCTTATGGATAACTTTATTGAGTCAATAACTAATGATAGTTTTTAACCGAGTACCTCAGAAACCGGGCATAAGACAATTAGAAACTGAAATGTATTTAGGTAAGACATGTTGCTAAGAAGCGTTCTATAGGTGGATTAAAATGTTGACAGATTGATGACCTCGTATCGATGAACTCAAAAGACCAGGATGAGTGGCATACGGGTAAGACCAAGGTCTACAGTGAGTGATCACGGGTCGATATTGACGATAGTATAGTCAACAGGAATACGCCAAAAACAGGAACAGGGAACGGTATACTGTCTTTTCACTATTATGAAATCAGAATCTCTATAAAGAAACAACTGCTTGCCTTTGCAAGTTCGATGAACAACAACGAGTTCGGTGTGTGTAGTTTACGTAAACTTGCTTTTGGTTTGTGTGCTTTCATAATAATCTTTTTATTTCTGTTCACAAAACGTAAATTTAGTGTAGATTTTCAGAGGAAATAATAAATCTCCTAAAGCGACCAGACTTCGTTTTATAGGTTTACGTAACAACACACATCGAACTCGATGTTTCTAGGCTAGGTATTATTACTGCGTACCCGGCAAAAGTTATCGGTGTTTTATTGTTGCGACACTTGCTACATGTACTGCCGCCATCGAGTTTGTGTCATTGGAGTTTACTGCTGGGGTAGTATTAGCAAAAAACCAAATCTTGTTCCTGTCGACAGAGTATTTATCTATTATGTTTCAAGTTTCCACAACTGTTTCGATGATTCGTGATGCGTTAGGAGAATGGTCTCGCAAAATATTATGATTGACAATTTGGTCGAGTATAACTGTCGTTTCTTTTTAGTAATTCTGCAGCTATATATATAGCTTGACTACGTCCGCATCGAGTATCATTATTAACACGGCTAATTCGTTTTTGGTGTTCTTTCTGTAATGTCTTAATAAAATGTAATCATAGTGGTAGAACCTGGGGATACATCTTAGGTTTAAAGATGGTTGGGCAACACGCAAAGGTTCATGAGGCGTTCCAACTGATTCCTTGCAAAGTCGAAAGTAAATAATAAACCATAAGTACTGCAGTACATTGCTCACGAGCGAATAATGTGTACTTTACATAAATAAACTCACGGTGTGCACTGTGCGCACAACAGAATAAGAACACAGGGCATATGAGAGGACGTGTACGCACGTGGTGTTGCGACCTTGCCGCCGCGCTGGTCTATTGAAACCGCGTACTTGTGTGTCACCCACGGTGTAAGTAAATACACCATGCAGACAACGTTTGTTATTTTTTTACGATGTTTCATCCTGGACGTGAAGAATGATTGATAAATATTCCGTATACAATTTTAATAGAGTTTTAAATGGTGTCTCTCGGCTTTGAATTTTATGGTTCTACAACGTTGAATTATAATGAGGACTCATTCCATGACAACTGTATGCTCTCTTGATAGACACGACGTATGTTTTTTAGTATTGACATTAATTTATTCGTAGAGCCCGAGGTGAACGCTTGAATTTTGAGTGTCAACCCGGTAATGTTATGGTGAACACCTGTGTAAATTATACGTTTTGGATTATAAAAGATCTGTTTAAGGCGAAGTAGTATTTTGTGTTTGTATGCAGTGACAAGGGGACTGAAAAAAAAACAAAGCGCGTAATTGTTTAAAGTGCGTTAACCTCGACGCGAGATAGCCACGTATTAACATAATGTGTTGAAAAAAATAAAACTAAACAATACGAATGTCGGTGTAAGAAACACACACGGAACATAAAATGGTATTAAACGTATGAAAAACTTTTAAGAGTATGAAACTTCTGTGTGTAGTAAATTTTTTACCCGACATCCTCAAAAGGAGCTGGGTAATATTTTTAGAGAATTTTTATGTAGGTATATTTCTTCGACATGTTCTGTTACTTAAACTCGATGGATACAATGACGTTAAATTCGGTTTAATTGATTATTTGATATAAGGGATAATGTAAGTATGTTAAGTCTGACATGGGCGAAACAAAAAGGAATATAAACATAAAACATATTTCTCTCGAGTGTTTTTTTTTTAATATTTATTCGAGTATACCCATTATTGATCTTTTTTTAACGTAATAAAATCGTTTTCGTAATGTGGGTTATGTATTTTTACCATACAACTTCACCCGATATTAAGTATGTGGCCCAAAGTAGTAAAACAGTAAGCCTATTGATATTGATAACTGCCGAAACATACCTACAACGTGCTCGGGTTAACGTCATAGATAGTAGGGCGGATACTAGAAAATGCTATGAGTTCAACACGATTTTTTCCCACAGCGAAAATGAACCTGTCATCGCACGGATTCGATAGACACGGTGTCTGAACACGTTACCACTGACTCTGGAATAGTCCACATTAATTCTACTTATTCTTCCACATATTTTTATATAACCTCCTCGTATGTTATTGTATGTTAAATAATTAATTTTATTTCGTTTCCACTAAATAAGAGTGATAGATTTTATATTAAATACAAATAAACTCTGACCAAAATTAAACCAAATTCAAAAAAGTTTGCTCCAAAAAAATGCACTAGAACATTTTTCACCATTGTCACTTAGGTACCTACCTAGTCTTAGATTATCAGAAACCAGACGAATTTCCCAACTGGTCCAATGGCAATTTAGTAAAAATTGAAAATATTCCCTTTTCAAATACAAATAAAGGAATTTTCCAAATCGGTTTATATTCAGGGGCAACAAACGTTTTTAAACAATACAGCCGAGTTGAGAACCTTTTTGAAGTTGGCTAAAAGTTAAAGGAAATCAATCCCTGTAATTGTTTTATAAGCTACGTCGTTATTTGACATATTCATTTCGAATAAATAATATATAGAACTAGCGGGCCCGGCAGACGTTGTCACGCCCTGATTATGAAAAAAATCCTTTACTAAAAATTATATACTAAAACGTTCCTCGTGAATCACTCTATCACTGGTGAAAACCGCATGAAAATCCGTTCGGTAGTTTTTGAGTTTATCGCGAACAGACATACAGACAGACGCGGTAGGGGACTTTGTTTTATACTATGTAATGATAATGAAATATGCTAGCAAAATAATAGAGACAAAATACTTTTTTAATTCTTTTATTGATAACACTAGAACTCGTCAAAAGCTACTTACTAAATAAAAAAATTTTGAAGACAATCGGCTAAGAAACAGAGGAGGGAGATGTTCTTAACCGTTGCCCCACTGCCGATTTATATATAGATAGTTGTATAATTATGTTACTAACATTCCTACATACACGATGTCCTTGTTATATAGAGATTATATATCTGATTTCAGCAAGGCTTTTCTCGTTAGGCTATTTTTCTCGTAGACGTGACACGATGGAAAAGGCTAGACACTTCCGTCCGGAAGTTTTTGCGGCTTTCGCTCGACCGTTCCTAACACGCGACTGATGCGGACGGACGGCTTTGCTCTGTCGCACGGTAGTTGGATTACTGTAATGTGGAGACGATCAGTTCCGGGTATTAGCGTGGGCGTGTATTGAAATATATTGGAGCTCTCACGATTGAACACGTTGAGCCTACGTTTTCGAAAAATCATAAGATATAAACATCTGTGTAAAATATCTTTACTATTTTGCAAATAGACTCAGATATACGATTGGACAAAGTTGTTTATTTGTTTTTAGTTTTATTTTTGACAATCATTCTTCTTAATTATTACTGCCATTGTCAAGTAGGTAATAGTATTACAAGTTTCTTGTGATAACTCCAATATTCTAAGATTACGCAAAACACCATCAATATTACAAAATATAGAGCTGAACAGAAGATTATAAGTAAAATATAAAATTCACTACATGTCAAACTAAGATCCAGCCAAAAACTCAATATTTATACTTGCGATATCTGGATGTAAACAAAGAGCAATCGATGAATCTATTAAGTTTTTGACCGCTAGGGTTAAGGGATACTGTCGGAGTAAAAAAGAACCACATAATAAATAATATGTGTATTATAAGCATCCTAGACTTTTCGCCGTAATTAGCAAGCTAATACCAAGACACTGTTAATAATTTTACCGAGTATTTATCAAAGAGTAAACTTAAAAATATGTACATAGGAATTCATAAATACACTTACGTCTTTCGTAGATTTAGAGATAATAAATATATAATTTATTGTTGTTTCAGCTAATGATAAACATAAATTTCTTTTTGTCCTGTTATCGACCCTTTCCGACAAAAATAAAAACAGTAATACAAAATTAGTTATTCTCGAAGGTGTTTGAACCTTTAGCGAGAGAGAGGATAAAAAAACAAACGATCTTCATTTGTTCACCAGTGAAAGAGACATTTTTGTTTTCGTTTGGAAGGTGAACCGGTCAAATGAATATTATTCTAATTTAAAACAGTTGTATAAGTTCTTCGAGGGTGTCAGTCAGGTCGACGCACGTAGGACGACGATCTTACAAATCATCGAGAATCGTTATAATAATATATCTTTTGGTATCACGAGTTCGCGATTTGTGAGGCCGTTTAATTGCGTGTCTCGGCGCCATTAATGTTGAGTGCTTAATGATTTATGACGTAGCGGATGTTAAAGAATTTGGCTTCCACACTTTTAAAGAAGATTTCTTTATATGCACTGCGGTGATTTAAAAAAATGCGAGCTAAATGTTTCAGTGATCTTGTAATAATTTAAAAGCTTCTTAGTATGAACTTAATTCTTTAGTCGATGAGGTTTAGTGATTTTTTCCTTTTGTTTTCTACACATCTCATACCGAAAAAATCAAGTGCTATATTATCTAATTGGTTTACGTTTAAATGAATAATTACTAAAACACTTATTATACAATTAGTTAATTAAATATTAATAAGCTTAATTACATTAAGAATGTTACCTTTGTTGAACGATGCCTGGGAAAATAAACAACACCAGAGGAGATACAACTTTTTTTTTGTTTTTATAATATTATCTCCTGAGGTGAAGGCAAAGGGATTTAACGCTCATACAGCCATAAACATGATAAAATAAAAATGTTTTTTTAATAAACGTTTATAGCATTTTATATGGAATCATAGTTGTATGTTCATTTATTTAACTTACTTTTAACGAGAACTTAGAAACATGGTTTTTATTTCCAGTATATCTGGCGTTACGTACGATAAAATCAGTTTCTGATGTTTTCTTTAATGTTATTATTATTAACCGCGTTCGCGTGGAACCTAATTAAAAAAAAACAGTTACTAATAAAATCACCTGAATGTATTAAGTCTATTTACTTATCATCTACTTTTACCTCGTACTTAAGTCGAGACGTCATTGTAATTACAATAAATTTTGATAGTGTGAACCGATTTTAATGAAACTAAGACTAAATGTTACTCGAGAATATACTTTATCGTCTTGGTGAGGTTTTATTGTGAACGCAGTACTGTAGCAGTGATGCGCGTTCAAACAAACAGACAGACAAGACATTTCAAAAAAACTATTGAATGTGTTTTATTACTTGTTCCAAGACACCTGCAACAATTTTTATTTACAAAAATCTAAAAATACAGACAAGTTACATTTACATTCTTATTATATGTATAGATCACTTATGATTAGAAAACTAAAACTACTTTTTTGGGAACGCACAATCGTTTAGACCGAAAACTCTTATAGCACTTATCATTTCCGATTACATCGTCTTAATAGAATTAACCATAGTTTCTGCGTGCCTAGCAGCGGATGTTGATACGATCTATGATTATATCAATAGTTTCCATTTGATAGTTTAATGGTAGAGATATAGAAAGCCATCCATTCATATTGAAATACTTGTTGGCAGGCCTTTTTTTGTCACTTGTCTTTTGGAGGGCAAGCTAATTTTCGGAAATTGTAAGTCTATTTTTTTTTTACGAACTCTTTACCGAGATAAACCACTGTGCGACGCGGTAACTACTTAAGAAAGATAGATTAGACTTTGTATTTGGATAATTTTGACCTATTAAAAAAAAAACGATTTTTTTTTTGTAAACCTTACCAATATTAATTTTTTTTCGAACTCTTTAATTTTTTCCAGTTTTTATGGCAACTTTTCGATATTTTTGAAATTCCCTTTAAGGTTACTGTGTGCCCCCGCGTTCCCCCACAAAAAGAACCCTGCTTGTTGGCATCATTACACGGTCAGTTACTTTAACACATGACATGTCACTACGAACTTAAACGAAGTTATAATTAGCAATGGTGCGGAATTACAGAATGCGTCCACCGACTTGGTGATCTTAGCGTGATGTGCAAATTTATTATGTCCGCATTATTATTATTGCACCTTGGCGTCGTTTATTAACGTTTGCGAGGAGTCATCTAATGAAGTATTCAGGGCTCCGCGTCGCGGGGTCTATCGTCCCGTGCATGTTCGTCCGGTTTTAAATAACAAATCATTTTTCCCTATTGTACAACGGATTACGCTTGATTACGTTGCTATTTCACCTGTCCATTACGGTTGACTTATTTTAATAATATCCTCCAGTAGATTGTGATTTATTATGTTTACGATCGCTATCCTTTTATATACATACTAGCTTCTGCCCGCGACTTGAACCACGTGGAATAGTTTACGCTTAGCTAACGCTTACACGCAACGGAAGCTTTCAAACAGGAAAAATAAAAGCCCCATTTTGAAACATTCTTCATTGGTGCTCCGCTCCTATTGGTCTTAGCGGTATATACCTAGTATAACCTATAATATACCATAAATACTGAAACAAAGAAAAAATATATTTTCTATTGCTCATAACATTTATTACTTTTACAGTGTGTTAGTTTAATACATAAATATAAAACAATTTCTATATACTATATATAATACTGAACGGATTTTCAAGCGGTTTTCACCAGTAGATAAAGTGATTCATGAGGAACGTTTTGGTATATAATTTGACAAGTATTTTTTTTATAATCAGGGCGGGACAAGGTCTGCCCGTCCCGCTAGTAAAATATAAAAAGCTTATTTGAAGTGCTCTCCATTGGCTGCAATACAGCCCTTTAAACGTTTAGGCCAGTTATCAATAGAAGCACGCACTCTTTCCATATGAAAATTCTTCACTGCCAATCGTACGGATTGTTTTAGGGACTCCAAATTATCATGGCGTTTAGAGCAAGTTAGTCTTTAAAACTGACCATAAATCATAATCCAGCGGATTAAGATCGGGACTAGACGACGGCCAGTCTTCAACTCTGATGAAGTCCGAAACGTTCGTTTCCAACTAAGACTGCGTAGACCAAGCTTTATGACCCGGCGCCGAGTCTTGCTGGAAGGACCATTCTTGGTTATTGAACATGGTGTTGTTAAGGGGTTTCACTACCTTCTCAAAAATGGTATCTTGATACACTTGTGCCGTTATTTTGATACCTTTCTCACAAAAGTATGGCTCAGTCACTCCTTTATAGCTAATACCCCACCAAACCATCACTGAAGTCGGATAGTGCCCACGTTGCACTCTGTTGACTAATTGGGAATCTTCCTTAGAGCTTTAAGCATACATACGTTCATTTTGTTTGTTAAAATGTTACTCAATTTTAAAAATTTTAGCATCCGTAAACAAAATTTTTCTGAGATCTCCCTGTGCGTACCGCTTCAGTAGTTGTTTCGATTTTACCACCCTATTCTTTTTTAAATTATCAGTTAAGAAATGACCAGTACGTTTCTTAAAGGCTGCAAGTCCTAAGTCTTCTTTTAAAATACGCGACATGGTTCTAGGTACTATCTTCATCTCCCGAGATAAAATCTTTTGCTTTCGGACAGGATTTCTTGGAATTCTTTCTCTTACTGCTTTGACCACTTTTTTCGTACGAACACTACGTGGATGGCCAAATCTTTTTCTGTAACAGAGGAGGTCTCATCGTACCTTTTAATAGCCCGGTACACAAACATTTTACTAATACCAAGCGTGTGGAGAGTTTTAAATATTGCATTTGGCACCGTACCTACTTAGTGTAATGCAATCACAGCGATTTGGTTCTCTTTATTACCCCACTCCATTTTAATATCGCAAAATATTGTACAATATGTTGGCGCCAAAATAAAAAAATTCAATGAATAATCATATAAAAATTACAGTATCCAAATTCATATGTAATATTTTGTTTATAGTTAATTGTAACAGTATTTATGGCCAGACTAAGTATAGCCTATAGCCTTCCTCAATAAATGAGCTATCTAATATTGAAAAAAAATCTCATACCGTACCAGTCGTTCCTGAGACTAACGCGTTCAAGGAAACAAACTCTTCAGCTTTGTAATATTAGTATTTGTTATGTTTAATCGTGAATTCAATCAATATAAGAATTATAGTTTTTTTTAAGTATCGTCATGTTCCAATTCATAGTGTATTCATAGAACGTAACACGCACATTCAGAATTAATTAGAGCTGATCGATTTACTACATTTAAAACGTATTCAGCGTATTCCTATTAATTAAATATAAACCATATGTGTAAATTTGCTTGGAACTATTGACATGTATCTAAGTAATTAGAACTATGTTGTAACTGAAATGCAATTTGAATAAGTAATGTATCAGTTAGTAAAACCTATAAATATGTACGTTTATATTTTTATCGTTATTCGTTACGTAAATATTTTTTTATCTACAGAAGTTTATTGTGAGTAATAAAAACAATAACAATAAAAATGGTTTTTGGTTAAGTTATTCGCGGTAGAAGAGGAGGAGAAGAAATCCCCAAAAAATTCTCTCAACCCCTTTTAAAGGCCCTTGCCCTGTCGAAAACCGAATAAATTTTTTTTTAAAAAATTTCAAAGGCTCCCTAAAAGTTTCCCCCCAATTTTGGTTAGGAGGGGGGGAAAACCCAGGAGTGGAAGGGAGGGTTTGTTCCCCTCCCCAAAGGGGCCCCCCTAAACCCACCCCCTGGGCCCAAATCCCGGGAACTTCTTTGATTTTCCCCCTCTCCCACGATGGACCCTGCACCCGCACGGTGAATCCATGGAAGGCTAAGAAGTTCGTCTCCGTCTCTCTCTTAAGTACAGTTTTCATCAAACTTTTTGGCTGCTCTGAATATAGCCGTAAGTGTACAGCCTGAGTGAATCTGCGTTCGGCGGGGCGTGTAGCGTCCAAGAGCGACGCTCGCGCGCCACTCAGGACACACGCGTATTAATGCATCTGTTTGACACGAATGCCGCACGCAACGCCCCGTTCGACGCTCGATTATAGCGTCCACTCTAGACGTACACTAAGTTCGGTCTTGCACATAACATAGTCCATAACTTAATACAAAACAAAGTTAAAATATTATTATATGAATCTAACATTGGCATTTATCTATGCTTAAGTTGTCTAGATGTTATACATATCATCATACATATTATAAAACAAAGTCCTCTGCCACATCTGCCTGTCTGTCCGCGATAAACTCAAAAACTACTGAACCGATTGTCACCAGTAGCCAATGTGATTCATATAATTTGTCAAGGTTTTTTTTTTCAATATCAGGGCGAGACAGCGTCTGACGGGACTATTTATACTTACATTTCTATTCTGCACAACTCTATATTCAGAGCGATCAAGAAATACTATTCATATTTAAAACTTTACAAAAAAATTAAAACACTAGACTCTCCTGAAATAACAAGTATCGAATTTGATTCTTATTGATTTCTTTTTATATTTTATACGGTATACTAAGCAGTCCATTTCATTTTAGTGGCCAGTTATTTACTGAAACTCATAAGTCTTATTTAACCCAACAGAAGTATAATGTCAGCGGTCAGATGCGTACTGAAAGAGGGTACTTAGTGAGTGCTGCCAACTACAGACAGGAACACAACGACGCGAGTAATCTGGTTAATCTGGTTTTTTATATTGAGAAGAGAACTGGCGATAATATTCTAAGTGGTTTAAAGAATATTGGCAGGTGATATACTTTCGGTTGAGTACGGAAAACAATTTCCGTTTTTGTCATAGATTTTGTCACGCATTTTCTCGTTGACAAACACATTTTCTACTTTCGGTTGAGTACGGAAAACAATTTCCGTTTTTGTCATAGATTTTGTCACGCATTTTTTTTTTTTTCTCGTTGACAAACACATTTTCTACTTTCGGTTGACGGTCACAAAAAACAATTGCCGTTTTTCTATTATGTCACTTTTCTCCACAAACACATTTTCTGTATGGGGGATGACTTTATTTGACGGTCACAAATGCCTTTTTTATGTCATACCAGGCAAACGAACACAGGTCGGTCACCTGATGTTAAGTGATCACCACCGTCCATAGAGACTAACAACACCAGGGGAGTCGAAAGTGCGTTGCCGGTCTGTGTTTGAGGGAAGAGGAGGGGAGGTGACCCTCCGGCGCTCCCACTGACCAAGCAAAACGCAACAATGCAAGCACTGTTACTTCACGTCGGTTTTCTATGAGAGGGCCCGGGCGAGCCGACCCATTCATGCTGAAACCAGTAATAGCTTCAGCGTGGCTCTACCACCTACCAAAAACCTACCTACCAAGCCTTCCCTTACCTCAGATAAATAATGTATTCAAATTGACTTGTAAGTTTCAAAGTAACTTCCTTATAAAATATTGTGCTCAATGATGCCATAGCAATTAGCCGACGAGTGCCTAAGTAAATTATAAAGTAGCATTTGTCACGTGTCGGTCGGGTGGACGTACTCGCTGCTGAATGTGATTTCATAATTTTCACTCGGTCGTTTTCTATGGGCTCGAACCGATAAAGCTGTCGCGGGAGAAAGCCGATATAGTGTTGCGTTTCCCGGTGTTCTTATAATCGTTATGTACTGTAAGCACTTGGCGATTTTTATTTAATTATCTGATATTTTTTTACTATGCAAGCAGCTTGTTAAGGTAATTGAACTTTATGTGTCATCGTGTTTACCGAAACGAGCTATTATGAGGGGTTTTTCAACAAGTGTTTGCATTCCTATCTAGCGTGAATGCTGAACCTAGATTATTTTCAAATAATTACTTAGAGTACAAGTTTTGAGATTTCAGGATCTTAGCATTGGGGGTATAATCAATTTCTATATCACAATAAGTCACTGGTGAAAAATGAATTGTAAAGAATATACTATAGTTGGCATTTCTTTGTAAGTTTTGGAGTTACTATATACTCTTTTCTTTAATAATTAGTAGGCTTCGTGGCATAGTGTTAATCCTCACATATAACTGATTTTTTTATGATGCATTATCGCGTATTAAATTGTGTCCTCGTATTTATTTACTTATCGTCCAAGGTATCGGAGACCCTTAAAAAAATGTCCAATATTAAATTGTATGTGATTGCCATTTTAAGCCTTGAATAAATGTTTTGCTTTAGATTAAAAATATATACTTAAATATTGTTAATAAAAATATTAATTTTTTGGTGAAACATGTATGTAATAAAGAACAACGGTTTAAAGATTAAGTTTAAAATACATTAGTTTATAACTAGAACTAGTGGAACACAGGAAGTGTACCTCTCATTCTCCTGCACGTACTCTACGGGTGGTGCTACAGAGTAACTAACTTTTGGCCGCTGCACTGTTCCATATAAATTGAACCTTGAAGCAACAAATACGAGTAATCAATCAATCGACGATAATAAACGATGGATACTCTATTTACCCATACGATTAAATCTATACTTCTATATTAATATTAAGATTATTAATATATTAAAACTGAAGAGTTTGTTTGCTTGAACGCGCTATTCTCAGGAACTACTGGTCCGCTATGAAAAAATATTCCAGTGTTAGATAGCTCATTTATCGAGACAGTTATAGGCTGTATATATCATCACGCTTTTGAGTGCTTCCGCTGCGTGCTAGCGGTAGCCCAAAGTAATTATTCCACACGGACTAAGTCGCGGGCAGAAGCTAGTAAAATATAAAATAAATAGAATAATAATGTTCGCCTTGCGTCTGAGACTTAAGTCACAGCGGAGACTCGTACGCAGTTACACCGGTCGGTCCCACAACGTCGATGCGAGAACGGTATGAAAGTTGCTCGGCTGCTCTCACGGCGCGATTGATTCTGTCTCCGCCTTTTGTCCCGATAACGATCGTGTCTCGTCATAAAAATTATATTTAACATAGTAGATGACTTATTTTATTAAGAGAGTTCAATTATTTTTTGCACTTTTTGAACTAGCAACTCGGCTTCTCACGTTCGCTAATGTACTAATTTGGCATCTAAAAGTATCTTACAGCGATCAAGATCGATTCTTTGGTGCTTGGCATTTACAATTCATCAAAGTCTATATCTTCACACTGTCACCGTTTCTTTTTTTGTAAGGCGTAATTTTAGATCTGTGATATTTTGTAAGTTAGATATTTTGTATTAATAAATTGTTAAAGGCAGTTTTGATCTTTTTTGGTCACAATCTCCTTTGATGTTTAATAACGACATGGTCTAAGGTGGCAAATACGTCAAACCTACAGGGGACTGGCTCTCAAGTGCAGCTGCCGGAACACATCAACAGGTGTAATAGATTTTCAACTTCGCCGATTAGTTGCAAGGATTCGTACCTACGTCCATCGAAGCTATGTCCGAGCATGCTATCAACTAAGCCATAATCGCTTCAACTTCTACGTTAAATGCCAAACGTACCCAAAATATTTAATACGCTTTGTACTACTTTATATTTTAAAAGAACTAGTGCTCGTCCAGTGATCGAACTTCGACCATAGAGACAAAAAAACTTTTTCCAATTTTTTTTTTATTGATATCACTAAAATAGCTAGAAAACGAACAAAGAATAAAGAAAATCGGCTGAGAAATAGAGGAGGGAGAAAAATAGTAGCAAAATTTACTATCATCATTACATAGTATAAAACAAAGTCCCCTACCGCGTCTGTCTGTCTGTTCGCGATAAACTCAAAAACTACCGAATGGATTTTCATGCGGTTTTCACCGATGGATAGAGTGATTAATGAGGAACGATAATTTATATTATATAGATACTAGCGGCCGGGGCTTTCCCCTTAAAAAAAAAATCCTAATCGCTCCACCCCCCTCCGGGCCATTTGATCTACCTTCTCAATCTCCACAACACACACAAAAAATTTCATCAAAATCGGTCCAGTCGTTTAGGAGGAGTTCAGTCACATACACACGCACACAAGAAATATATATATTAAGATATATATTATAAAGATAATTTATCAATTAATTTGTCAAGGATTTTTTCATAATCAGGGCGGGACAACGTCTGCCGGGCTCGCTAGTTAAAAAAATAAAGGCAAGTTCACAAATAATACGAATGATTACCTTGTACGAAGTCACCGGCACTAGTTAGTAATAATTGCAATATTTTATTATTAATGCAACCCATAATACTATTTTATGAACGGTTTATGCCCGCCATATTGTATCGTACACTCGATATACATACCGATAAGTAATTATGAACCTATTAATGCCTTATGTAATAGCAGCAAACATCGCTCAAGGGCGTGTAAATTATTGTTTGCGCAGAAATTTCAACGTGTTTGCGTCGATGTTGTCAACTTTCGCATACAAAATATTTGCAAATAATACGCCGCCGATCGTTTGTTTACATGCGTTGTTAATTCCAACGTAAGGTAAACTAATAACTCAAATATTTCGGCATGCGTTGTGTGCTTATGTGTACGTTTTATTTTAGCAAATTGACCGTGACCTTATGATCTAGTGATATGAGGATATTCAAAAGAATATTATTAAACTCTGTGGTTACAGTTCGTTATGTTTCCTTGTTAGATTAGACACAATGTATTTTTTATATCGCCTAGTTAAATAAATTTGAAGTCAATTATATCTAAACTGTCGTGTCTAATTATTCGTAAAGCTGTGATTTCAATTGATTTAAATCTGTAAACACTTCGTAACTTTTTTAAGTATATGATTTTCTTTTTAATTTAAATTAATTTATTTCTTATTAGGTATGGTAGTGAAATAATATTAATGGTCAATTAATAGTTTTTTTTTCGCATACAATTGATTTCTAAACGAGTGATCGATACGCTACTAATACTGATTTAAATATTACGAAAGATATTAATCTAATATCTAATGGAATGTATATTATAGATGTGAAAGTTTATTGGTTTGAGTACATTGGTCCATCAATCACATTCAAAACGTTGGACGGATTTGTAATGAACTATTGGTATGGAATTTCATAACGTTTTGAAAAGAATATATTTTTTATTGTCCTTTGAAACAGACAGGCTAAAGGTAATGTTTAATAAACGAGAATATATGAGACTACCTTTTGGCAACAGCTTTGCTCGCGTTAATGAGATTTTGAAAATCAAAAATTTTTTAATCGGTTAAATAGTTATTTAATTTATTAATTACAAACAAATCAAATCTTTTAACTTTTATAATATTAGTATAGATAAACTTTTGTGGAATTAATGTGCGTTCCTTTTTACCTCGTTTACGGACATTATTGTGGGATATTAATTTGCCGTGTACACATATTAAATCGTAGAAGGTAGAATTCGTAATGTACTTGTTTTAATAACACACATAAATTCCCGGAAACTGGGTCAGTGCGCGTAGAAAATGATGTACAACGATTAATTTTCAACGAATCGAGTACTTTTATCTAGAACACATTCCGCAGAACGTAGGGTTTTTATATTTTGCAATAATATTCATATATAAATTAAAGTAAGGTTTTATCGAAACTCGTATACAAACAAATCTTACATCGTTACTGAACTCTTTATCTAACCCTCTACGGGGACAAACTATCAAATATACACGGAGAGTTGTTAGGAGATAAGATTGGAACTTTATGAAAACGTTGCTGAGATAAGGACACTACTATCACTAGAAGAACACGGAGCGACTGACGACCAGTCTCCGAGAGGTCATCCTTATCCGCTTCCTTATTCCATTCGAGGTCGTCTCCGCTTTCGTACGAGTACCGAGAAATGTAGTCGCGATAAGATAAATTCGATACTCTGTACTCGTTAATTATTATATTTATACCGGTATTTAATAATGCTGGCTCACCGGAGATCCTTTCACGATCGATGTACTAAATATAATGTAGGTAAATTGTACCATTGCACTAGAATGATTAATTTATTCGAAATATGTTCATTAATTAAAGAATGTCATGGACTAGTTCTGTTTCGTAACACAGTTTATATCTGTTGAAAATGTTGTAACTGAGATTTCATACAGCGGAGGAACATGTGTTCTGATTTATTTATCTTAATTCCGTTGTTGGATAAAATCTATACTAATATTATAAAGCTAAACAGTTTGTTTGCTTGAACGTGCTAATCTCAGGAACAACTGCTCCGATTTGAAAAATTATAAAAGGAAGAGGTTATATGTCATCACGCTAAGACAAATAGGAGTTGGGCATCAATGATGAATGTTTCAAAATCCTTTTTTTCCTTTCGAGAGCTTCTGCTGCGTGTTAGTGGATGAAGTCGCAGGCAGAAACTAGTATTTTATAAAACCTGTCGTTGTTATAGAAGCTAGATACGCGCAACTGGACCGATATATAATTTTGTTCATACATCCTTTTTCTCGCGGTCTCGCTCACTTTCATATAGATTTCGGCTTGTACCCCAAGAGTAGTATTTTTTTTCTCTAGATGAACGGTACCCTATGTCCGTGACAATGTTTATGGAAGATTTATGATTATCGGTGCAGTAGTTAAGACGTGAAAGGAAGACGAAGAAGAAGCGTAACAAATAAACTCATTATGTTAGTAAAGATAAATATTCACAATGTTATCCTTAAAGTTTTTGGTGTTATGCCTGAATAATTATGATTGTATTAGAGAACCTTGAAGATATTCTTTTATTTTTCATAAATCGTATCGTGTTATTTTTATCATTTTTGAAAAACTTTTCTGTTATTTTCCCAAATACCTTTTAATGGTAATCGTTTTTTTTGTTGTTCTTAAACGCATTTTTTTATTTCCACATTGGGTTTCTATTTTATATGTAACTTATTTCTAAATAACGGTAGATTTACGCAATTATAAACACTTGACATCATTTATTACCCGTCATTAATTGGCGGGCATTTTTCTTAATTAAATAAGACACAAATAACAGTATCAAAATGAAATAGAAAGAAAAACAAACAGGTAAACATAACGATATTTATGCCAATACTTTAAAATTAATTCGAAATGTCATTTTTATGGCAGAGAACATTTAAATTATTAAGGCTTAAAATGTCTGTTTTTATTTTAAAAAAGGCTCAACCGTAAATAGAAACACCTTGGCCCGGGCACGATTTCTGATCCCAGCGATATCGCCAGGTAAAGATTTCTTTGAAAGGTTTTTAAAAAATACACCATTTGTTTTGTGCCTGCAGTGTCTCAAATTTGAACAGATGTAAATAATACAAGGCATTTTTGATTCGTTACCAATACAACCTGGTTCCTCGCAATTTTTACATAAGAATGTGCACGCCCTAGGGCTAGAAATTTTTGCTATCTCTTGTTTTTCTTTACGATTTACTCACAGATTTGCTTGTTTAACTAAAAACATACAATTACAAATATCGCGGGTTCACATTGTATATAATTTGTAATATTGTTTTTTTTTTATATATAAAAGTACGAAATCTTTATTGTGACTGACGTTTTTATTGTACACCCATTTAAATTATCCTTTTATTAATTTATTTTACTTACATAAATTTACATTTATCTATTGGAACCACGGGAATAGTAATTTTTTTCTTGATAAAATGTGAAAACGCTATTTCGTTTTCTATACTTTGATAACATTTATGTAGCATTTCACGATTATCGGTTGAGTACATAAGATCTGATAGCATAATCAACGAACAAACACTCAGGATTAGTATTTCTGTATTATGGAGATGGTCATTGTAACAATAGCTAATAATGTAAATGCATTATTCCTACGCAATGGATAACAATTTTTTGAGGACGCGATTACATTGTTACGGATTTTCCATTGTCCATTATTATTATTTAGAATGACAACCGTAGATCAGTGTTTTTGCAACGTGCAAACAAGCAAGGATTATGCAACAATCAAGAGTTGTGAAAGGGAGAACACTTAAGTTACCGCTCAAAGTTACGATATAAAACAACAGAATAATTGATAACAGTTTTTAACAATATTAATTGTTTTAATATAACACAGACTGTATTAATTATTGATATAACCTTTACTAATGTATATATTTATGCATCATTTACATATTTAAACTGTTGGGAAACATTTGGCAGTATTTAATACATTTAAGAAAATGCAACTTCGGATTGTAAGTCGTGGTGGCCTAGCGGTTTGACCGGTGGAATATTATTTCGATGTCCGCCGGTTCGAACCCCGAATTTTTCGGAATTCGCATACATTTACTAATTTAAATTGGTCACACTATCGGCTGACGGTGAAGGAAAACATCGTGATTTAATATAGTTTATAGAATAATAATTCCTTACCAAGAACGATAGCAAATGTGTGTATGTATACGCAAGAATTATGTATAAAAGAATAAACACGTGAAACGTATGAAATTGTTAAACATTTTTTTTTGCGGCAGAGCGATACATTGAGACGTTTAACAAATTGGTCGTTTAATTTTTTTTTTGTGTATATAAAAACTTTAACATCGCGACGTCAACGAGGATTATACGAACGACTTCTTAATTCCATTAATACGTTTTAAAATAGTTTTCCAAGTAGCAATAATACGGCAGCAATTCTTTTTTTTTTTGTTAATATAATGTCCAAGGTTAGTATACCTATGTTCGCACGAGTGACTCTTCAAAAATAAATACATTTTGCTTCGTTCGGAGACTCAGTAGGACGTACGTGATTACAATAACTCGAATGTATATCGTGTGTAATAAATATAATAGACTGATGGAACGGAGATGCCGTAATAAAACGGCACGTGATTTTCATTTATTCATAGGTAGAAACAATTATCCCAATCAATATTATAAGTGTGAATCTCTGAGTTTGTTTGTTTCTGTGTTTTGTTACGCTCTCGTGTCTTAACTGGGGGTTGTCTAAGAAAAATATGTTAATTTATTAATCCTTTATAGCTTAAAATTTGGTCGTACACATAATTCGTGTGTCAGCTGGATCGGTTTAGATGAAATTTCATGTGTAATTTTAAGTGGATTCCTGGATAATTTAGAAAAACTATTAGATCCGGTAGGTGGCACGGTGAGTCCAGGTTTTTTCAAGACTGGACAACGTTTGTGAGATCCGCTAGTTCTTTATAAAATGAATATGGTGCACAAAAATACCATACAGCAAATCTATATACGTATATACCATTCGATGCGGAATTCTTCGTAGAGGGTTATAGAGTTACTTATTTTTGAATTCGGCTGACCGTTTGCTATTTTTTTTTATTGCCCGATGATGCTTGCCGGAATCAGCTTGTGTTTAAATGTTAAAAACGCTCGAATGGATTCATATTTAGTTACAAAAAAGGATTGTAATAATGATTTTGTAATCCACATAAGCAGAGCTGCGAGCATAGCTAGCTAGATACAGAACACATAGTAGAAAAAATATATAAACAGAATTACAATCACAGGTATTCAATTATTCTTTATAATTGTAATATGTATTATCACTTGTAAAGTATTATCATAAGAGTAACACGGTAGCTGCTGTCTTTATTTACCGTTAAATTGCTTCATCGATAAATTATATGGACGACTTTCTATGATTATGACAGGCGTGAATGAGGTGTTTTAATTGAACAGCCTTGGGCGTTGCGTGCTCGACCCAGAAAAAGAAAGCCAGACGCGGCGATAAAAATTCACTGTTTGTTTTAAATTAAACTGAATTTTATATTTTAGCACTATTCTCACTACCGGGTTATCGGTGTTTTGATTGAGTTTCGCTTATACATATAAAAAACTAGCTATTACCCGCGACTTCCGTCTACTTGGAATGTAGCAATGTAATTTTGGTCAGTTTAAACGAGTAGTGGGGCGCGCGCGTTTAAAGACACTGATTTTTTAGCTTATAATATTACCACGGAACTCTAATTATTTTTCTAAAATAAAAGTAGCATAAATTACTCCTTATAACATTACATATTTGCCAGTAAAAGTTCCGTCAAAATCGGTCCAGCCGTTTCGAAGATTAGCCGAAACGAGACTTGCTCTCATAACAAAAAGCTGTTATTTTGATATAAAAAATAGACACTTCAATTTTATATATCTGTTTTATATATAGAGGGGGAAGTTTCCAAATCACAAACGTTAGAATTTTTAATGTGTGTTTTGCGTGTTTATTGGGAAACACCATCTGCCATAAATATTTTTGCCACAAAGCACTAGCTGTTCCGAATTCTCAGGAGTGGCAAACTATTATGATTGGCTTCAGGACTGCATTCCTGTTGAACTGGGTTTTATACAGTTGTAGACTTCATTGATCACTTTGCACCGGGTGAACTGCATTTCTGTTTTTATTTCATACCGAAAAATAAACTAGTATAAAAACAGGTATTCTATGTCTTAATTGGCAATATTCGAAATATCCATTTAATTGAATTACGTTAAACCCGAGATGTAGGTATTCATATATACCGATTCGATTTAAGATTTTTAATACAGTCGCAAAAGTATCAAATTCCATACCGTACAAGCTTGATGAAGGTTTCTTTAATATATTATATTTATGAAAGACGATCAGAAAATTCATGAATATTTTAATGATTTTTAAATTCTAAGAAAAATAATACAATGATTTATATGTATGAATCCTAAAACCTTATTAAGTAGGGGAAGTAAAATTGATGTTTTCACAAAAACGTGTATGTATTTAATTTGTAAATAGAATATTTTATATCGTAATTGTGTGAAGTGACTTTGTGTTCCAATGAAACTTGACACAGATGTTATGTACGTAATAATAATATAATAAATGACGAATTTTTTGGACATTTATTTATTACAAAGTTAGTACAGAATCACTGATACGATCAGAACAATGTCAGTAGTTAAAACATTGGATAAGATAATGATGATTTAAAACGACAAACGGTTTATAAAAGAGTGAAGGTAAAATGTTAAATTATGAATATACCCGGTGAATGTTTAAAGGGTCACATCCTTCAATACTGTAGTAGTTCATGGTCACTTTTAACATATAAAATAATAATATCAAAACATATACTAATAAACAACAAAAATAACCTTAGTTAAAGTTTGTTCTAAAACTTATAAAAATATGAGAATGATACTTTTAAACGTAAAAAACAGGCAATGAACAATTTTAAAGAGGCCCTTTTCAGGGGTTAATCACTATGTAACTGCTTATCGTGGGAACGCCGCACGGACGAACAATGGGAACCGGGGCGCGAATCGAGGTGCGGGAGGCGGCCCGGACTGCGCGATAGGGCGCTATTCATTTATTACACCAGTTCATTTTTGCGTAAATCAGCTGATGTTGAGTTTATATCAGTTTTGCGTTTCTCGAGATAATTAGATCAAATATTAAACACCTATTTTTTTATTGATTTAGAACGAGAATCGATTAATGATTATCTTGTAAAAATATTGTTAGCAACTAAACAGTCGCTCGATATATAGAAGAAAGTACTGTTTACTTATTCGATAAACTCTTTTATTAAAATGTTTAATAAATTTCATCTACTCGCAAAGAAGCTGTTAACAATCCATAATCCATAACATAAACATCCCCGTTGTCGGAGTTATTGAATATCTGTTATAAACTTGTATAACATAGTAGTTTCGCCCCGGGAATGTCCACCGAAGCGTGCAGAAGGTCATATCGTTTACCCTGTAACGTTATATCGAATCTATTAGGTAATAGTTCGATATACGATATCGGTTTCGAAGGAATTGGAGCCTTAGGACCTATTCGTTTCGGTTTAATTTCGATTCGTTGATACAACCGGGTTCCGATCAGTGATTTCACCCGTATATCGGATAGCGGGTAATGAAAGCTTTTCGTAATACCGATGGAGTGTTTTGTGTGCCTATACAATCTTATCAGTTTCTGTCAACGATGATTCTTTTTTTTTTGACATAGATTATATGTTGTAGCGGCACTTTTACGCGCTTAGTCGTCCTGCCTTTTATCGAGAAGGGTAGGCTGTGTTATTGTGATAAGAACCACTAAGCCGGTTAATCAGAGGCGCAATGTTATTTCGTTGTTTTCTCGTTAAATATAATGTATAAAGCGTATCTCCTCTCGACGTTGTTTCCTTTATTAATGGATACGTTCGTGATTTATTTCTTTGCATTATTCCCCAGAAAAAAAAACGAAGAATATTAGGTACTGAGATTTCGTCGGACGTCGGAAATAATATATTGTAATGTATTTATGTATTTGAATTTCGGAAAAAACGTTTACAATCGAAATCGAGTAACGTCTTGTTTGTTTGCATGAGTTATTCCACTGTCTCAAGGTCAAAGATTGCTCGTAAATTTTACCCGTCATAAAAATTGTTTTGATTCGATAAAATTCTCTAGTCGCTAGTAGCTAATGCTCTTGTTTTGTGAGAAACGTAGCGGTACCGAGGTTAGGACATGGTCGTAAACGTCGCATGTGATATATTGTATAGTTGAGGTCCATCGAATAGTTCTAAACCCGTGACCGTTTTTATACATTAATATAATTAATAACGATCGAACGGCATCACGGCGACCGGGATCCGGCTGCTGACCTCGCCAGTAAATATTTGTATAATATTTACTTTTTCCTTGGGTCAATAACCAGACCGATAATTTATTGCCAGGGTTAATCTAGTAGTCGGAAAGGTTAATAATATAGGGTCGATCAATACGTGAATGATTGTGACGTTGTGATTCCCTCCTTGTGTATCCACTAAGATATAATTAAAACTAGTACAGGATGCTTGAACAGTTTGATAAAATAAATTATTGATAAACCAGATCGTGTTTCATGTTCTCCAAATCAGTGGTAATATATCAACAATTTACAAATATATCACAAACGCTTTTGGATAGATTTTGAAGGTTGATTTTATTATCCTCACTTTTAAAATAAATTAATTGTATTTTAAAGTTGTTCTTTAAGATGTTGAAAGAAGCATTCAAGTCCATAATATTGTGTAAAGTCTTCTAGTTTCATTGATACATGTGTAAAGTCTAATGCAAGTTTAAATAACTTCTAAATACGATTACATGTTTAGATCTTCTTCCACATCATTCGTATTTGTTATATTATAAGTAAATAAAATGATTCACCTGACATCAAAATTTATCATTTACCAATCGGCACGACCTGAATATAACTAGACACATTATACTGTATGACACAAAAAGTATGATTCATTTTTTTTTTTTAGGAAAACATTACCTCTAAAAAAGACAATTTTGATTGGAAAGTATTTCTTCTACTTCACCCATTTTCCCCAGTTTCCCAGTTTCGTCTGAAGAAATAATATGAAAATTTAGAAAAAAAAATACTAAGTACGTTTAGGTCGTCACAAAACTTTCAGAACATAAATAATAACATGTTTTTTATTATGGCCGTAATATTATAAATCGTTTCTCCGTTGATTTATATTAGACAATATTAGTCGTAATATTTACTAAGCCGAATAAAACACTGGTTTTATTATTAGGATCTTACGGCTTGTCCGTTCGTGCTAGATGCCCTCCGATCCGAACGTGTGTATACTAGATCACAAGCCGGTAGCGATTCGGTACCGACGCGACGCGACCTCGCGCTAAAACTAGATTTATCGTTTGTTACAAACGGCGCACTAACAAAACTGTTAGCTTCAACTATACGAAGGGTAAGTGATAGCCGCAGTGTTTTTTTCTTTTACACGTTTATATAGCTATAAATATATATAAATATAACTCATAAATGTCTATACGAACTCACTAGCTAGTAAGCATAGCTAGGTAATTAAAACTTTCCCGGTGTTATTACAAAAAAGTTAAATACGTATTAAATACTTGCTTTAAAAAGGTTTCGTATTAAATGCACCGCGGTCGCTTAATGTTCGCCATCTTGCTCTTTTGTCTCGTTTTGTCTCGTTAGGTTAGACTTGCGAAAAAGGATAACACGAACTTGCCTTGGGCGAGCGCGGTGCAATTGATACGAAACCTTTTGAAAGCAAGTATTTAATACGTATTTAACTTTTTTGTAATAACACCGTCCTTGTTTATCGCAAACAGTTGTAGGAAATTTTCTCATAAAGTGGGTGGGCTTATTTTTACGAAAATTATATGTTTACTAAATTAATTAGAATGCAAGATTTTGTGAAAATAAAGTGATAAGCGAAGGGTTGATGGCTTGATCGATAGCATATTCGGGCACAGCGTCGATGAACGTAGCCTCTAATCCTAGCAACTGAGTCGGAGTTTCAGTAGGTAGGGTTTTTCTAAGTCCGCCTAGCTAGCTACCACGCTCAAGATGAAAATCTGTCGCAAAGCTCCTGATAGTGTGTTGTGATAGATAGATGATATTGTGCTCAAACACTAAAGCCTATAAAGAATAACAATTTTTGTTCGAATATTATTTTAATTGTCCTATTTGACCGACGGACTAGTTTATTCTCAAGCAACGTTGATCAAAATATTGATATTTTTTTTATTTCAACACGCTAGTCTCTAGATTAAACAACCGAACAGATTAAAAAAAATATTTTCTCATTTTATAATTTATTTCTTGAATAAGCTTGTAGGCTATTGATGATGGTACTAAGACCTTCAGGGGCGAACCAATAACCAAACAAAGTATAGGTCACAAAATACAGTAACCGAAATCGAAGCAATAGTCAGGGCGTGCTGCGCCACGCGGCATCGTTTATTAGGGATGTGGGTAGAAAAATTGAAAACAAGTGTAATCGCGGGTTCCAATTAATTTTTCCATAAGGCTTTCCACTTAAGAATTTCACGAATAAATTTAGCATTGGTCTTGTACCCAAAAAAATTTCGTTGTACTCACGTCTCACGCACAGTCGGCTAAAAGTCTACACCGTTAACAACGACGGTTTTGCAATTTCCCGGTTAATTTTCAACGCGTGAAAAGATTATTATTTTGTACCAATTAACTGCACTGACCTCTAGATATGCTGTTTTATTAATGTGTTAAATGTAAATAAGCAAGGTTTTTTAATCAGCGACAAGCTGATTTCAGACAACGTATTCACTTATTGTTGTTGCATCATTTTTTTCTAACTCTGTTTAAAATTTATTTTTTATAAAATTTAACATTGACTATTTTTTACGGGCTTAAATATGAATCGTAAATTAGATAATTACTTAGGAATTTGGAAAAAAAAACTGCGACGGTGATTAATCTACGATGTGTAAAAAGCGATACCATTGGCAAGGTTAAAAAATATTTGCTTATATCTAGATATAATAAACATGTGCATTACTATAGTGCTTCTAAATTAATAATTATTTTTAAAGGTATGTGAGGGGATTACTTTTTTTTTTATATTTGATTATGCTGCCAGTCGAGTTATTAAACGAAGCGTATGTAAGTACCTAATAATATACCTTTATAAGATACTATAAAATGGTCTAAATTTATTTCATATTAGATATCGCCCGCGACTTTGTGTGCATTTATTAGAATATAAAACTCAATATACGATACAATAAAGCCTACATCGTTATGTGAGAAAATACTTTCCTTTAAGATCAATAATTTTAAGAATGGAGGTAGTAGTTTCAGAAATTTCCACAATGCAACATTTTATGTATTTATATTAAGTGTATAATAAATGCTAATTATTTTGTGTAATTTTAATATATTGGTTTTTATTTTACTTTACTAACCATTAAAATACATTGATAATTATGTTATTGATATTAATTACATTATTGATATCTCCAATTGTTTTTTTTTTTCATTAAAAATCATATGTGGTATCTGTCAGTGCTGGGTAGAAAAGCCTCTTCACGGGGACGGACTGAGGCTTATAACACTAATGATATCACTAATTACATCAAAATACAAATATTTAAATGTAAATTAATTATTTGTTTAATTACTCGGCAACTTTTATTTTTGTATATTAATTTACTAATTATATTTATTGCTTATGAAAATGACGTTTTTTACATAAACTTCTTTGAAATTTAAAGAATGTTGATTTCCTTAATTGCGTTTATAAATTAACTTCAAATTAAAATGAGTATCTATTTTCCTTCTGAGACTAGGATAACTAACGTAGAAATAACTATGTATATTATTTTTACGTTAAAAATATTCAAAGGCACTTTTTTAATTCACGATAAAATCAATCATACACCCGTGAATAATAAAAAACAAATCCTTTGTGTCGGTCATTGTTGTAAACAGATAGAGGTATAGGTCAGTTCGCTCATCACGTGCGTCATGCTGGAATACAAACAAAAAACGATTAAGTGACACGGGTCTTGCAGACGTATCCATACACGATGTAATCAGAGGGGAAGATATCAATCAAACAGCATGTCGAAGCCGACGCGACGTGTGTCGGGAATCGGTCGCGTGACTCGGCGGTGTTCGGCGCCTTGAAGGAGTTCCGGCACGTATGGTGATATCCCCATACGTTGGTCGCTTTCCTTGATTTGTGTGTGTAATATATACTCTGTTAGTGAAGATAATTGTATGCTCTTCTTATATTGTTTGTTGATAACTTTATACATGTTTCTATCTTCACCACATTCGACACAGATATTATGACCGTTTTCAACGCATCTGAATATGGTGGTATATGTATAAAAAGTTTTTTTTAAACTGGTTTCTCCGGCTTCGTTAGCCCTAATGTAGGTTTAACCTATCCCTCGGGAATAGTACTTAATTCGTCTGAAAAACACCCTATTTTCTTTACTGTTATACCCCTGACGACGTGTATGCAAAATCGCATTATGATCGGTGGTTAAGACGTGAAAGTGTAACAATCTCACAGACAAATAAACTCACATTATTATCATATTTGTAAGGTTAGTATAGTACAGATTATAAAAATTATAAAATAATATAAAAAATTATAAAAATTTTAAATATATTTTTTATGTAATAGGAGGCAAACGAGGAGGTGGGTCACCTGATGTTAAGTGATGACCTCCGTCCATAGACACTTGCAACACCAGAGGAGTCGCAAGTGCGTTGCCAGGTTGTGTTTAGGGGAGGAGGGAATAGGGAAGGAGGAGTAGGGGAGGGGAGGTGGGTTTTCCGGCGCTCTTACTGACCTAACGAAACGCGCCAATACAAGCACTGTTACTTCATGTCGGTGTACTGTGAGAGGGTGGTACTACCCTGGGCGAGTCGACCCATTCATGCTGAAACGAGTAATAGCTTCAGCGTGGCTATAACACCTGCAAATCTACATCTACATCCATAGAATCTTGTAATAGTTGATACGATTAAAATTCTCCGTCCATGTTGCATAATATAAAGAAGAACTGTATCTTCTCTACTTGAAAACAATTTGTATTAAAAATCGCTATGTACATTAAATAAAATTAAAACTCTTGAGAAATTAGAAAGGAAAATCTCGCTGGTTGTAAACGTATATCTAGTTACCCTAAAAGTATTAGGTAACTCTAGTAAAAATTTAGGCTGCGTTTAGTCTCCTGAGAACCGACGCGTGCCGTTTCTGAAGCCTTGATCCGCATAACTAGTGCGTGAGGAAAATTGATTGTTCTACTTTAGTCATAAGCTAGACAATTTTGGAAGATGGAGTTCTTGGAATTTAAAACTGAAATTTTATTTAGACGTTTCTCAACTCAATACACGCTTTGTTTTATTTACTCATAAGGAGCATGCCAATACATTTTTAACATACTTAAAATAATATCTTGATACTTTCGAAGTTTTCATGCAGTGTTCTTTACACGAGTCTTCTATCCTGAAAATGTAACCTGTAAAATGGCCAAAGATATTAATAATCTATATGTATATGAGAAAGTTTGTAAAAATCATTTTGTGTATTGATCACGGTAGTCGTGACGAAGGTGTAAGTTTAAATATAGGAGTGAGTTCAGAAAAAAACGAAATCTTTACAAGCACATTAGGGCAAAGAACTTGGTACGGTCAAACATTAAAAAAAAACAAATCACACCTTAATTGCAGCCGCTATCGATTAGACACACTTATAAACGAATCACCTTTTCTAAGCTATGTTCACTATCTGTCACTGAAATGTCTCTCATGCGGAACTAATTTTCAATAGCATTACAAGGAAATAATGGGTATGATGACGAAGGATAGATCGAATTAAACGCCAGTACGCCTGACTATGCGAAGGGCAACATAAATACCGGGCTACCGAGTCGTGTGACACGGGATTGCACGACAACGTATTGACAGATAAGGACGACGGACGGTCTATAGTGAACGCGGACCCTTCGAGAGAGCTGATTGCTCCTGGTTAATAGGTTGTTAATCGAAGGAAGGTACTCGTTAAGTGTTCGGAATGACTGTTTATCTGAAATGATTAAATGCCCTCTTTTTGCGACTGTATAGACTTTGAATCCTGTGACTTAGTTTCTATTTATGAATAAAAAACGCACCATTAAATATAAAGAGGTTGCAATCTGTGACATGTAAAAGTAAATGTAATAGGTAATCAACTGCATTACCCAATGTTATAAAATGAATAATATTGTATCTAATTTAGGCCCTAAGAAATCGCTTATGAACGTCAAAATGACCACCGGTTCGGAAAACAACCCGGTCATCGAGAAGAACCGGCAAGAAACTCGATTTGGTTTATCTTTTCATCATAAATATGTTTTTGGTGGATGCACAGAATAGGGCGTCGTTTCTAGACGTCACCGTCGTTCACATATTGATCCACCCTATAGTGTAGTAGCCTTTAGACATTGAAACCTGCTTAAGATGATGTTTGAACTCACGATCCGCCATATCGGTAATGTGTTTTGGGGCTTTGTTATAAAACCAAACCCTATCTAAAAAACTGTTACTGGTTTTAGTAAGCCTGAAACATTGAATAACCATTTTGTCACTGTTTCTAATATTTAAATTATATCGGTCTTTTACTAAATCCAGCTTGTCTAGGTTTTTGCGGACATACATTATCCAGAATGTGTATAAGATAGTATCTTACTACGGGGTAAAGATTTTTTTTCTCCGCACAGTGAGATTTAAAACGTAGTACGAAGACATTTTTCTAGTTATTTATCTATAATTCCGTCTAATATATACAAAATATGTTCAAACCAAACCAAACAAATCTAATATGTACAAAAAAAGTAGCTTGACGCTTTCATACAAAAAAAAACTGAAGATGTCTGATCAACTTTCACCTATTCCACCATAAAAGCTTTCGCATAATGTTAGTTAATAATTTTAATGTGTTATTTTGGCGAAATTGTTGTAAACTTGGTTACTTCGAAGCGAGTCGCTATTCTATTAGAAAAAAAAAACCCTGTTCAATATCGCATTAACTTGTTCCGTCCACAGTACTCGTTTATACGTATTGAATTGAAATAAATGAAGACGAAAGAAATGCGTGAAATCTGTCAGCATTGTTATTAGTTTTCGCACTTAAATCACGCGTGATCGGAATGAAAGTACAATATCAGGTTCTGATCTCGGAGGCCGCTGCCCGCGTACGTTGTTCGGCCCATTGTTCCGCGCGGGGAAACCTTCGACAAAAACAATGCACGCTGTGTGATAGAATGGATATCTGTTGCAACGATAACTGTCACGTCATGCGTGGTCGTGGATATCTCCTATTGTGATACGTGACTTTTAACATTATTGTTTGTAGAATGACAGAATGTTCTAGAAAGATTTTCTATATAATAAATTGGATCCGTTGATATACATCTCTCGAGGGAGAGAGGAACTCTGCGGCGCGCATCATTAATAGACGGATATTAATTTTCGATAATTATTTGTATTTTTTGTGTGGTAATTCTTTACGTAGTTTTTTTCTTAATTTTATTTAGGGTTTTTTATCATTTCTGATATGTCAGTCCTCTCTTACCCTATATCTACATACAACTAAAACTCTTAAATCTAAAAACATAAGTTGACTAAACTTAAATAAACTACACAGCCTTTTGGAACAGTCTGATGTGGGTTCTGAAAGAATGCTGTGATAAGCACCCACAGTCCCGATATTAATGTTATCTAACATTCTAGAAAAGTGTTTCGTGCTAATTTTCTATTCTTAAATTTCATGAAAAGAATTTCGTGCGCGTACCGTCGAAGCTTTTTTTATGGATCTTGTTAAAGACAACTCTCCAACGAGCGATTCCATGTACTGTAAGTTACTCGTTTGGCTTAGGTTACATTCGCGTTAAATATTTTACGACGCCTGCCTGTTTTACATACGCCCTGCGAAAATATCTGATCCTCCAATTACAATAAATTTTAAATAGTTTATAATTCGTTTATTCAAAGTATAACTGCGTGTAATCGTGGTATTTCGTGGAAATGTATATTCTACCATAGAATTGTTATTGTTGTTTTAATTGGAGATCATAAAATATTAGGTCATAATTTCTTCTGTAATCCTAACTAATATCATAAATGCGTAAGTGAGTTTGTTTATTACGCTTGTACGCTTTAACTACTGAACCAGTCATAATGATATTTTGTATACACATGTCAGGTGTACAGAAAAAGGGTACATTTCATTCCAAAAAATGTACTGTTCCCAAGAGATATATTAAATCTATATTAACACAATCAAAAGCATTAGGGTTATTCTTCTTCTTGTTTTGGCATCGCAGAAGTATTTGCCAGTGTCATTGATTTGTTTCAATAGAAATTACAATAAAAAAACAAAGTTAGGCTAGCTTATATAGGTAACTACGTAGTTGTGCAATTACTAACGCGTTTTTTTTTTTTTATTTGTCGACGATGTCACCATTTTTGTTCATAGTTAGAAGTGACATGATGAAATGATAAGGGTTCTAGGTGTGGAAAATTTATGGCAATAATCCTTGAAGTGTTTCGGTAGCGTCACTGCCATTATACTCATGCGCTTATGAAACAAACGAATTAAATTAATAACTTCAATTGTGTTACTTTGATCTTTATCGTCAACGTACATTACGAAATAAAGCAATTTTATTATAATAATATTGATAAATTCGTTCTTATTTGGTTATCGACGTTAATAGAGCGTTTCTTTTACTTATCCACTGTCAAGACATACAACAAATTCCACTACACCGAGAACCCTTCCACCTTGTTGACACCATCTAGCGAGAGTCTTAATTAAAATTCCGTAGCCATTTTTGGATATTAGACACAAGCTTTAATCATCGATTGAATTTTTCAGTATGAATACTACAGTGGCGACGTGTAGGTACAGTTTTTCTGTTGCAATATCCCATATACCTCAATACGCAATGCGTGACCGCCGGACGTTCATAATGAAATGTTTCAGGTTAATGACCGACGAACTGTGTCCCGGGACATTCCTAATACAATAAAGTTATTATTATAGTACCTAGCCGGAGTTAATTATGTATGTTCTGTTGTGTTTACCCTGACACGGGCCCTCATGTCTATCTATACACGTTGCATGTACATTGTAGGCTTAAGTTATATTGTATTCGATTAAAGTAATTAATGCTTGTCCAATACCTTTACAAGTATAGTTATATGTTACAGTATATATGATAGGTTATTTAATTAAAATACATATACAATTTTATGACTATAAGATATAGTCTACGTGATTCTGCGAGAGCGGACGTCCCTAAGATTAAAACAATTTTTAGAGTCGTGTTTAGGTAAACTTAATTTTTTTCCTACGTGGTTAAATACGTCAAAGGTATCACGTTCAACACTTCACGGTCTGTTAAAATGGCAGCAGAGCCATGGATCATCAATGTGTCAATTCCGTGAGGTTTAATCTTTATATGCTTGATTTTGGAACTGGAAAAGTTCACCGTTGCGTACGATTTTTCAAATATTTTCTTTCATACCGACTTGGACCTTGTCTTGACAATTACAAACACTACAAAAAATTATTAGCCAAATACGTTCTGAAGTGATAGGCGAATTTCTGGGTTCATTCGGCAATCGATTTTTATTTATATAGATGTTCTTGATTTAGTTCCAAGCTACCTCTATGGCCAATTTTATTGCGATCAGTTCAAGTGTTTATTCTTAAAAAAGTAATAAACAGAGCTACTTTCGCATTGATAATGTTAGTATGAATGTCACAAACGATGGACACGTCACGCTGCCAAGAAACAGCTGACCGTGTGTGGTTTGCCCGACAGCAGTAATTGAGACTCAATTCCTCCGCATTTACCACAATATCATGTTCTCTTTTCAATTGCTCGCACGTGTTCTACCTCTAACTGAATCGCCGTTGTCACGCCACCAATTCCCACTATTATGAGAAGCAACCAAATCTGAATTGGATGTGCCGCTGGCGATAAATATTTCATATCCTTTATCTAAACTACAATGATTACATGCTCCTATGAAACACAATGTCGTGGTACAAGAGGCAATTTAATAATAGTGAGCGTTCAGAGCCGTCGCGTCGGCCGGAGTTTGCTAGATTGATCGCTAATGATTATTGTGGTACGTTACGCAATCCCCACGGGCTAGCCGTCCGAACTGACACAAAACATGACGGCCAACATTACATCCATGTTTCTGTTATCCGTGAACATTGCAAACCGTTTATTTACGGACAATAAACTGTTGTATTCGGAATAGATCTATCAATGATACCGGACACACACGAGGCCTCTATCGGGACCCTATAATAACCGATGATATGCATCTCCTCAGGCATGGCCACATGCAATGACATCAGTCTATGATCGCTCCATATTTTCATTCCCCTGGTATATAATCAGGGCTAACAACAAAGTAGCCGAGTTCTAGCCTAGAGGAACAATTGAAGCAAATCCTGATTGATTGATAATGAACATTGTTACAAACTCTTATTTTCACTTATATCTTATACTTAGAACAATAGATTCTATCGGTGGCTGTTCTTCTCGGTAGTTGTTACATCCCTACTTACTACTTAACAGACTATTAAATGCTTTGCTCGAAATATCACGAGCTCTCGCAATTACGTTTCCTAACTGTGTTTCTCCGTTGTTAAGTTATTGCTAATGAAACTTTATACTGTTATTGTAATACCATTGACTATTAATCGAATATCCTGTTCTGATAGATAATTGTAAATATATGAAACTCTTTATAAATTCAACGTTAAAGTGTAATAAACTGTAGTAATCATAGTGAAAAATACCACTGTCGCCACTTAATAATGAAATGCGATAATTGACATTGCGTGTTGTGGTATACTCTGATTCGCTCGTAATTTGTAACGCGTGATAATCGATCCACGAGTGTCACTACTCGCTGGGCACAGCGACCCGGCAGACCTCGTTTTGAATCAGCACGTGGACGACACGGTCAACATTATAAATGGAACCCAACCCATACATGCGACATAATATTCAGTAGATTCATTATCTTCACCTATTTTGGAAAATTCTATTAGAAAAATTTGGCCTGTCTATTATATCCGTGAACCGATTATAGCCTTTTACATGTCAATTGGAACGTCTGTGACGTCGGTTATCGAATATGCGTCGAGGTCAGTTCTTCTACGAAACCCGTTGAATTCATTCAAGTGTTAAAATGTATACCGTTTTTTGTTGATTTTAAATGTCAATAATATTAATATTCAATTGGGGTTTTATTTATTTTCTGTATATTCCAATAATCGATATCTGAAGGTTACATCAGGTATTCTATTGAAAAGCGACACAAATAGGTCTTGGTTTTTATATTCATTGGATAACGAACTTCTTTTTTATCAAAATTGATGTCCCTTTGAAAACTACAAGTTAAAACCCAACGCTTTGGTAGTACGACTACTGTCAACGAAGGTAGGGATTGCGGTCGACTCGCTTCTAAAGCCGCCTTATAAGGCTTCCATTTAATCTCCTTTATATAATTTAACTTTATGTTCTTATATAGGTTGTATGTTTTGGCCATTAGAGTTCTACAGTGCACTTCATTATATGTTATTGAACCCAGTAACAGATAACAAAAAGTTCACGGTTACACAGATTAATAATTTAATTTTGCCATAACGCGGCCAACATTTTATCTACTTATATCAGTTTTAAAACTGGAGCAAAGTTAAATGACTAATACGAATGCGATCAAACGTGTTCTGTGACCACCACAGGGCACTGCGGTTTCTAGTCGGTCGGTAACATAAGTAGCCCAGGACAGAATTAATTATCTGCCGGTGCCGAGTGGATGTCTACAACGGTTTCTTGTGTAAAACGAGACGAGACCCGCGATGGGAAAAAGGTTAAGAGCTCATAGCATATGCACACATTGCGACAAAGGTGAAAATACGTTATGACTTGTGCGTTTTAACATGTCAACAAGACGGTACGGTTTATGTATGGATACATACTTGACTGCACGGACGACGCAGTCGTTTATGCGCCGCTCTGGGTGTTGGGGATATAATTTAACGCAGAACAAATTTTATGATTTATAAATGAGTGTCCCAAGCCCGATTGTATTTTATCACCGTTAACTGTGAAGTCCCCCAAATGTAGGGCATGATCCATAGTCCGTGAGCTGTCTTTTGTAAGAAGGATATAAAGGTATATTGGAGTTTCCGCAGCGAAATTAGGTATACTTGAAATGGAAAAGTATAGAATAAAGTCTTCCAGATTGTACTGACAATTAGTGATCGTGAATATCTAATAACGAAAGTAATTGTAAAACTTTAAAGGGATAGCGTAAGGAATTGTCACGTAATTTTGGGCTATGTCCAAAATGTCAACTCTCTAGCATATCAGGAAGTTTTGATCTAACTTGATATCAATTACAAAACGACACCCGAAATAGACCTACAACAAAGCGAGTTGCTTACTAGTAAAACTGCCTTTCATTTTCGCATATATTTTTTAATATCTGATGACATTCTACTCCTCCGTTCTATCAGGTTTCTTCATATAGGCTGTTTAAATAAGAACGATTACTTTGCGAATATATTTACGTGGCTATCCATATCCGATGGATTATTTAATGGAGGTGCTCCACGGTTATAGATCACGGTGGTAGTACAAGTCTGGTGTTTGGTATCTTGGCAAGTAATTGGATACACTTATCGTGGTAGCCTCGGGCGGGACTGTCCCCGTCTGCCTGTTAGATTTATCGCTACTTCAAATCATTACGTTGACCAGATGGACTTTAAATTTCCAGAGCCTAAACAATTTTAGAATATGTATATATTATATTACTCCATTTTACCTTATCTATATTCACAGACTATCATTGTGATTGAATCAATATTGCAATGAATATTTAATCATCAATTAGGCTGGAACTCAAAAAACGTAAAAACCTTTCAAAATTCCACATATCTCAACTAACAAATATTGTATAGTATAGGTTTAGGAGATTAAATTTTAAAGGATGTCTCTGGAACTGCTGTTCTAATACTGAAAATTCAACCATTAATAGGTATGTATATAATAATTGGAACGAAGTCGTAGGCTGGTATTTGTATAATGTATGCGCAATGCTCTCTTGCGAGGAAGGTGATGCTGATATTCCAATAGTTTGTCGTTTTTCTCTCAAACACTTTAACAGGCATAGCTATATTCAAAATATTGTATATATACTGTTAATGTGATGAGAAATATGAACATTTATTACTTCAGATTAGTACCTACACACCGTTATATAAGAGTTACACGAAAATGGAAATATAAACTAGTGTTCGAACTGAACACGTTTTTAAACCGAAACTGTATCGGAAGCCGAAACATATGTATTTAAATGAAAATTCGAGTGAATTTTCTTTAAACTCCGAAATGTAGTTAATTCGGGTCCTTCTAACAGATTATTCACTGAGATTAAATAAAACCGTTATTTTAAAATATCGCCTACAACACATATTCAAATGTATGTAACCGATTTCAATGTTTTGTTTTATAATGTCTGAATTAAATTTTTACGAATAATCCATTTGCAAATGGCTACACAAGTAATAGGCGGTTGATGATTTTTAAGTTAGACCAAAATCTCTCGATATCAGTGTCAAGACATGACCAACGTAATCAGTCATAGAGTGACTTGTCAACTCGACAACCAGTTATCTATTGTCACACAAACTTCAAGTACTGGAAAAGTTTCGGCACAGATATCGACAATATAATTTTGTATCAATGTTTTTCTTATAAATCGTTCCTTACAAATTGGTTACTGGGTATAAGCGAGTAAATTCGTTTCGACCATTACTCGACAGCTGTAAAGGCCAGTATCGGTCAAGCCGAAGCATCGGCTAATTTTTGACCAGAAGTCTTCATAAAATAAAAGCGTATCTAGTAATTATTTGTCGGTAAAATGTTACTACGAACTACAAAGACAAGCCGCATCGAGCATGACGACCGTTATAAGTTCCTCTGACAATTACAGACAAAGGCCGCTGTTATATAAATGAAAATGAAAGGAAAGTAATAAAAAGTTTCAACTAGGGATACGGCGTAATAAATTGTCATACCCTCCAAAATTACTGTTGGCTTTTTGTCGAGGCTTCGACTGTAGTGATCGAGGGTGGAGTGTATATACCCTTTGCGACTCATTTGTCGGGCAAACATTTCGGTCGGGTTTCAGTCGGCAATATTTGCCGTCGTGTTATCTCTCATCGAATTCGTCAATGTCGTAACGATAAACGATCGTACCGAATCGGTAATGCATTATTATACCCTTTTGTGTGGCTTACCCGCTAAAACTTGATAAATGAGACCAGTTTTACGTGAGACGATAAATCAGCTTCTTTAACAGGCAAAATTATCGTCAGGTATCGATTATCAGGTATTCGTAATATTTTGAATGCAGCTTCAAACTGTTCTCTCTCGTTAGAGGTTTATTTTTCTAATAAATTTTGGGAAGATTGGGAAATATTGAATATTAACATTACTAAAAAAGACTGTTAAACCCAAAGAAGGTTAACGAGAAAGGATCTCTTGATCTTTAATGGACAATGTTACAATCAAATTCGGTTTCGTGATCAATGTGCTTTAATGTTTTTTTTATCGCCATTGATCATTGTTCCATCTGGTTCTTAATGTAAGCGATTGTTTATTTTGTTCTCGTTACGAGTGTTTCTTTGTGTCAGCGCAAAGGTTAGTTCCCCGAACTCGTTGCGCTTGTTTTAACGTGCATTTTATTAGGTCAGCCGTTTAAATCATTTGCAGTGATTGCGTAACCACGTGCCCGTATCGAGTTTTCATCACATGTTTTGTTAAAACCGTTAACCGGAGTCGGAAACAAGTGTTGACTTCGTTTAGAAATGTCGACAAACACTTTGTTGGTAACGGCATATTTAAAATCATATCTAGTCTACGTATCTAGTAGTTTTACGATACTATTTAAGAATATAATTTTGTTGACTTAAATCAACTATTTAAAATACTGTTCAATTAAATTAGACCTTTTTCACATGTCTCCCCTCAGTCTATTATAAGGAATCTTAAAAATCTTTGTAGCGGCGTACGACAAACGCAAGCATGCCACCAGATGAGCTCGAAACGTGTCGTTCTCGCTCGGTAATAATCGCACATAGACCGCTCGTTTTTTTTTCTTATATTTTTGTTCAGGATATTATAGTCTGTCAAGTATTATTTTTTGTCTTTATAGCCAATTATATTGTAATTATTATAGTTCGTTTGACATTGAAATAATTGTATAACGAAGCCAGTATCTAAATAACTCGAAAACAACACACGACACGTACGCGATAAATCATGGAGGGATATAATATGCATGTTGGATTTTTTTTTTCGCTAGTTTTATTACATTGTTTTGTTCATTTCGTAAACGTTATCATAATCTTGTGTACATACGATTACGTAAATCAGGTCGTCCTTGTCGCAGATAGGTTTATCGATAAAACGAAATCCCTCTTCCTAGTGCGTCACCGGCGCGGGTTAGCGTGGCGCGCCGTAGCACGGCTTCACGTCACGTGGCCCCGCCGCCCGCGCCCACCGTCTCGCCCCGTCGCATCGTGCCGCCACGGGAACGTGATCCGTCCAGACAGGGTACACTAACCAGCCACCACGCTGCTCTCCGCGTGATCTGTCTTTCCGTTTTAATTTCATATTATAATGTATAAAATCTTACATAAATATTAAAGTTGAACATAACTGTTGCTTTAAGCTATCTAATCTAAATATATAAAAGTCCAGTGTCATGATGTCTGGCCACGATGAACTCTGAAACTACTCGACTGATTTTCATGAAATGTTGGTATTTGTGTATAATTATGATTATGATAATTTATATTTCGCTTAATGGGCTCAATATTTTTAAATTTTAATATTGTCAATGTTGATTATTGTTATTAATTGTAGGTTTCATCAGTCTCGAACAGATGGCGTTTAAATTAGTTTGTTGACAGAAAACTGTAGGACCGACTGTTATAGATACCTCGTAGATGGCGCTACGTTTAATTTCTAAATTTATATTTCGATAACTAAGCCACAGCTCACACCGCCACTGAACGGCAGATATGCGTTGTAGGGTCAATATAAATCAGTTCAGTACTTACAATTTTCTCTTCTGTTTCTAATTATCTTTATTCTTGAAGTGAAATCTTCTTTAGCCGCGTTGAACGATTTTTGGTGAAGGAAAAACTTATGGGTTCCATCACCGATGACGTCGACATGCTCGAGACGTATGGAGTGGGGTGATAAAGAGAACCGAATCGCTGTGATTGCATTACACAAAGTAGGTATGGAGCCAAATGCAATATTTAAAACTCCATACGCTTGGTACTAGTAAAATGTCTGTATACCGGGCTATTAATAGGTACAATGAGACCTCCTCTGTTTGTGACAGAAAAAGATCGGGCCGTCCACGTGGTGTTCGTACGAAAAAGGTGGTCAAAGCAGTAAGGGAAAGAATTCGAAGAAATCCTGTCCGAAAGCAAAAGATATTATCTCTGGAGATGAAGATAGCACCTAGATTCATGTCGCGTAATTTAAAAGATGACTTAGGACTTGCAGCCTATAAGAGACGTACTGGTCATTTCTTAACAGATAATTTAAAAAAGAATAGGGTGGCAAAATCGAAACAACTACTGAAGCGGTACGCAAAGGGAGGTCATAGAAAAAAATTGTTTACGGATGAGAATTTTTTTACAATTGAGCAACATTTTATCAAACAAAATGACCGTATTTATGCTCAAAGCTCTAAGGAAACTTCTCATTTAGTCGCCAGAGTGCAAGGTGGGCACTATCCGACTTCAGTAACGGTTTGGTGGAGTATTAGCTATGAAGAAGTGACTGAGCCATACTTTTGTGAGAAAGATATCAAAACATCGGCACAACTGTATCAAGATATCATTCTTGAGAAGGTAGCGAAGCCCCTTAACAACACCACGTTCAATAACCAAGAATGGTCCTTCCAGCAAGACTTTGCGCCGGGTCATAAAGCTCGGTCTACGTAGTTTTGGTTGGAAACGGACGTCATCAGAGCTGAAGACTGGCCGTCGTCTAGTCCCGATCTTAATCCGCTGGATTATGATTTATGGTCAGTTTTAGAGACTAACTTGCTCTAAACGCCATGATAATTTGGAGTCCCTAAAACGATCCGTACGATTGGCAGTGAAGAATTTTCACATGGAAAGAGTGCGTGCTTCTATTGTGATAACTGGCCTAAACGTTTAAAGGGCTGTATTGCAGCCAATGGAGACCACTTCAAATAAGCTTTTTATATTTTAAATTGTTTTATATTTATGTATTAAACTAACACACTGTAAAAGTAATAAATGTTATTAGCAATAGAAAATATATTTTTTCTTTGTTTCAGTATTTATGGCAAAGACTAGGCAATTATTGTTTGGATTGTCAATAGATATGAAAACCAGACTAATAATGTTAATAATTTCAATTTACAAATTGTAAATTTACGTAATTCAAACTATAATTTATTTTAAATTTCAAGAAAGAACATAGGTGTTCCATTGTTTTGAGTTTGCACTTCGGTTATCAGTCATTATGACTGTCTCCTATTTTAGTCAAGTACCTATCTATCATCGAGTTATAGTGTTATCAATAAAAAAAATAATTGGAAATGGTATTCTTGCATAACTACAAAAGACGAGTCGAAGCCATTAATTCATAAGTCTCGATTCGTTATATTTCACACTCCTGACGTCAACAATTTACAATATTTGTACAATACTCAATACAATTTAATAAATTACAAATAGACGCAGATAATAATAATATTTCCATATTAACGTGTAAAGAAAAAACTCTGTACTATTTATTGTGATCGTATTGCGACCATTCGTTGTATTTAATATGCAAGTATGTAACTTGTCTTTTGTCAATCGTTTGACGCAATCTGTAGTGTTTTTTGTTTGTCTGTATTTGTCATTATTATCTGTGAACTGCGCTTAATAATCCTAACTGATATTATAAACGCGTATGTGAGCTTGTTTGTTTGCTCGATACGCTTTACTCGTGATACTCAACTAATTATATAATTTTGAATAAACATTGTCAGGGATACAAAAAAGGATATTAAATACTTTTCATCCCGAAAATAAATACTGTTCTCTATGTATATAGGACAGGATTTAAATAGTATAAACGCATTCGAAGGCGCAGCCAAAAGCTAGTTGTTAATATTGTTGTTTGACGACGTTCGCTGGAAGAAAATAGATACCGTTCTTTTTTTGCTCGTAATTTACAGGTAATAATTTAGTTGTTTCGAGTTAAGTTTTTTATTCTCATCTTAACTTTGAAACACATCTTTATTATTATTATTACACCTGTATTGGTATACAAGTTTTTATTGTACAAAAGGGTCATTACACTGAAATTGTCAACTCGGATTCGTATAATTAACAAAAATTGATTCGGAACTGCCAATTTTATTATTCTGTCTCTTGAGCTAACAACGTTTTTTAGTATCCCGTTGTTCTATGTATCCATTATTCTGTGTGGAAAAAAAAAGAATTCATTCCTTAATCTATAAATTTTATGAGAAATTTAACAACCAACACTTCACGTTCGATATCAGTACATCTAATTAATCTATACATATAATAAGAATGTAAATCTAACGTGTCTGTACTTTTTAGATTTTAGTGTAAAAAAATGTTGCAGGTGTCTTGTAGTAAGTAATAAAATACATTTCAATCATTTTTAGAAATGTATGCCTAGCTGTCTGCTTGTTTGAACACGCTTCACTTCTAAAGTACTGCGTTCACTATAAAACCTCATCAAGGAAATCGTAAACTATATTCTCGAGTAACATTTAGTCTGGGTTTCATTGAAATCGGTTCTCTCTTTCAAAAATTATTGTAATTTTAATGACGTCGCGACTTTACTACAAGAGAAAAGTAGATAAGTAAATGGACTTAATACATCCAGATGATTTTGTTAGTCACTGTTTTTTTACATTAGGTACTACCCGGACAGAGTCGCGGGCACAGCTAGTAATTTATTAGGTCTTTACCTATGAAATTGCCGTTTTGTATGAAAAAATTTAAACGAATTTTTTTCATGTATTTTTTATTTGTATTAATCGAAGTAATCACCCATGCAATCAATGCATCTTTGCCAACGCAGTGGCAGTTTATTGATGCCCTTCTTAAAGAAATCAGCTGGACGGGAGGCAACAAATTCTTCAAAGCATTTTGTACTGCCTCTCGGGTATTGAATTTTTTTCCCGCCAAGGAGTTATCCAAATTCTGCAAAAAGTAGTAGTCTGTAGGCGCAAGGTCTGGTGAGTAGGTCGGATGACGGAGATCTTCCAACCCCAGTTCTTGCAACTTGGAGACCGTCTGCTGTGCAGTATGAGGTCGCGCGTTGTCGTGCAGGAGCAGCGGAGACGAGCGATTGACCAATGCTGGTTGGAGATGTGCCAGCTTCTCCATCATTGTGTTCAGTTCTTCACAGTACACATTTGCAGTAATGCTCACCCCGTTTGGTAAGAAGTTGTGATGAATCATACCGGCGCTAGACCACCAAACAGTGACCATCAGTTTTCTAGGGGTAAGTTTTCGTTTAGGGCATTGTTTAGGTGCTGAACCAGGATCCAACCAACTTGCTGAGCGCTTGCGGTTATCAAACAGAATCCATTTTTCATCGCAGGTAACAATGCGGTTCAAAATTCCTTCATTTGTGTGTCTGTTGAGCAGTGCAAGGCACGTCTCGACGCGTACTTCGCGCTGGCGATCATTGAGTTCGTGGGGCACCCATTTGTCAAGCTTTTTTACCTTGCCAATTTGATGCAAATGGACCAATATTGTTTTGACGCTAACGTCGAAAGCTGCTGCTAATTCAGCCGTAGATTGTGTATCATCAGCTTCCACAATCGCCTTTAATTCGTCATTGCCGACCAAAATCTTCGGACGACCGCGAGGTTCATTTTTCAGGTCGAAATTCCCAGAACGGAAGCGAGCAAACCAATAACAGGTGGTGCGTTGGTTTGTAGTGTTAGCTCCGTAAACGTCGTTGATGTTGCGTGCCGCTTGTGCCGCGTTGCTGCCACGATGGTACTCATATCCCATAATTACTCGAATTTTTAATGTATGATGACAAAAAATGAAATGAAATGCGATGAAAATGTAACACTAATCAATAAACAAATGACTACTTTTGGAAAAAGAATTCTTTGTTGAATTGTTTTTAAAATAAAACTAATTTGAAATTAGAATTCTTAGCCAAACAAAAATTATTTTGATTTGAAATGGCCAGTACTGCAGAACGGCAATTTTATAGGTAAAGACCTATTATATGCATGTAGGTACTGTTAGTAAATTCTTATGATTTATGAAGAGTGTACTAGTATTTTATAAGATAACATCTGAAAATATTACTGAAAAGTAATACTAGTAATATTTACGTCTTAGAAATCCACACGCCAATAACTTTGCCGAGTCGACTTCAGAACTTTGTTTCAAGGTCGGGCGATTACAAGCCCTTAAATGTCAGACTATTGCAAAAAGCCTTTTCGCCGAGATAAGTCACGAATTTCATTACCACACTATAACATGATATATTGGTAATTTCAAAGCCACGAAATATCTATATTGAAATCCTGTATTTACAAACTGAACGATGGCATTGATAGTACATTAATTAATTCATAGAACACCATACTTTGTCATGTTGTTTTACTAAGTTGATCAGGCATTGTTATTTTTTTGGTTCCAACTGTGAAAGAAAAATACCTCCTCGTAATATTCTATTTATCAATCTAAGTTTTATTCTCATATTCTGAACGTGGTTCTCAAACTTGATGAATGATAATTAATAATAAAAAATAATAAATAAGTACGAGAGATAAATAAAGTAAATAAATAGAAAGTAAATAAAAATAAAATCGTATCTGATGTTAAAAGACGGTGTGGTCTAAGATGGTAAACGTCTCTAAACTAGAGGGCGTGACTCTCATGTGTAACAGCGGGAACACACCCAAAGGTGCTTGGCGACAGATTGTAAACTTAAGCGTGGTTGCTAGGGTAGGCAGGGTTAGAAGACGCCCCACGACCATGCCAAACTACACAAGAAGGCATAGACGATTACAACTGATAATAACAGAAAAAAATACAATTTTTACACCTATTTCCTTAAACTATGGGATTTATTTAATCCCCTCTTCTCCCTTTCATAACCGAACCACGCGCGCTGGGCTTCGGGAACCACAATTTCACGGTAAATCCTATCTGAGCAAGAACAATAAAGTTCGCAACATCTTCTTACCTTTGCCGTACTGTGAAACTGTGGAACAATCTCCCAGCCAGTGTGTTCCCTCCTTCCTATAACATGGGGTCCTTCAAGCGTATCGTGGAGGGGTGTTTACGCAGGCCGGCATCACGGTGGCGACCGGCGAAGGATGACGTGTCTCTCAGTGGTCGCCATTGTTTTTGGCATAGTGCAGTCACTTTGCCGTACTACAATAAAAAAAAAATATTGAATCACTCCCTAGTCTGTGCCCGCACGCAATTGCAACCTCGATTCTTGTTTCAAATGGCTGTTCTAGTATATTCGTGTATTTTTACAAGCCCCGATGGATGATTTAAATAAAACTTAATACCACCACCGGTTCGTAATTTACGAGCTGAGCTTAGCACTATAAAACATTTTGATTAACAATCAACACTAGTGTACATGACGTTTTGAAATTATTTGTAATAAAAGTATAACATCGGTGAAATATATTGAAATGAAATTGGTGTTCGAGCAATTAAGTGAAGTAACTGGAAATAATCTACACTTGTAAAGTGCTGTCGGTCCAATGTTATGCACGCCTCGAGCCTTTGTGGGTGGGTTGTGAAATTGAAAATATAATTAACACTGACCGCGAACTGCTTCATTATAAAATTGAACTGTCTTGAATGCCCACCGTATAAATTTATATTTATAATATACCCCGTGTTAAAGTTGTCTGACAACCTTGTACGGCACCTATTTACAAGACCAATCCAAAGTAATTGTATGATACGTATTATTTGTTTTACTATAATAACTATTAAATATAACAAAACTAGTCTCGTACTGGCTTGTGTCCTCGGCGACGAAATTAATTACATTTGTAACTAACAGTTTTATAACACCATAGTGGTCTTTGAATGTTTACCATTGACAGTTGTGTAATAGCTCAGTATTACACAAGTTAATCTTATTTTACAACTATATTTATGGTCAGTGTTTAAAAAATTCTTGGTTTCACGGGGCTCTTTATAGGTTAAGTATTTCTGCACAGCGCCCCAGTTAAAATTAAATATAACGGCAAAGTAAATATAAAACAGTTAAACCTTATAATGTAGTTATACCATATAATGTAAGACTAATTGAAGCGCACATTGCCATTATTTGTATCAGCTCTTGTTTTCGTTTCTACGGACATTAACATCACTTCATTTTCCAAACAGAAAAAAAACAAACGCATTATGTCTCGACGCTGATTACTCAGTCTACAGCGCCGTCGTGCGACGTTCTAGGGGCGGGTGCTGCACCGCATTGCGATTTTCACATTGGGAACCCTTGATTATCTTTAATTTACTTATAAGCTTTTATTTATAACAATGTTCGTCGTCCATTGGTCGAAACTTGACCATAATACAAAGAATTTTCTTCACGTCTTAATACAGGTGTGTATTTTATTTTATTTCCTAAGTGATAGAAAGTCTATTGCATATTATACAAACATTGGAGAATTTAGACGTAGGCAATGTGGATTATTACGAATAGACACTTGAACCGCGATTGGTCGACGGTTTAGAAAATATCTGTATCAAAAAAAAATTGACAAAGCTTGCCAACAGCTACTAAAAAAACCGTAGACAGGCGCAAGAGAAAAAGGTGTTTAATTTTTTCTCTTCGTTTAAATATATAGTAGATATTAGTTTCACTCAACCTCTAATTTGATTTATGGTATTAGATTTCGTTGATGAACTTCACTTGAGAACAAAACAAAGTATACAAACATTTTAACAAATGACATGTAATAATAGAGTTAAATTTGCGTAGAACAACAGTTAACCTGGCCAAGTATTCCAAATTACTATAGTAAATTAGTAGATTCAATTAATGAAAAAAAATTGTGTTATTTTTTTTATATCAGTTTAATTTTGCTACTACTATATACTAATAACCGTTATAATGACGGTCAGTCTCGATCGTTCAGACTATAATGTTAAATGTCAACCTTTTAGTCATGCGATATGATCGTTTGCGGGCCTGATATGATGAAAGAATTTATTGGCTTTAAACTTGATTGGTGTCTCTTACCAGAGTGTTTATAATACGCGATCCTATGTAATTTGTACCGCTTTATTTATTCACGGTCGCAACGACCGCTGTATAATGTATAAAATAGTTTTTAATAACCTTCTTATAAGTATTCGGTTGCTGAACGGTTATCAAATGGAGTAGTAACCTTCAGCGGTTTCGTAACTTACGCGTACATTTGCATATGGTTTTTATTTAAAAGGTTGTCGTGTGTGAGTGTTTTGCTTTTTAAATTGTTACGAATTTTATATTGGGTCTTTACCTATGAAATTGCCGTTCTGCAGTACTAGCCATTTCAAATCAAAATAATTTTTGTTTGGCTAAGAATTCTAATTTCAAATTAATTTTATTTTAAAAACATGGAATTTTTTTTCCAAAAGTAGTCATTTGTTTATTGATTAGTGTTACATTTTCATCGCATTTCAATCTTTTTTGTCATTATGGATACGTTAAAAATTCGAGTAATTATGGAATATGAGTACCGTCGTGGCAGCAACGCGGCACAAGCGGCACGCAACATCAACGACGTTATGGAGCTAACACTACAAACCAACGCACCACCTGTTATTGGTTTGCTCGCTTCCGTTCTGGGAATTTCGACCTAAAATGACCTCGGGTCGTCCGAAACTTTGGTCGACAATGACAATTAAAGACGATTGTGGAAGCTGATGATACACAATCTACGGTGAATTAGCAGCAGCTCTCCACAATATTTTTTCTTCCTCTCTTCGAAAAAAAAAATCACAATGGGACACCACACACATCCCCCGCACCCGCCGTCTCCCCCCCACACACAAAACAAAAAAAATTATTTTCCACCCCTTTCTTTCCACGAAAAAAAATTTATTTTTTATGATCAACCACCCCCATCTTGTTGTTTCGTTCCGCTCACTACAAAACCCCCCACAAAACACATACCCATACAAAAAAAATTGTCTCTTTTTTGTTGTTGCCGCCGCGGGTCTCATCACCTCCTCTTCCCAAACAACAAGAACAATTCCACATATGTATTCTATGAAGAAAAAAAAACAATAAAAAAGAAAAAACACTTCTTCCCCCCCTTTCTTTCTCTCTCTTCCCTCTCCTCCCCACAACAACACACCCCCTCCCCCCCCAAAACCCCCCCCTCACAAACAGGTGAGTTTTTCCCTTCCCCCCCCTCCCCCACCCTCCCCCCAACCACCACAATGATAACCCAAAAAAATTCAAAAAAATCCTTAAAATTTTTCCCAATTAAATAATAAACCCTAAAAATGATTTGGGATTACTTATTAAAAAATAAAAAATAATAAAAAAATTTTAAATTTTTTCATACAAAACGAATTTCATAGGTAAAGACCTAATTATATACTAGCTGACCCGGCTACGTGTTGCTGTGGCTCAGTAATTACACGTTGAAAATTAGAAAAATCGTGCGTAAAAGTGAAAAAAAAAGTGATTCAAAAATCCATACAAAACAATGAGTCAGTTAGTGAACAGTAGAGAAATTTTCGAACATATACTAAGGAATTGACAGATTGAGACTTTAAATTGTCAATTTACTTCATTACATACTGTACTCATACTGTGAAGGAAAGATTTGTCTCGTTTTTTTTAGTTTTCATTAGTAAACCCGTGGGAAGCTGAAACGGATAGCTAATAATGAATAAATAATAACACACATAATAATGTACTTAAGAATCATTTTCCTTCTTTACTTAGAACTTGAAGGTCTCAATGCCGTAGCCTTTTTAAGTAATTAATTATCTTAAAGTGAAAGTTTTTCCATCGCCTCAATTTTTGGGCCTATCTATTGCATGTCGTATTACAGCCGACCGCGAAATAGGGGTAAAATGGAAGGTGCTCCCTAAATCCCTAATTTAATACCCTAAATCGAATAATTTTCCGAAAATTTTCAGGTAAATGTCTACGATCCGAAAAAACGTTTCACGTGGCTTCATAAAACCACACAATGTTTTTTTATTCCTTTTTCGATTATGTATTATTACAAACCAAATGTTACATGTAAACGTGATATATTTTAGACTCTTTACAATAATTAACAACACAATATATAGCTCCGCTCGCTGATGGAAGTTTAGGCGTCGAAGTTTAATTGTTTGTCAATCGCAAGGTCGAGCTGTTGTGATGCTTGTAAAGAAATTGTGTTATTGAAAAATGTTTCATTGTATAGCTGTGTTTACACGTTACCTTGAATTGTTTACACGGGGCGGGGTACTACGATATTGTTTCGTAACGGCCAATGAATTTACCATTGTGTGAGTTTCATATTTTTGGTTATTCGGATAATTGTTTCTCAATACTATGACTATATTATTCATCGGTTTGGCCTTCGAATTGTAAGAAAAACTACACGTGGCATTCGTCCTGAAATAAAGATATGAGTAGTACTTATAGGCAATTCTTTAATTTCATTTATGAACTGAAACGTTCTTTCCGTAAAATATCTTGAATAATGAAGAAGTTAAAACGTGAATAAAGAAAACTACTAATGAGGATTTTTTTGTTATATGTATAGACTTCAATGCATCATGTTTTTGGACATAATTGCAAAGAACCATCTTAGTAAGCTCAGATACTTATTTATTCCGTGCAATTATATCATATTTATAATGACTGTTCGTGTTACTTTTATTAAAGTATCTATATATTAATACGTGAAGCCAAATCTTTGTATCCCTTTTTGAAAGAAATGCGCGAATGGATGACCGTGAAATTTGGCATAGTTAAAGTTTATACGGAGGAGAAGTGCAGAAAGCTATTTATTTTATATAAAATGCATTATAAGTACATTAAATTAATTAAATATATTACACACCTCCCAATTTTACACAATATATACACACATTAAATAAAAATACATTGACATCCTCTAACGGACTTCAAAAAAGTAGTAATATTTCGCCAATAGGACAGCAAGAATTAATCCAACTGCCAAACTTCGTCCGAAGGAGTTTCCTTTCCTCGCCTGTATGTATTTTTTTTTACTCTTACGTTCCAATTCCCCTTTTTATTCTACATTCAATAATGATATTATAACATATCTTATATATTAACACGTGAAGCCAAAACTTTGCACCCCTTTTTAAGCAATTGCGGGAACGGATGACCAAGTTCAATTCAAGCAAATTTGGCATAGTTAAAGTTTATATGGCAGAGAAGTGCACAAAGCTATTTTTTTTTATATAAAATGCATTACAATCTTATTAAATTAATTAAAATATACATTACTCACACTACTGCTTAATTTTACAAACATATATGTAAATGAAAAAGACGTTCGAACATCCTTCAACCTTCTTACGTTCCAATTACCTTTTAAATATTTTTAACATGACTGACGTTGCACGCCTTACAATATGCCCCCTGAAATCAACCCCCCAATTTGTGGGTGGAATTTAATATTTTAATTTTATATTTTTTTCTCTTTGTTTTTTATTTTTTTTTTAACTCTTTCCTTCTTTATTTTTTTTCTTTTTACTCAATATATTCAAAAAAAATACGTAAAATCCGTTCTTAGCTGACCTCTACTCGGCATGAAAGAACATGACTATATCTCCGCAGTTACCATGATTTCAACTCGCTACGCCTTATGGTTCCAGAGATATCGTGATGAGTCAATATATAAAGGTGGGAATCTCAAAATTAAAGTAGTATTATAACATATTTATATTTTATAATGACTGTTCGTGTATCCATTACTTTTATTAAAGATAGGTATTTTTTTTTTTTTTTTTTTTTTTATTTATTCCACCCCCCCCCTTTTTTTAATTTTTTTTTTTTTTTTGTCTTTTTTTTTTTTTTTTTTTTTTTTTTTTTTTTTTTTCTTCCCTTTTCCCCCTTTTTTTTTTTTTTTTTTTTTTTTTTTCTTTTTTTTTTTTTTTAATATTTTATAAACCTTTATTTTTATAATCCCTTTATAAAAACCCATATTCACTTTCTTTTCTTTTTTTTCTATTCAATTCACCCTACCCCTTATTATTAAATATATAACTTCATTGGAATGTATATACAAATACTCGAAGATAAAATAGTTCGTTTTTTTTCCATACTATCGACGAAACCAATTATTTATTGTATAAGTCTATGCGTCCTACTTCACGCTCCTTATGTCTACAATCTTTGTAACAATATTTGTACAATAGTTAATACAGGTTTACCATTTAGAAAAAAAAAATAATGAAAAGAAATACTAATAATAATATCTATTACTAACGTGAACACTTTTGAATAAGGTAATATTATTTTTTTATCATTTAAATGTTATAATCGACTGTAATTAGTAACATAAATAATTTTAACAAGTTTCATGTATGTTATACCCAATCATATTACGTTACTCGTGTCGATTCTTTTCTGATAAATAAATACATTTGTATTATTATTTTGGCTATAAGAACTGTTAGTGTTGTATGTATTTAAGAAATAAGTAAATGAGTGTATTCAAATTAAAATACTGTTGCACGCAGAGTGCAAGCCACCGTCATCGTCTTCTAATAGATTTCGGTCAAAGAGAGAATGATCCAACGTTGCAGCCGTAATTGCTTTGTCCTTACGTGTACACGTAATGATTGATGTGACTTGTATTCGTAACGAACGTTCGGTCAGACTCGTGCCAGGACAAGATGTAAGTCATAAGAATGTAAACATTGTTTAGTTGCGATAGAATATTTGCGTTCCAATAAACGATGTTATGATCTGGTATGTAGAGAAAATAATACTCGTGTCGAGGCACGGGTATCACGAAACTAGCTTTGCGCCCGCGATTCGCACACATACTTTACGCAGTAATTAGTTTCGTCTCGGTAATTTTATATTACTTATATTCTATTTATAATTTTTAAAACTGTTATTGATAATTATTAATGTGTCAATTTTGGAACGAAGTATACTCACTCTACAAAATTTTATTAAAGTCTGATGAAAATAAATAAGAGTTTTTTTATATATATTTTTTTATATATTGATAATTTTTATACATTGTGGAACGTTGTGTACTTCCTGTTTGCAACATTTCATAAATATCGGTCTAGCAATTTTTCAGTTGAATTCATACAAGCAGAAAAGCAGATTTTTTTAATATAGCTATCTTGATCAGTGTCTTTTATAATAGGTATTTTCTTCTTAAATAAACAAAGACATGTTTACAGATACAACTGAACATTAATTTTAAAAGAAATTATTATATTTCCCTTCATATTGTATTTCAGGCGTATATTTTAGTATCAATATTGTAGATTTCATTATAATCTGTATTCAGTAATGGAGTACCAGCTAAATTGTTCGTATATTAGATTTTTTTACAAATGATAATTATATATTATCATGTCTTAGAAATATCAGGGTTGTTTTAATGAGATAGAAATTCGATTTTAGGAATTTTATTTCGTATACTTAGTAGACTTTGTAGGTTTTTGAACACCGTCCTCAATAATATGTCTACAAATAGCCGCTATTGCCTATGTGGGTCAGTAGCAACAGGCGATGCCATGACTCCATCGTCGGGTTTGTTACTAACCTTGCCCATGATTGAACTAGTTTTTCTTTCAATCGAGACGAGAGCGAGGTGATCGTGAACTCACGATGCCCGAAACAAGTCACAAGTGAGAAGCGTCTTATTTACGGATATACTATATTCTCATTAGAAATCATGACTTTTAAATATAAAGTACGTATTAGTAGTAAAAAATTATGTATAAGTAAGTATACATATGAGGACATAATGCAATGTTATACCTGGTTCTTTATAGTTTCCATGTTCCGAACAAGAATATAGTTCATGTCAACGTTCTGTGTTCATACAATCCTATGAAATATTATTTTTTATTATATTATTATATTTTTTATTATTATAAATATTATTTATTAGTTTTTTAAATTTCCAACATTATGGTTTTTCGCCAAAAACTATTTTGTACTTTTACGTCATTAATGCATTTATTTTGAAAGAATTGGAATACATTACAATGTATTCAATGAAATACAACGGAACAGCGATACCTCTGGCATTGCAGGTGTCCATAGGCGACGATAACCATTTACCATCAATTGGGCCGTCTACCTGTTTGCTGTTCTTTAGCATTAAAAAAACATAATTTCGAGGATGGTATAGAGAAAAAGTAACTTTTTCCAAAATTAAACTATAGCTCGTCAATAACTACTAAACAAAGAAAATCAGTGACAAACAGATGGGAAAAAAATACTGAACTGTCCTATATTCGTCTATATATATGTACAAATAATTTTTGATGTATTTCGAAAATTCTCTAACTTGGGTAGTATGTTTCAAAATAATAAAGATAATGTATTTAAAGAAGACCCGATTAATACCTAAGCAATATAAATAAATTGTTGGAGAGATTTTTCTGACGTCAATGTTGTGTCTGTTATTTGTCTTGTTAAATGGTTCAATATTGTTTTGACCTAAAAAAAAGACAGCGAAACGTTCTCGAGTCGCGTCGGGCGCTCTTGTAATAGTCGATATGAGTAAATAAATACACAGGAAATTATTATACAGACTATAAGATATGTAGATCGTAGGCCATTGTGCCGTTTAAACATAATTCAAATTAATAACACGTTACGTATTTATATTCCTGTCTTGATTTCTTGATTATTTCCCACGTCTATCAATTAGACAGTTATTTATTTCTTGTTTGTTGGCGCGACGCCAACATATATATCTTGTATCGGTTCACTCGTTAGCATCGACGTATTTTATAATATTTGAAAGCTCTATCTTAGAGAATTAAAATAATAAACTACTGTATTCATGCCAAATAAATATTTACAGTGTGTTCTAAAAGCTCTAGTTTAAAATATGTATTTCCATAAATAAATACACAGTTCATCTAAGACGTCTATTAAAATTTTAAGATTTGGAGAAACATGAGTGTGCCGAGTTTCAAATTACTACCCGGTTCCTTATCATTACATATTATAACACAAAGTCCCCTACCGCGTCTGTATGTCTGTCTGTTCGAGATAAACTCAAAAATTACTGAACGGTTTTTCATGCGATTTTCACCAGTAAATAAAGTGATTCATGAGGAAGCTTTTGGTATAATTTGTCAAAGTCAGATGGACAGAGGGTTTGTTTTATAATTAGGGCGGGACAATGTCGGACGGGCCCGCTAATCTTAATATATATATTTCTTGTGTGCGTGTGTATGTGACTGAACTCCTCCTAAACGACTGGACCGATTTTGATGAAATTTTTTGTGCGTGTTCGAGTGGATCCGAGAATGGTTTAGATTCACAATTGGACCCGGTAGGTGGCGCTGCGGTTGACTTTTGGGATTTATATTTTTTATTATCAAGGCAGGACAACGTCCGCCAGGTCCGCTAGTAAGTTATAAATGTGTTTCTGCGGTTTTACTTGAGTTTTAAGTTTTTACGTCCTCGGGCTGCGATAAACACTCTGCACCACGCGTTCTCCACGAACTATTATTTCATTCTCGCTGATCGTAGTTTCTATAAGGAAGTTGCTGTACCCCTAATGTAGCATTATGTTATATAACTTATAAACTTTCTCAATAAATAGCCTATAAAATGCAAAACCAATGTTTGAAATCTGACCGGTAAATCCAGAGATCCTAATAATACAGAAAAAAGATACCTCGTTTTTTCGTTAAAATTTTGTTTTAAAATTCTAACTTCACTTTACAGAAACAAAACATCAATGAATACTTAACGGCATGTTACATTGATGTATTATTTTAACTTGTACCTCTGAATTTTAAAAGGTTTTATTGAACGAACATAAATCATTCCTTTTATTGAGGTAATGAACTTTATAGATGTGGCTTTGAACTAATAGAACATGATTGACGTGCGACCGCTGTCGTTGGTGCTGCCCGGCCAAGGTCAATCTATTCCCACTGTGCTTATTGATCAGACCATTATTGTAATAATGTACTTATTACGCATATTAGATCATCTACGTCTAACTGTTCGCTTTTGTGTACCGTTTAATTTACTACTATAACGCATACAATTACTTTCTCTAGGCACTAAATGCCTTAGTTATCAAAGATTATCTCAGTATCTTTATCGAGGTCATGAGGTTTACGATTTCACTCGATACGTCTAAATACTCATCGTTCGAGACTGCTTCGGTTGTTGATTTTGGAAACGGTTTTATGAGCCCATAAAATTACGGCGTATACCAGCGCTGTATTATAAAATGGAAATAGACCCGACGATTCGGTAGTTTGGCTCGAAGAAATGTTGTTTGGTTTATGATATAGTAGTAACGTTTGTCGGCAGTGATTTCGGAATTTCATTTCTCAAATTATCGTCTCCACAAGGTTTTTTCTTACTAGTTAAATGAAAAAATCGTTCACCCAGTAAATTGTAAAATATAAATTTTATACATGCACATTGTTATTTTATTTACGAAAATAGTTATGTACGTTTTTGTGATCAACACTTTAAAATGCCTGAACTACAGCTTGCGTTCTGTATTCATCGACATTGTGCGTAATAATATCCTATCGTTTGTAATCAACTTGTGTAAACTAGACATTGATTGCTGCTTGTTAATATATAATAACACCATCGACATTGGTGTCAGTCTAGCTGGAAAACGGAAGGTTGTCGATCGACACACCTGACTTCTACTGATGTGATATATAATTTGTCTTACCTCTGTATACCGAGCCCTTACTGTCTTAACTGTGTGATACAATTCTGGGCACTGAAAGCATCGAGCTAGATAGATGATCTATACATTTGTTTTAATTGACCTTGTATGTTCGAGGAATTTAGAACGATTAGATGATAATCTGTGTAGGTTACCTTGAATATTTATCGACTATGGAGACGTGATCACGTTTATTTTAATAAAATCATATAATGTTATATTTATTAAGATCTGTAACGTGTATACCTACTATCGTAGACAAAGACGGAATCCCATAGCCATGGTATTCACGAATCTATTTGGCTGTAATGTAAATCTTGAAAGGGCACAGGCGCGGCGTGGCTGTGCGTTCCGCGGACTCGTAAATAAATCTGTAGGCGCAGCAGGTGACCCCTTAGGTGTTTAGTTCGTGAGCTCACTTACATATTTATTGCATCCAACGTCTATTGCGTTATTGTGTTGGTTTAAACTTAACCAATCTAAATCATCTTTGCGCGATATATTGCAACGTTTTCCGATTTCTCAATAGTTTTGCTGTGTCGCATACATTCATCAGTTGGTATATTCTACGTATATTTGTATTTATTTGCAGCTTCTTTTACCTTTGTTAAAGAATAATAGATATTATTGTGTCTATCGTTATACAGTCGTGATTTTTCGCGGCAATATTTTCTAGTGTTAACTATTCAATTTAACCTTGATCTATTCTTGTCGATTGAACTCAATACTTCAGTCTGATAGTCAGTAGGTTCGTCAAGGACAAGTGTCAATTTTACAAAAAGTCTTACGTATACTGAGTTAGTGCTTATTGATTTTGTATTTGTATTTTATTACCATCTTACAGAATTGTACATTGAACTTGACCGACAAAACGGCGTACGCGATTGTTTAAATTGAAAGTATGTATTTGTGTAGAACCATCATTTATTCAAGAGAAAATACCGATTACAACATAATTTAACATTAAACATTACATTGGTATTCATTGTTACACAGAGTAGGTACGAACGACTCCTTCGTCAACAATCGTACGATAGTTCATACAACGGTTTTATGGAATTGGTCAACATTTGTCGAGTGTAATGATTGCATTGGAGCAGCACCTGTATGAAATCCGCGTGGGAATCGCCAACCGGCCGAGCGCGTGGTTGCGCAAAACTGCCAGTCCGTGCGCTCCGGCAGACCGGCAGCTGGGGTTTCGAAAATGGTTGCACCCGCACTGGTCCATTAAGGTGCAGTCATTTGTCATACATAATTAATTTAAACTGCAAGAGACAAAAGTTCGATGATAGCCTAAATGTTTTATTCATGCGACAATTGAGTCGTTACATTTCAAAATAAGCTAACTCCAAATTTAATCTTTCATATACCATGTTTATTTTTTTTAATATTTCCAGTTTCTATACACCGAGAACTAAGTTCACGTTTTTTTATGATCTTCATATTTGACATGCACAGAATAAAGTAAAGTAATAGGAACGGCTGAAATTGGGTTTAATTTATTTTGAAATGTAACGACAATTATGTTCGTTTAACTATACTTGTAATACGTAATTTGTTTAGATTTATTTAAAAGTATTTTACCATCGAAAAGTAAGAGGACCTTCATACAAGTTCAAAGTATTTAATCAAGCATTTTGTTTTGTCTTATTTTAAAAGCTTAATACATACATACGAGCCTTATTCTTGATATGGTAAGAATGTAACCTCTAATAAAGGAAAAAAAACCTGGTGATATGTCATTGTCTTACAGGCTGATGCGCTGATAATGATGATGAAATGTGAGTCTGGTTAGCGCTAAATGTTCTGATACGAATGATTCAAAACACATTTTGTTTTTATAAATAACAGACAAATATCTTGAATATTGGAAAGGAACTCGTAGTGCGCAAGTCCGTTACGCACTTAGTGGTCTTTTTATTTTCTATCTATATCAGTTATAGATAAAATAGATGGAATATTTTATTTGAATAAATTGATTCTGTACCTTAACAGTTCTCCGTACAGAAACATTAGTAAAACGATCATATATACTTCTTTGAAACACCGTATTGGTATTAACTTGGTAGACAGACGAACATTTCACGCGCTTTACAAAAATTGAGGTCAATGTAAATTTATTTGGAATTTATAAATTGCTTGTTAGACTCCCATAATAACTTGTTATGAAGTGAAAAGACCGCAATATGTCAACGATGTCATAATACATTTTAAATTTCATTACAGCGTTCTAAGAATTACTTGATGATAAAGTTAAGCGAATCTGAATCTTTAGCTCTGCATATAGTAACAATGTTGTATTATTTAGTTAGGTTGTAGGATTTATAAGTATTTTAAGTAATAAAATGTTTCAGGCCTGTCGGAGTTTAAACCGATGGGTCTAGAATCATTAAAGTAGGTATTACAAACCCTTATATAAGGTAAGTAAACACTAAATACTTTCGAAAATATGTTTAAAAAGTAATATAGTGGAGCCTATAAATAGGATCACAACGGTGACGCACACAGCTGCTAATAAAAATAATAGTTTGTGAGAAATCTGACACACAGTTGATATGATTATTTTATGTCAAAGTAAGAATAACTTACGGTATTGTAAGCTCGTATATGTACCTATATATTAGCAGCAAAGAGTAAAATATTACGCAAAATTGCGTTTTCGCTCTAAATCAACGCGAAAGGCTCAACTTTAAGAATTTAGTACATACAATTTTTCACACAAGGCTTGTTGTTAATAAATAATTTAGGAAAGCAATAATTTAAAAGTATAATTAAATATATTATTCAAGTCAGTCTAATTATAAGATTAATGTAAAAAATGTGAGTCCCGTTTTGTTACTCGCTGTTTGTTCACAGTCCGGCGCGACGCGGTACTAATGTTTGGCGTTAGAGATATTTTACAAATTACTACCAAAATAGTCGTGATAATTACTAAATTAAATTATTTAATATATTTTTTATCACAATATTAGTGTATGTTTTACCATAATTAATTATATAAACGTATGATATATGCGATTCCATTAACAAATTGTGGGAAATTAATTATTATATTACTTTAAAATACTTATAAAAAAGGAGTCGATAACTAAATTATCGATAATTTTAAAGTTTGATTGATCTGTGTGATATTTGTAGTACTATTTATATCGTGTGTATCTTAATATATATATTTCTTGTGTACGTGTGTATGTGACTGAACTCCTCCTAAACGGCTGGACCGATTTCAATGAAATTTTGTGTGCGTATTTCAGTGGATCCGAGAATGGTTTAGATTCACAATTGGACCCGGTAGGTGGCGCTGCGGTTGGCTTTTAGGGATTTCATTTTTTATTACCACGGCAGGACAAAGTCCGCCAGGTCCGCTAGTATATATATATTTTTTTTAACGACGAGCATTGTCAAGTATAAGGCAGTATTGCAAGACATTAATAGAGTAATGATTTGTAAGTTACTTTTAGAGCTTGGAAACTATGTTTATATCTACAGATGTGTCGTTAGGTAAATACCAAAACTTCAGACCGACTTATGGTTACATATTGTAAATATATCCTAAATAGTATCATTTTAGTGCTACTGTTTAACAGTTATTATACCTATATCGAATTCTGAAGGGAAACTTGTTATGGGGAGGCTTTAAAATTCTGCTCAGCAACCTTTTCGTGTGACGAAAAGTGGTGGGGGGTAAACACTATGTCGGGTAGAGTGCTAAAAACACCAGTTCTCGTCCGATCACCGAAATTAAGCAACGTCGAATGCGGTCAGTAGGTACTTGGATGGGCGACCGCCTGTGAATACCGCGTGACGTTGTGTTTTTTTTTATATTAAAATGTTTCCCTATAATACAAAAGTTTCGCTTATATCGTGTGTTTTTACGTCACGCTCTGTATTTTTTAACTACATTTTACTTGAAATTTATTAGTTTGTATTAATGCGTTTTGTTTTTTGTAATAACAAACACGGCACTGGAATGGTTATCGTCCTTTAGAATCATTCGTTGACTGTTTGTATATTTAACCAACTGTTCACGCAAACAGGTGACAAACGCAACCGCCGCACCGCGCCGGTGAACTCGAAAGCGTTCCACGTTCGATTGTCGTTGATTTGAAACTGTTTTTATTCTGTCGTAAAAGTGAAATCTGAAACTATAAGGCGGCCATTACAAATGAATGAGCTCAAATGCGTATACGCTTCGGCGAGTTAGATTTTTATTTTTAACCGCGACGCGGTAACTTGTAAATTCATCCGTGCGTCATATTTTGCCTTACTCTGCTTTGCCTTACACTGGCAAATTATAATCGTACAAGTATTATAAATTGAGAAGTCAGTTAGTTTGTTTGTTTATTATGCTTTCATACCTTAAGCCAGGTAACCAAATAATGGACTACCTGAGCGACCGCACTGAACTTAGGAGTGTTCACGTTTGGAATCGTAGTGTCGGAACTAATTGGAATTTTGTTTTGAAACCTTGGTGAAATATTCTTTAACAGGTTTAGTAACAATTTATGGGATAAAAAGTTGATTTTTTGAGACGTCTAAACTGGTGATTTCGCTACTTAACAAATTAGTCCACCATCGTGAAATTTTGTATACACGTTGTCAGGGGTACAAAAAGGACATAGGGTACTTTTCATCACGACAAACAGTACTGCCCCTGATAGGTTAAATCTATATTAATGTGACCTATAGCTAGACATTGACTAATTAGTTTTACAAAGTAACTCGTATCAAATTGCGATCAGCCCTCTCTCTCTTTATATTGCTAATTCCAAATATTTGTGCGAAACCGTTGATGGTTTGAAAAAAAAAATTACCGTGGCTGTTTTTTTAAACCAGAAAACAAACTTTTCCGACAAACATGAATACACTATATAGGCTTATTGGTATTGGTTATGTCACCAATTAAGTGTTGTGAGTTTTGTTGTTTTTTTATCACCCAATAAGTTCTTTATGTTAAGGAAATAAGCGATTACAAAACACCCGGTATAATTTTATTGGTTACTAGCCGACCCGTGCCCACTTCGTTGGGCGGTAATAGGCATTATCAAGCCACAACTTTTCTCTAGAACTCAATCATATATATCTCATAATTAAGGCAGCGTTCGTAAGAAACGTTCTCGTTCGACCATCTTTCTCCGACTCCCCAGATATTACCCCCTACAACCTCACAAACTTTATTTCTTTATAATATTAGTATAGATTATAGATAATATAATTAGTTAATAGCTTCTGCCCGCGACTTCGCACGCGTGTAATAGTTATTTTGGGCTAAGACGCAGTGGAAGCTCTCAAAAGGAAAAAAGCCCCGAATTTAAAACATTTTTCATTGTTGCCCCGCTCCTATTGCCCTTAGCGTGATGATATATAGCCTATGCCACTCACAAATAACGTGGCTTTCTATTGGTAAAACTTTGAAATCCGACTTTGAAACATTCTCTATTGGCGCACCGCTGCTATTGGTTTTAGCGTGATAATATATGACCTATAACCTTCCTCGATAAATGAGCTATATAACACCGAAATAATTTTTCAAATCGGTTTAGTAGTTCCTGAGATTACCCCCTACAACGTCACAAACTCACAAACTTTACCTCGTTATAATATTAGTATATAGATTATAGCCCCTGCCCGCGACTTCGTCCGCGTAGTAATAGTTACTACTCTGGGCTAACGCTGACACACAGCAAAAGCTCTCAAAAAGAAAAAAACATCTCGATTTTGAAACATTTTTCGTCTGTGCTCCTCTCCTATTGGCCTTAGCGTGATGATATATGGCCTATACCCATTCTCGATGAATGAGCTATATAATACTGAAAGAATTATTCAAATCGGACCAGTAGTACCCCTTACAACGCCACAACGTCACAAACTCACAAACCCACAAACTCACAACGTCACAAACTTTACCTCTTTATAATATTAGTATAGACTAGTATAGATAACGAACGTATTTTAAATGACAGAAAATAGTAATTCAAATATATATGCACATTGCCATCATCGAGAACGTATAACATTTATGACCCATACATTTCGTAATAGAAATTACAAGTTTAATACTCGGGCGGCGTAAGTTAGATAACTTGTAGTTAGAAATTAATTTGTTACCTTATCGTCAAACGGAACTTATGAACAACTACTAATCGTTATCGTAAGAAAACAAAGTTCCTGTTACGATAAACGTTAATTTACTTTATTATTTTTGTATATAATTTCCTATAACGCATTAATGCCTTAGTCGATGCTATAAAAGTCTGGGCTTTCATTTTAAATTATTGGACGGTGTCTAGTATAAACATAATATTATAAAGAGTGTATTTTATTGACGAGACAGAATGGGCTGGTTATTACAGTAATTGGAAAACGTTATTTGGAGAGTGTCCTTGAGTTTTTGAGATATTCCAACCTGCGCTCACAGGTTTGAAGAAAGAGGACGTTCTGCAAGACGTTGGGCAATTTAAACAAAAACATTTTTGTGAAACCAATCAATTTTTCTTTCTTTTATGGATCGAAAAGTTTATCAAATACAATTTTTATTTTACATCAACCTGAGATTTCCAAAGTAAATTCGGATTCGGTAACGTTGTAATGTTTGTAAAGCCGATCGTGAAACGGCTTTATTATTAGTTAGACGAATAAATATTTATTTGTAATTATAATTATTTATAATAACACCGTATAGGTTCAATATTAGCAAAGCTCTCATCGCTATACCATAAACACAGAAATGCTACAACGTATGTATATTCCAAAACAGATAACTGTTGTCTATTCCTAATTATCATATTTAAAGAAAGAAGCATACAGTGTTAACATGTCTCGTCATATGATATTCGATTTTATTTTATTTTTTGAAAACCTTAACTAACGGATTCAATGGTAGGTGTACGGTCGCAATACATTTGATTATCAGCGGACGTCGCACCTGATGACTGCCATATCTCGATATCCAGCAGCTGCGATTACTAAAAATCACTCAGATGCCTTTATCAGCAGCTAATTTTAATAAACAAGACGACAACCGACCGATAACGTAATCTGAGTAATTGAAAGCTATTTACAATCAACACAATAAAAGCCATGTCAGTAGTGCGTATCTAAATCGATATTAATTGTAAACTTCGTTTCGTAATTGTAAACGATTATAAAAGACTTAAGTAGGAAATATCATCGATATCGGTAAAATATACGAGCGCAGCACTGATTTAATGGAGTTTTGTCATCACGAGACGATTAAATATAATTGAATCTGCCGAGCGGCAAGTTTGAGAGCCAATCGAACGTCTCACGATGCGAAATCCTATTTCGTCGTGCCTGCCGCAACACCAAACACTAGAGAGTAACCATTCCGTTCGGTTATGGTTTCGCAACAGACATTACGATTTCGCAATCAAAAAATTACGAAGTCATATATCTTTTTTAAATACGTAAACTTCGAACTTTCGTCAGCTTTCTAACACAGAAAAAAAAAGTTGGCGACCTCTAACAGTTACGTATGCTGGATTTATGTTCCGATTGTGCATATAAATTTCATTGGCACATGCCGATACGCGTGATTTATTCTATAAAGTGCTTTTTTAGTGAAGAATTGCTTTTTGTTTAATTTTTCGGTGTTATCGATCCAACACTGTATTATTTATGAATAAAATATTGTGGTAATATATGTTTTCATTAACGCTGTAAAATTTGTCACTAGTAAACAAATATAGTAGGAAAACGCCAATATATCAAAATCAAAAACACTTTACTCAATTAAGGTCCTAAGAAGGCATTTATGAACATCAGAATTCTACCGATTCGGAAAACAACCCAGCCGTCGAGAAGATCTGGCAAGAATCTCGATCTAGTTTTATCTTTTCATCATATATATTCTGATAAAAATACATTACAGGTGTTTTCGTTTTCACTGATGCACAGAAAAGGGTGATACTTACAGACATCACCATAATTCACATATTTATCCACCTTGTAATTTATAAGTTACGTGTAACTGAATTGTGTATATTTATAAATTATGTGTTACCTTTCTTCGAATACATATTCTATTAAAATAAAAAACAAACAGCTAGTCAGAAATGTGAAGCATATAAACCTCTAGTTGAAAATCTGTCGCCACGCATCATAGGTATATTCTGCCAGCTGTCATGAAGGTCAAACTCACTCCAGATTTAGCTTCTTAAGTATCATGTCTTTGAAGATCAATTGAGACTGTAGACAAACGTTAAAAGTTATAATGAATGGGAAGTAGCGATAACCTATTTTCAACTCTGATCTTGTATTTCTAATTCAATGTCTTTTTGTATTGCAGGTATGTAGCAGTAGTCTTTTAGACGTTTTCGGATTCTGATATGGTATACGTATATAAACGCATTAAATTTATAGCTATCTCAGATTAGTTACCGTGTAGTCTCCTACTTAAAACTAACCTACCTGGTTTATCAACTTTATTTGACACGAGACTTTAATTGCAGATATAATATTTAAATCGATTAAAAAACACTACTAATTATAGTCCATTTATGTCTTTTCATATATTGATACATATGTTATCCCTACAAAGCGCACGCAAAAATAGTTGCAATTAGATCATAGATGACAAATTTCCTTTCAGCTTAGTTGAAACTTACCGTTATTTTTATTAAATTATGGCTTCGTTTTCACTAAATTAACCTTTCATATTTTCTTATGTGTGAATTTATATTTTTTATATGAGTTTGTCTAAATGTTTACACTATCATTACTAAGAGATATAGTTAACGAGTTTTGATGTAGGAAGTAATCACGTAAATCGCCGGTCTGATTTAAAAAAAAGATTCCATTGACTGAATGTTACATCCACGTTGGTCATTTAGATTATATAACGTTATCAAGTATTCTATTATAATGAAAGCATACGAAGGCACAAACGATTCAATGGAAAGTGAACTGGCAACTTTCGAGAAATATGGGCAATAGTAACCAACCTTTATAAATCCAGGCAAAATATAAATTATATGAGTATATACGGATCGGTATATTAAAATGATACACCAAAGGATCTTTCCCAGTCTATACGAATGGCACAATTCGTATCGAGCGCAAATGTAATGTAATTTATGTTTGCCAAAACCTATCAAAGTTAGAACTTGTAGACGACCTCAATATTGGACCTATTACTAGAAATAAACAGAAATGTGTTACGAGAATTCTATTATTTAGATTTAGTGAAACAAGATTAATTCTAGTAATAGTAAAAGTATCTATGATCACTCACTTGCCAGATAATAAGTTCGAGAATCCATCTAAGGCTTGTTTTATTTTCAAAAGTTTATTATAGGGTGGTCATGTGTAATCTCTGAACAAGTGATATATGTTTAATTAGTGGGCCCCGCGGACATCGTCCCGTCCTAATAATAAAAAAACTTAATAAATTATACACCTAAACCTTCCTCGTGAATCACTTTATCTACTGGTGAAAACCGCATGAAAGTCCGTTCAGTAGTAGGTTTTTAGTTTATCGCGAACAGACAGACAGACTTGGCAGAGGACTTTGTTTTATAATATGTAGTGATATTGTGTAACACAAAAAAACATTTTCTATAAACGTGATGGAGTTTCTTTGTGTTTTTTATTTTTTGTAGGGGATATTTTCCGAATTGACGGGAAAGCTTTGACGTTTAAGATTGCCTCATAGTCTAAATGAAATATAGTACATATGTGTGTTTCTTTTAATTTCAATTTGAGAAGCTTTACAAAGAAGCTTTAGAAGCTGTATTCCTCGTCCATCTAGACGTTTCCTTAACCGAAAAACATTTACCTTACCACAATCGAGAATCAATTTAGGTCAGCATTCTCCTATTTATCAGATGTGTTCGTCATATAACAACATTAAAAAAAATATAGATTTATTTCTCTGTTGTCCTTTGGCCTCATTTAAAACCAAATTAAAGCAACATTATCGTAAATACTCTTGAAATTATTTCATTCTTATAACTGTTATTTTAGCTTTTGTTTTATGTATAATAGACGATAGTATTAGTGTTGTTTATTTTTTTAGTTGCGTATTTTATTTTTTAAGGTCAATTTTAATTTTGCTTTTTTTTTTATATTTCTTTAATACGCACCGTTTTTATAGTGGCAGCTGTGTTTACGTCCAGAAGTGTTTAGTCCGGAGAAGCTATTAAGACCTTGGTAGCTCATTAGCGTAGTCAGTGTCAGTTCGAAAAAAAATACGTCCAGAAGTGTTTAATTTTAAGTATATTTATATCAATTATAATAACAAATTATAAGATTAATTAAACACAGTTTCGTAGACTTAATAAAGAAAATATCGCTGCCAATGACAACAAAAGAGTGGTGCGTCTAAAGTGGGTAATTATGGTTGTATAATTATTAATTTACTGTCTTGCACATCTTAATTTCAAGCCTACACAACGATCACGTTACGTGACTTTTCAATGTCAATTCAAAGTCACTTTGACCCGTGTTTTTCTTCGATTTGGAACTGATATTGCGTCGAAAACCGTCCGCTTGTAGCAATTTTAAGAGAATATGATCTCATCGCGTTAACTCTGTCGTCGGTCGGTCTCTCGGCGACCGTTCCGATACCATATTATGTTAATACATTAATCAGTATAAATATCGTATACCTAATAACACCGGTCCGTCGGTTCACAAAAACTCTTAGACCTTGGTACGCAATTGTGACCGTCAATGTCAAATCGATGGGGAAGGACCTGATAGTAATCAAGATTGCGTCATCAGATTTTATGTGATGATCATTTTATTTGATAGGATAATTCGATTCAACGGAGCTGGTAATTTTAGATAATTTATTTTAAATGTGTGTGAACAAATTTATATGCAAATTGTAATGAACGTATTGTGTACGAGTTTAAAGTCGAATAAGATATACAAGACCAATGTACTTATACATTTACGAATGATGTGGTCATAAATTACTTCCGACTCACATTTCTAGAATTACGATAGATATACTAATATTATAAAGAGGTAAAATTTGTGAGGTTGTAGGTGGTAATATCTGGATCTACTAAATCGATTTTGAAAATTCTTTTACCAATAGAAAGCCACGTTATTTGCTATATATATTAACCGGAAAAATGAAAATCATTTTTGTGGTAGTCGGATTTGCAAAGTAAGTCGGAGCAAAATGGTCGAACGAAAACGTTTCTTACGAACGCTGCCTTAACGATGAGAGATATATGATTGAGTTCTAGAGAAAAGTTGTAGAGCTTGATAATGCCTACAAAAAGTCAGGGACAGCATATGTCTAACTTTTATATTTAAGTCACAAAAAGTAATTTTTTATATCAAAAAAATAATTATTGAACAATTAATTAAATCAATATGTAATGAAATAATAACTGAGCCACAGCAACGCGTGGCCGAGTCAGGTAGTTATTGATAAACTAACTTCACGCTTCGGCTTCGTACGATGTACCAACTATCATGTCTCACTCTCTCTTTTATATGGTGATATTTTATCGTTCACTTTGCCGTACGATTTTTCGAACATTGTCTTTCATACAAACCTTGCTCTCACAACGTTTACGTACATTCTTCATTCTATAGTATTTATAGTTTTAATATTTAACTCTTTTCTAAAATTTAAGATTTGAAACGTCAATAAAGGAATGCATCGCATATGCGTTTTAAAAATTTGTCCACTATTGTGAGTGCTCCGTGAATCACTTTTCTACGTAAGATTCTTTAAACGGCTATGTTTCGGTGTTTATGGCTTTCGTGTTACGTGCAGGAAACCTCTAAGTGCACCGCTTAAAAGAAATTCCACACGGACAGCATGCGAGCCTTTCTTTCGCAATTTCCTCTTTTACCTTACAATTGGTTATTCGGAGAATCAAAAGTTTCACTGATAGCTTATATAAAATTGTTGTTTCATTTATACAATTAATTTGTCGGTATATAAAAGTTAGACCTTAATCAGATTCGACTATAACAATCTGCTAATAGCGTCGCAATTTTACATTTTCGTTTTTGAGGCTTGAAAATTGAAAAATGTAGATGATAAAGATGTACTGGAAATAAATAATGCTATACATTACATGTTACTATGAAAATGCTAGCTTATTTGATGCTTCGAAGAATAAATTCTATATATTTGTTGTAGGTTTACAGATCCTTATCTTTCGATGACGATCACATTTATATAACAATATGGACGAGTACTACTGCCGGGACTGCCGGATATCTATTAGTGCTTAGCGACAAATGTCCAATTTGAGAGCGGCAGCTAGATATGTAGACTTAGAAAGAGCCCTAGTGTGGTTTGATCACGATGCTTTCCTTCACCGATAGCTCCAGTGCATTACATGACTCGAACCTACCATATATCGATTGACGTTGTCGATCAAATTTTCCTTTAAAATATTCGTAATACTTCGATAAAGTTCATACAAATAAATAAAGGTAGAAATAAATTTAAATAAATAAAATCCCGTGATGAAATGAATAACACCACGATTCTTAAGCTTGATAAAAACCGACTAGTTTGAATACATTCGAAATGATTTATTATAAAAGCCCGACAAAGTTTCAACTATCGGGTACGTAAATCTATTCGTTCGGATGTTAAACTCGCTTAACTAACACAATGCAAGGACGCGCTGTGTAGTGCACAGTTGACATTGTTTATTGTTGACCGGCTCACACAGGCGCGCTTGTCCGTTGCCCAACAACATTCAACGGTCCTGCATGTGCCGTGTGAGCTCGATCGCAAAAAGCTTGGGAATATACATAAAAATATATACAAGCAAGCGAGGATCGGTGTCGGCTTTCCTAGAACGTTGTTTGTTTGCTCGCGGTAAAACGTTCTGTCCTTTTCCGCTTTGCTTACAATCGACCTCGAAGAAAGTTAAACTTCAAGTGTGTGTACATGGAGGATGTCATCTGATAAATGCTTTATTCGTAGTATCTAGTTCGGTGTTTTTTTTTGTTGTCGTGTTTTTATCGTTCGGTTTGATAGTACGTCCCTTTTGTTAAGTCTTTATTACCATGCAATGATTTTAGTTTGTTTATTGTGCACTAATGAAGTTGATTAGAAGTAATAACACGGACGTTAATTCTGAGATTTCAAATAAACTTTCCAGAAAGTTCTAATCAGCGGGCCACCAATTTATTACAATACTGAAGTTATCACAAGACGCTTTGTAATAATTACTAATTTGATAATATCACTAATAATTTTAGATAATCTCGATTGGTGGCTAACGTAGCAAAATTAATAAGTTTATATGATCGTATTTAATGTATTTTTAAACGTACTACGCTTGTGGTTTCAAAGGGATATAACCTCTATAAACAAAGGTTTCTTCATCTCAGTTATTTCCACTTTTTTTTTAATTATATAAACATAAAAAAAATCGACGTCTAAATGAAAATTTAAATTAATTATAAATTTGAAACAAATAACTTTACGAAAACAAAGAAATTTATCGCAACTCATCACAAATTTTAATTCATTACGATTTTTTTTATTTTCATTTTTTTTTTTTTTTTTTTTTTTTTCCAAATTTTTATTTTTGAAGGATTCCATTTTTAAAAATTTTTTTTAAAAAAAAAAAATTTTTTTTTTTTTTTTTTTTTTTTTTTAATTCTTTCTTTTTTTTTTTTAAAATATTTAAAGGATTGAAAGGATGGTGTTTGATTTTTTTTTTTTGTGTATATTTGTGTCAATTAGGGTGTGAATAATCCTATTTTATTATTTAATTCTTCTAATCTTTTCTAAAATAAATATTTCTCTCTTCTCCTATACAAACTTTATGCCAAATTTCACGTTCATCCGTTCACGCAATTCACTTAAAAAGGGGTACAAACTGTTTGCTTCACGTATTAATATATATGATGATTTTCGGTAAAGAATATTACTGCTAGTCAAAAATAAGAGGACAGTCATAAAGAAAGCATCAAGACTTTTCTTTGTCGACTAAACGTCTAGATTAATTATTGAACAACGTAAATTATAATGCATGGCTTTATAGAGGAGGCTCGTGGGACTAAATTAAAAAAAAAATGAAGTATAATTTTTGATAGCTTTAAGTAAAATCGCTCGACGGTCAGATCGCAAAGACGGACCCAACAGCGACGTGCTAAGTTAGTTTAGCTTGGACTGTCGTAAGAGATAGTCTTAACCTGACAGTAAGCTTACCTTTACTTATACTTTAGTTTTTTTTTCTCCAATTAGTTACGCTATTGACCTACCAAGGTCTTAACTTCACCGGACTAGATATTTTAGTAAAACTAGTTGTCGTCGAGTAATCGATAATCGACTTATAATAAGGGTTTCAATTTGTCCCTGTTTGATATACAGATAATATTACCTTTTTCATTTTGTTTTTTTTTTTCCTTTTTTAATAGTAAAAACTGTATTGAGGAGTATTATAAATATTGTAGATTATAGAACTAAGAATCGTCTTGTTTGACGAAGAGAGACGTACAAATAAATAAAGGCTTTGACTCGTCGATGGTATGATAAAAACTATGTATTAGTAAATCTGAGAATACTAAGCTACTAAGAAATGATTAAAGAAAATGAGTTGATAAACAGAGGACAAAAGGACGTTGAACAGTTTTATTTTTGGTTATTTATATATAGATGAGGATAAAATAGTTATTCTTGGAAGCTCGTAGTTAAGTCGCCAACCAATTAATTTTGAGGAGAAGATAATTTTAATTATAGAAAAAAGTCTTATTAGCATATTGATTAATTATACCTCGAAAGAATACGGTAGGTAATTTTATAATTTTTTGTATGAGATGATCAAGAAAAACGATCATCCTTACTCACAATATTATAAAAAAGGCATAGAATTATAGGCAACAGCCAAAGCCGAGGTGTGCCGCGCACCCTTGAGCTAGTTGTCAAAATAAATTCGGCTGAGTGCCTTAAGCGCTCGCCTTAGTAGTCCGGTGAAGCTGTTAAGACCTTGCTTGGTCAATAGCGTAGTCAGATCGAAAAAAAAAAAAAAAAAAGGCATAGAATTATGAAACCGCTTGCACTTTCGCAGCTTCGTTACTTTATGATAAAAGGCAATAAATGTCTGTCTATTCATGTGTCAAAACCACTGAACCGATTCACTTGGTTATTAAACGGATCGTAATTGCGTTTCCTAGATTAATAGACTATAACGTAATAGTTCCCAATAATACATTTAAACTTAAACATTGCAAAATTACGATCCTTACCTACTAATATCATTAACGCAAAAGTGAGTTTGTTTATTTGTTACGCGTTTGTTGTTTGTTCTCTCATCCAGAAAAAGAAATACTATTCCCGATGAATACGTCAAATGTATACGTTAATGTGAGCGATGCCGCGAGGAAAAGCTAGTTAGAAATGAAATTACTAGATGAAAATAACAACTGCGTGATAAATGCATGCAAAGTTGCGGGCACACAGCTCTAGCGGAGTTTTCATCTATCGATTCCTCAGTCGATATCATTTACAACAATTTACATACAAACTGCTCTAATTTACGATGTAATTCCATAAGCACCGTATATAATAATTCAATCTCGGGTATATCTTCCGCTTCCTTGTCGTACGAATCGATCCTTGATATTTTTTCCAGTATTTGTTTGTTCGCTATTTTGTCTTTAACGTAAAGTGACCCTTGAACAGTCATTATGATTTTTATCGGTAGACAATTAATTCAGAAACATGTTATTTATTACTATATAGTAGTGATAATGTCGGACTATTTTTTGTTGTATAATTCATATATCCATTAAGATTTATTTTTAATTCTCGATATAGCTTTATCTCGGGTTAGTTTGATTATTTTTATTATTAATAGTGTATCATTAATAACATAGATGCCATGATTAATTTAATATCCTCGGTAACGGTATTATAATTAAGTATTTTAATATAAATAGGAATGACAAGCTAAGTTTGTTAGGCAAAATTTATAATGGGAGAAAGCTTATTTTGCAATGTTTAATTTTATCAAGTTTCCTATATAGTATATATAAATTGAGCCGTTACATTTCAAAATGATCTAAACCAAATTTTAACCGAACCTAATACTGTACATTATTTTTAAAGATCTTCAAATTGTGTACATATTAAAAAAAACTAAAAACCTTATGGACGGCAAAATTTGAACTTCGTTCTCGGTGTATAAAAACTGGAAATGTTAAAAAAATAAACACGTTATATGAACGATCACATTTTGATTTGACTCATTTCGAAATGTAACGACACAATTATAGGCGATATAACAATATTATACTATTATATACCTAAAATTGCCACTATATAGTAAAGGAAAATGGATATTTTTTGGAGATTATTATTTGTATAATTAGAGGTTCACTTCGATAATTACTTGATGCATTCGTTAGATGATATATTAGTTGTTTAGTTAGAATAATAAAAGCTATGCCCAGTTTGGAATTGAATGACCGCGTGTGAAACTTTGTGAATAATAAAATGTATGAGAAATTGATATTAAGAATTTTACAAACATACAGAAATTATGATGCGAGTAGTCTTTGGGTTGTGAAGTTTAAAAGTGTTTCATACATTTAGTGGAGATTAAATCTATACATATAATGAGAAAGTAAATCTAAGGTGTCAGTACTTTTTCGATTATCGTGAAAAAAATTGTTGCAGGTGTCTAATAGAATACATTTCAATCATTTTTAGAAATGTCTGTATGTCTGGCTGTCTGTTTGTATGAACACGCATCACTGCTAAAGTACTGGGTTCACAGTAAATCCTCAGGAGTAACTTAGTGTTTGTTTCATTAAAATCGGTCACCCTATCAAAAGTTATTGTAATTTTAATGACGACGCAGTTTAAGTACGAGAGAAAAGTAAACAAGTAAATGGACTTAATACATTCAGATGATGATTAATCACTGTTTTTTTACATAAGCTTCGCGTAGACGAAGTCGCGGGCACAGCTAGTATTAAATAATACGAATAAATACTAATTAGTATAATTTGTTATAAATATCAAGGTTATCATAATTTAATAAAGAACTAAATTCTGCATCGTAATAGCCTAATTAATGAAAGAGTAAATTAGTATTACAGTGAAAAACAAAATCCGTTCTTAAATTTTTGCATAAATCACCTGAGTAATGATTTTTTAGGCAAATAATGTTTGCTCTTTTACATAATATTAGGTCTTTTACCTATGAAATTGCCGTTTTGTATGAAAAAATTTAAACGAATTTTTTTCATGTATTTTTTATTTGTATTAATCGAAGTAATCACCCATGCAATCAATGCATCTTTGCCAACGCAGTGGCAGTTTATTGATGCCCTTCTTAAAGAAATCAGCTGGACGGGAGGCAACAAATTCTTCAAAGGCATTTTGTACTGCCTCTCGGGTATTGAATTTTTTTCCCGTCAAGGAGTTATCCAAATTCTGGAAAAAGTAGTAGTCTGTAGGCGCAAGGTCTGGTGAGTAGGGCGGATGACGGAGAATTTCCAACACCAGTTCTTGCAATTTGGAGACCGTCTGCTGTGCAGTATGAGGTCGCGCGTTGTCGTGCAAGAGCAGCGGAGACGAGCGATTGACCAATGCTGGTTGGAGATGTGCCAGCTTCTCCATCATTGTATTCAGTTCTTTACAGTACACATCTGCAGTAATGCTCACCCCGTTTGGTAAGAAGCTGTGATGAATCACACCGGCGCTAGACCACCAAACAGAGACCATCACTTTTCTAGGGGTAAGTTTTCGTTTAGGCCATTGTTTAGGTACTGAACCAGGATCCAACCAACTTGCTGAGAGCTTGCGGTTATCAAACAGAATCCATTTTTCATCGCAGGTAACAATGCGGTTCAAAATTCCTTCATTTGTGTGTCTTTAGAGCAGTGTAAGGCACGTCTCGACGCGTACTTCGCGCTGGCGATCATTGAGTTCATGGGGCACCCATTTGTCAAGCTTTTTTACCTTGCCAATTTGACGCAAATGGACCAATATTGTTTTGACGCTATCGTCGAAAGCTGCTGCTAATTCAGCCGTAGATTGTGTATCATCAGCTTCCACAATCGCCTTTAATTCGTCATTGTCGACCAAAGTCTTCGGGCGACCGCAAGGTTCATTTTTCAGGTCGAAATTAGCAGAACGGAAGCGAGCAAACCAATAACAGGTGGTGCGTTGGTTTGTAGTGTTAGCTCCGTAAACGTCGTTGATGTTGCGTGCCGCTTGTGCCGCGTTGCTGCCACGACGGTACTCATATTCCATAATTACTCGAATTTTTAACGTATCCATGATGACAAAAAAGATTGAAATGCGATGAAAATGTAACACTAATCAATAAACAAATGACTACTTTTGGAAAAAGAATTCCATGTTTTTAAAATAAAATTAATTTGAAATTAGAATTCTCAGCCAAACAAAAATTATTTTGATTTGAAATGGCCAGTACTGCAGAACGGCAATTTCATAGGTAAAGGCCCTATTATATTATTAATGTGCATTATACATGACCTCGACGGAATATATCCTTAAAGAATAATTGGTTTCGCCTCTGTACAGAATATAAATTGCTAAATAAAAATCCGAATTAATTCGAATTAATGAAGCACTAATCTAAATTGTACGACAGTAATTATCCAGTGTTAATGCCTACATCGCATGTGTGGCTGGCTGATGTGTGAGCAACGTAGCGCCTCCGTGTGCGACCCGGCTAGTAAATGTACTGGACAATGGTGGCTTGTCACGCGATAACCTTGCCACCGTTGTCTAAAAGCTACTACTCGCTCTGTCACATCGGGCTTTAATTTGCATTCGTTTAGACAGGGGAGCAGGAAGTGTAACTAACGCATCGTAATAATCAAAAGTGCTCGCTCGCGTCCTAGTTTTACTACGCATTGTACTTTAATTTTATGCCTTCCTATCAAAATTTTCTTGCATTGTTTGTACAGTGTCGTTTTTGTATTACATGAATATTATTGCATTTATACCTTCAAATAGGTAGGTGTTTTAAACAGATATGTATACTCATTTTAAGTTATTCATTTACGGTACTTTTTATATTACAGTGCGGTCGTTGCCCCTTGAGTTTTTCAGAAACACGTATACATTGAAATCGCCCTTTGAAATAATCGTTTTGTTTTCTTTTGTAAATAATTTTCTGTAGCCGGTAAATTATATGCAAACTCTAAACTCTCCACTGTAAATTATGGTTATACGATTTGGGTCTATTTCATAAAGCTCAGATTCGTGAATGTTTTGTTGAATATTTTCAGACACGTTACTTTCAGTTTTTTATCTATATGTTGTTTACTAACTTTTACTTGTGGCTTCGCTCACGGCAATCTAGACTTGATCCGTTTCCTGGGGCCAGCGCTTTTTTTTGGATAGAAGTCCTTTTCTGTACCCCTGACAATCTGTAGAAATTCATGATCATCGGTTGTGTAATTATGGCGTGAAAGTGTATCAAGCAAGCAAGCAAACAATCAAACAAACACACATTCATATTTATAATATCAATTAGGAATGTTAGAATTAGGGCGTATGTTGCGGAGTGTCAATCAGTTTGCCTTTTTGTTTATATTCTCAGGAGGCTGTGATTTATTCCTAGGCACTTTCTCTTTTGCTTATGACAAGATAACACAGTCGTCTTACCTGTTTTATGAACGACTGGTAAGTTCCTGCGACTGCGTCTGTTATAAATTATACCAATTATAATAAGCTAGCTAGCGTGGTGGATACGATGTTCCCTCAGAGTTACGACATGGGGCTCTTCAAAAAGGGATTAAAACGCTCTCTTCAAGGTCGGCAACAGATTAGTGATGCCTCTGGTGTTGCACTTGCCCATGGGCGACGGTAACAATTTAACATCAGATGTCTCGTCTACCAGTTTGTGCTACCCTTTGGCATAGAAAAAAAGAAATAACGCCACCTTGTGGCGAGAGTTATATTAGGATATTAGAATAAAATCAAAAAGTTTTCCATCCACTCATACTTAAGTATTTCAACTGTCTTATGCCCTGTTTCTGAGATACTCGATTAAACTACCAATAGTTATTGACTCAACAACGTTATCCATACGATAAACTGTCAATTGGCCTGTTGAGTTTTACTGACATTTATCGTATAATCGTGTGTTCAGAAACGCAATTTGACAAGTTATCGAACCGATAACGCTATTGAATAGATAAACTACAATTAAAGTACCTCAGAAACCGGGCATTTTAGTGATCATGCATGCGTTACATGAGTATTGTCTATCTCAGTGCGAAAATATTTCGTTTCTTATACACTATTATCTTATCAATGTAAATTAATGAACTAATTTTTACAACGTGCTAATTGCAATAAAATTATATTTGTTAAGTAAACATATCGTTTCTAATTAGAACTTGATATGATCTTTGATCTAAATTTATGTATGCTGATTTGAAATGGAAGCGATTTAATTGCATACTCCACGTTTGTTTGATACACGGAAATCGATATTATAAAACTACGAAGCGTTATGAGTACGGTGTTTTTTTTTTTTAAACGAAGCCGTTGCCCGCTGTTTCGCACGCGTTTTTAAATTGTATTAAATGAATATAAAATTGTGAGAAGCTGTAAAATTACAGAAATGCTCTATCAAAAACATTTGTTAGTACGACACGCACGCTACCTACAATACCAAACATATAACGAATGCATTTCATTCGTAAATACTAACAGTGTGCCGGATGGGATATACCATTAGCAACTTATTTCGAACTTTAATCCTCTCAGTACTCACTTACATTATATTAGAAATTAATGAAAATTTCAAACTATTGCCAGCTGATATATCTCATAGTATGTCTTCAAAATATTATGATATAAATATAATATATTCATATTGCCATGATAATTAAGTTTTAAAACCATATAAAATGTTTTCCTATCATCCATAAGAAGTGTCACTTCAAAAAGATTTACCCAAATAAGTACAGCTGTTCTTAAGTGATACGCTTATTCGAGGATTGATTTTTATTCACGAGTATATAAATTACGAACTTCTGTTCGCGACTTCGTCCGCTTGGAATAGTTACTTTGGGCTAACGCTAACAGGCGGCGAAAGCTTTAAAAAAAAAAGAAATCTCGATTTTGAAACATCCTTCATTGGTGCTCCGCTCCTATTGATTGGTCTTAGTGTGATGATATATAGCCTATAGCCTTTCTCGATAAATGAGCTACCACTGACTACTAACACTGAAAGAATTTAAATAATTTAATTAAGATCGGACCAGTATTTCCTGAGATTAGCGCGTTCAACCTACTAAACAAACAAACCCCCCGGCTTTATAATATTACTATACATTACTACTCTTCTCTTGTACTTAACTCTAGCCGTTATTCAAATTACAATAACTTTTGATAGAGTAAACCGATTTTAATGAAACAAAGAGTAAGTTACTCCGGAATATATGCTTTACGATTTTATTATGATCCCAGTACTTTAGCAGTGATGCGTGTTCATACAAACAGACAGACATACATTTCTGAAAACGGTTGAATTGTATTTAATTACTTATTCCTAGACACCTGCAATATTTTTTTCACGATAATCGAAACAATACAGATATGTCAGATTTGCATTCTTATTATATGTATAGATTAGTCAATTTTTGCTATCTGCCGCAAACGATTCGGATCTATCTGTAACCTATCAAACTGTAACCGCGTACAACTAATCACCAGTAGGTACTTGGATTTATTAAAGGAACAGAACATATAAACGACCACTTAATATAGAACAGTATTTCGTCGCGTGTCTTCGTAACGTGTAGAATGAAGTAAATATGCTTTAATTTTTTATTCACGTCGACGGTTACACTCGGTTAGTCTCGTGACAGTGTATGACGTAATTATTTTCACCGTCTTAGAGTTACGTCGCTTGCATAATAACGAGTTCGCGTCTGTTTCGCACGATTTTAGTATAGAGACAAGAAAATCGTAGCAGTTAATAAGAACGACTTCAAGAAAATCTACTCTAAAATGACGCGTCAGAATTCAGAACGTCCTCGAATATTGTATTGGATTGTCATAAACCTACCAATATCTCAATTACTGTACATTTTCCTATTCGATTTTGAGGAATCCTCTTATGTAACTTCAAAATTCAAGGTAGAATGATAATAATAAAATTGGGCCCATTTGAAAGTAATAATCCCTTTTTAATAAAAAAAGAATTTTACAAATTGATTCATATATAGCGAAGTTCAGAGTTAACGATTATTAAAAGCAAAATATAATCGAATTGATAAACTTGCTCCTTTTCAAAGCCGGTTGAAAAAATTTAACTACAACACAGTACATTTTAGACTGAAATTTTTGCAAAACGGTCGACGTGTAATAATTGGACGATTTTCAGTCTATTTCCTTTTCTTCTTTCTTTCTTTGGGATAATATCCTTAATATTATCTTGAATAAATAGTATAAGATTGCGCATCGTACTCCTAACTATTTTTAATCGTAACTAATGTTATAAATGCGAATGTAATTTTGTGTATTTGCTTGTTCGTTATATTTTCATGCCATAATCACTCAAGTGATCATAATAAAATTTGGCATACACGTTGTGAGGGAAACAGAAGGTCATAGGGTACTTTTCATCCGGAGAAAAAGTTCTGTTCCCGAGGGATAGATCAAATCTGCATTTCTAGCTAGCTAGTTAACGATAGAACATAAACGAGTATTGACTATACGATGCACTGGTCAACAGACCGTTGAGAGTATAAATAAAAGTAAAAAACCGTATTTATTTCAAAATTTGAAAAACTTGAACAATAACTGTTATTGTTTATGAATTATAGAATTATAATTTAAAAAAAAATACCGGTAATCAAAAAAAATAATCCGTCATTTTCAAGACCCGAGTCTTAAAAAATCAGCCTAGGGGTTAACCATAAACATGGCATATTATTCTTTACTAATAAACTATACATAAGTAGCTAAAATTATATCCACGGCTTTATTTAATACGCTTCCATTTACTAGTATAACGATAAGGACCACCGTACATTTAACATATAATCAGTCTGGCGACTGTACAATGGAAACCCTGCAACAACAGGGGAATGCACTTAACTACAGCGCCCCGTTAACACTGACATTGTGATTTTCAATATTTTAAAATACGCGCCCGCGTCGCCGTCCGGTTTTATGTTCTTTTTTTTTCTTGAAATTAAGAGACGCACGTGTCCGGCTCCATAGTAAAACGTTTCCTCGTGGTGAACGGCGATCAAGATATACGTGTCGGTTAACAAAAACACAGGTACGACCTCGTCGTTCTGCGAAATTCGATATATACACGTGATACGGTATGTTACATAGACTGTGACGACTTGTCTTTTCGGCTGGTTTCGAATTGTAACTAACATTGTACGAGGACGAATATGCTTGTCTAATTTTATTCTGAAATAGGTGCCTTATTTAAACGCTGCGACGTCGGTATTCTGTTGGAATTGTATAAAATAGATTAATATTCGAAATACGAAATTGACTGCCTATTGTTAACTTTTAACAGATTGCAAGTAAATTTTGGATAATAATACCTAAGGACCAGGAGGACATAGGATCCTTTTATTTATTGATTTTGACTATCGTGACCACACCCGGTGAAATGCACTCATATTTTCTACTTCATAACGCCAGCATAAAGCCAGCAACGTTGGAAGAACGAGAATTTTAGAAAAGCTGGTTCTTTAATATGAAAATATATTATGCCCTTATGAAAATATATTATGCCCTTCCAAACAGGATTCAGGATACCTGATAGCCGGTTAACGTTGTGTTTTTTAATGCGCATCACACCTTTACAGGTCAACATTTTGATTTATAAATAATTTTAGGAACGTTTTTTTCAGTAACTTTTAAACGCTATTCAAAACATGAATTTATCACTGCCAGACAATTTTGTTATTGACAATAATGTGCCCGATGATATTCTTTATAAATAAAATAATTCATTTCAAACCATTTTATTTTTTCATTGCAAAGAACAAATTTCATTTTATTAACCATTATGATATTGAGATTTCACCGTAAACAATGAAAAACAACTATAAACGTAGATATATAACTTGGGACTGACGCCATCTTGAATACATGCGTCTTTAACAGGCGCTTCCACAATTATCGCTGTCTTTATCATACAGCCAGTGTTGCGCTAAACTATAGCTATAGCTAAGTTATTCTATACAGATTATTTTTAATTTACTCTCTTTTATGTCTAAATAAAATAATATTAAAATTACAGCTATCTTAACATGGTTTGAACATACTTTTTTTATTCACAAAAAATAGCATCGGGCACATTATTGTTAAAACAAAAATGTCTGGCAATAATAATTTCGTGTTTTAGTAACGATTCAAAGTTAATGAAAAACAAAACATTCTAAATTATATAAAAATCAATATTTTTGCCTGAAAAGGTGCGATATGCACTAATAAACGGAACGTTTACCGGCACCCAGGTAGCCCGCAGGCTGTTTGGAAGAACATAAAGACATATAAAAAACTGGCTTATTCGAATTTGCTGTCGAAACCGTTACTAGCTCTTAGACAAATAGTTACAGCAAGTGACAATTGACGCGTCGTGCTCATATCTTTTTAATATTTATATTTTTCTTCAATACAATGGAAAAAAATGGAAAAGTTTTAATACAAGTTGAAAATAGTTATGATATCATTCAGTGTTTAATTTATCATTATTTATTTTATGAATATATTTTATCGTTTAATTTACTATTTAACTCTATCGACTTGATATTTTATAGTGTAAACTATACTGACTGTATAGTAAACGTCTACAAAAAAGGGAAAGGAACTTCGTTCCAACTGGGAATCCATAGACCTCTTAAGCTTTTTTTACATTACCGCTAATATATGCAGGTTAGTTTTTATTTTAATTGAACCCGGTAGATGATGCTACGAACGGGTTTGTAGGCTTATTTTAAAAGATTTCTCACATACCATTTGTGTATATGTTTGAGTGAGTTCCCTTGGTAGTTTGGATTTACAATTGGAAACAGTAGGTGTGGCTGCAATCGGGTTTTAGGTTTATTACAATTTTTCGCATTTAAAAATACAATTGAAACCGGTGATAACCGATTTGATGCAGACGAAGTTGCACGGGTCAGCTAGTTATTAATAAATCAAGATACAGTACGGACACTATACCTATACTAGAAAACAAATGACAGTCCTGGGTGTGCCGGGCGTTATTGCTTATTCATAAGTGAGCTCCTAACAATATCGCCGTTACTTCCTTCAATAACACTATGATTATTAATTAGTTTCGGATATGGCATTACGATAATTTCTAAATTTGAACTCTACAATTTTGTACAACTCTCACTAGATTTTTTTTTTTTCTATGTCATAGCTGGCAAACGAATAGATGGGTCACCTGATGTTAAGTGATCACCACCGTCCATAGACACTAACAACACCAAGGGAGTCGAAAGTGCATTGCCAGCCTGTGTTTGGGGGAAAGGGAGGGAGGGGTAGAGGAGAGGGATGGAGAGGGTAGGGGAGAGTTGATAGATCTCCGGCGCTATCACTGACCGAACGAAACGCAATAATGCAAGCACTGTTACTTTACATCGGTTTTCTATGAGTGGGTGGTACTACCCCGGGTGAGCCGACCCATTCTTACTGAAACCAATAATAACTTCAGCATGGCTCTACCACCTACAAGATATTTAGTTATATTATAGTATATTTAGTTAACAGTTACTTACATGAATTTTTATCATGGCTTAGTTGATAGCGTGTTCGGGCTCCGCGTCGATGGGTGTAGGCTCGAATTATAGCAACTGAGTAGGAGCTTCAGTGAAGGAAAATATCGTGATGAAACCATAGCACGGTGTTAGGTGCTTCTTATAAACCCGTCTGGCTAGCTGCCACCCTCAAATTAAAAATCTGTCGCCAAACACCCTCTAGACATAGCCGGTGTTATTACAACAAAGTTAAATACGTATTGAACCCTGGCTTTAAAAAGGTCTCATATTGAATGCACCGCGGTCGCTGAATGTTCGCCATCTTGCTTTTTTGTCTCGCTTTGGTTACGTTAGGTTAGACTTGTGAAAAAGGATATCGTGAACTTGCCTCGGGCGAGTGCGGTGTATTTATTAGGAAACTTTTTTAAACCAAGTAGTTAATACGTATTTAACTTTTTTGTAATAACACGGATAGTGTTTACCATTTTAGACCACATTGTCATTTAACATTAGATGAAATTGTAGTCAAACGCTAATACCGAGTGTATAAAATAACAACATTTGTATTTCATTACTGTTGTTTCGCAATGAAAATCGGTTTCATTTCATTCATGTCAAGTTCGAAGGATTTCTATATTTCCAAGTTGTTTATTTAATTTTTATTTTATATCTATGTTGGCATTAAATTTATCACTTTTATCGGTCTTCTGTTTGGCATTTTATTATATTAAATTATTTATGTTATGCATGTTAATGATGTGTAATGTTCAAGGTGCTTGCGTAATTATTTCACTAAAAAGTCGAGGACGTTGATTTTATAAATATTAGTTAGGTCCTCTCCAGTTTATAATTACACTAAACGGTGTGCGCGGCTTCGTTCTCGTAAATCTGCCTTTGGTATTTCATGCGAACTACTTGTTTATCTGAATTAAGTTTAGGCGTTTTTACATCACTTACTCCTTATAACAAGACTAATGGCCGTCCAGACAAAATTATACCATATAAGGAGTATAAAGTTTCCAAAGTACTAATATACAGTGTTGTACAAATATCGTTAATCGTAGACTTTTTTTTTTTTTTTTTTTCGAACTGACTACGCTATTGACCAAGCAAGGTCTTAACAGCTTTACCGGACTACTAAGGCGAGCGCTTAAGGCACTCAGCCGATTTTATTTTGACAACTAGCTCAAGGATGCGCGGCACACCTCGGCTTTGGCTGTTGCCTGATACATGCAATTCGCGACCTATCTGAGCTAACCTAAGCTAAGCTAACTATTCATACATATATGAGTTGTTGAAACATATATGTGTACCAAGCATACATACCTCAACAACTCTTATATATATTTCGTATCGGATAATATTCTAAACTATTTCAGTTTGATAAGGGAAAAAAAAATAAAACCCTTCCACTTGCATGTGTAAGCGTGTATGCGTGCACGTGCGTGGAGGTGATATGTGTAATGTTGTCGCAGTGATGTAAGATTTTGTGTCACTGTATCGCGCGAGCAGCGTACTCAAGGGCTCCACGCCGAGGGATCGGACCTAGGCTTGAGCCGCTGCCGAGGGGGGCCTAGTCTGGTGTGCGGGAGCGAAATTTACCCCCAGACCACGGCGGCGTGATCTGTGGTTACGCGGGCGTGGGCGTGAGCACGCTCTGTTTGGAGAGACAGGCTGGTACTGATCGTTCGCTGCCGTTATTTCATCGGGAGGGTCGGTAAAAATATGTCGCGGACGTCTAACGGACTGGGATGATTCGCGGCTTTTTCAAAATAACTAATCGTAAGTGATTTTACGTATGCCCAGATAGAAGGCATCTCTAGGTCCCTATGTAGATCAACTCTCCGGACGTACCACGAAGCACCGGTTATTTTGTTAATCGTAGACGTAAGAAGCGTGAAGTATGGCGAATAGAGATTTACAAATAAACTCTGATAATCGTTGATACTATGAAAAAAAAACGATTTCCATTTTTTTTTATTGGTGACTCTAAACTCGTCCTAAACAAAAAAATAAATAAAGAAAATCCGTTGAAAAACAGAGGAGAAATAGGTACTGAACTCATTTATATATACGGAGATTCAGTAACCTCTGTTAAGTTTTAACTTTTATTAAAACCCTATAGAAAAGCTTATTGATATAGGCAAAATAATAGTTTGAAAAGTGCTCTATTTTTCAGTAAAAATATCGATTCAACTTCATTCGTTTTCAGATGAATCCAGAAAAACGGTAAACAATTCGATTTTTTTCAACGTCCAATATACCTTCAGAACTTTTATAATAAAATGTTATTACGAAGTACATGATTGCAATTCGATTTTTGATACTTGTAAAGTATTTACAAGCTCATATCTACTAAAAACATTATTTGACCGGTAACTGCAGAATTGTTAAATAAAATATGTATGAGACTGGGCTCGTTTAAAATCAGATTTGCCATAACCGATGCGTCGGGATCACGATATCCAATGAATACGTAAAATTTCAATGCGGACATGTTCTCGGTGTAACATTCGATTTTATGTATTATTGAACTGATTTAAAATGCATAAGCTAGTATAGTATTATATAGATATAGACCGGGAAAATGTAATCTATTACGTAGACTAGAAAAATTGAAAGATGTGCAGGTATTTATTTTTGTGTATCTTCTAAAATTTTATTATTTACATTTTGTTTTTTATTGAAAAAAAAAGAGTTAAAATACAAGATTTTGTTGTCAGTAGTCATATGTTGTAGAAGCTATGCATTGAGACGAATAAAAGTGTTAGTAGTCCGGTGAAGCTGTTAAGACCTTGCTAGGTCAATATCGTAGTCGGTTCGAGAAAAAAAAAATGATTACAATACTTGTTATTTTAGTTTATAGAGTGATCAATAAACATAATTTATGGATTTATTTAATTTTATTTAGGTTTTCTTGCCATAAATATTGTAGATTCGTAGGAGTAAGGATCTTGTGGTATGTTAAATTGAGAGTTATATGTTAAGTTTTCTATACGTCGATAGTACAGAAAAAAAAGTATTTCCAAATTGTTTACTGATAACAGTAAAGCTCGTCAGTGGATATTGAATTTAAAAAAATAATAAGAAAAATTATTAACAAAGAGAAAGCTACCGAACTGTTTTATTTTCACCTATTTATACATAGATTTTCACTTTGGGAAACTACTTTTATAGTTTTAATTGTTTAGAAAGATGGTAATGTTTCGAGTGTACGTCTGTAAGTTTGTCTGTTTCTTTGATAAACTCTCTAGCTTTATCGACTGACTAACATCTACGCTGTCATTAGATTCTATTTAATTGTGGGAAAGACATAGACTATGTGATATTTAAATATCATGTCTTTGAATCGAAAAAAGAAGAGATGAAAGTATCTTTTTTACTTAACAATACCCAACATTCATCAAAATACATAATTAAAGATTTCAGTGTTTTTGCAGTCGTATTTCTTTTGTTTTTCTATATTAATGATCTGTCTCTTTCTCTCTGACTAATCTATTTATTTAGTACTAGCGGGCCCGGCAGACGTTGTCCCGCCCTGATTATGAAAAAGCCTTGACAAATTATATATTAAAACGTTCCTCATCAATCACTCTATCCACCGGTGAAAACTGCATGAAAATACGTTCGGTAGTTTTGAGTTTATCGCGAACAGACAGACAGACAGACGCGGTTTTATACTATGTAATGATGTTTTAATCCGTTAAAGAGAATTATGCGTACATGTAATGACTTAATTTCCCTGTTAGCAAATTTGGTATAAACAATAACTGCCGACTGCGAAGTGAGTAACAATTATCACTAAGAGTTATCTCTGATCGCTGTTAATTAAATGTATACATACAAAGAAAACTAAATAAAAACACGTATATACGCTACTGTAATACGAGTGAAGCTCGTGAATATATAGCCTATGGTTTTTGCATGTTATTTGAACGCTTACTTTTTATACGTATTCATTATAACGTTACGAATCTCGGCTGACACGTTGAGTGATGTTCAGATTTCTACGTAATTAATATATATTTCATAATTTTTTGTCTACAATTATTAGATATTCGGATCATATTTCTTAGAGAACAATTCTATTACATTCTTTAATATAACATTTGAATATAATATCATTTATGAAATAAAAGTTTCGCTACAAATATACCTTGCAACATTAATAGCGTGTTAATGTTTTTAATCGGCAAAAGTCTTATGGTGTTCAGCGTAGAGTTGAAAATCGCATTCGTAAGGTTTCCGATTAACTTTATTATAATTAGGTATTTTAAACTGTGTGCGGCACAGTCGCGGGAACAAGGATATCAGTCGACTGGTAAAGGTCACTCGGTTTGAGGAGAGACTGGTCAGCCTTGGGCCGTGTAATTCACTTTCGTACTCGGCTCTGCGCGTAGCCCTTCTTGTGACCTCATTTCTTGATATCGCTTTTTGCTTTGTTGTCTGATCTCCTCTGTGATGTGTCAAAATTTTGCGTTACTCTTTCACCTTACAGATAAACTAGCTCGACTCTCACGACTTTGTTCTCTTGAATATCGTCTTGCTGGAACGTGGACTGTGTTTTGTTTTAAATTATGATTCATCGCTACTCAACCCTATTATCTCTCAGCGATTATAAAGGAACTTTTTTCAATTATATCATCGTTGCTTAGCTCCTATAAGAAGGCGTAATGATATTATTATGAAAAGTTAGGAAATTCGGTTTTAGCTCTAATTGTTACATATTATAAGTTATTTTATGAAAATACATATATAGCGTTGGATTTCCGTATAACCAAATAAATAAAAGTGATTTGTGATAATAACTAGAACAACGACAGATACAAACAATCGTATCTATACATATGTATAACTTTATTATTTCTAAAATTCTTACGCTAGATAATTCATTAAAAAGCTTTTCTACTTTTAATTAACGCTGAATTTATAGTAGTCGTATATCTTTGTTTGAAATATTTAACTTTTTTATATTCTGTAGGCTTGGCGTTTGACCTAAATCCCACCTGATGTGAAGTGACGAGGCCGCCGTAAAAGGCGACACGCTTAAGCCCTGCAATGGAACAGGTTTTCATATGCGAGAGAACTGCCGGAACACATTAGATATATCGTGTGACATTTTCTATAATCGGTTGATCACAATCAGAATACCTGTCACTATTCTACGGGTTCATTACGCTGTTTCGTGGATTTTAATCTACGTTTTACGAAATAAGCCCTCCAGCACGCTACCAATAATGTACGAAAATGCTAAGCACACGGTTATAAAATATGGTTTTACCACTAATGCCAAATTTCCAGGTAGAATACAATTTCCTAACGGATATAATATATATAAATCTAGTGCATGTGCATGTTTTTAGTATTACTAAGAACTTCTCTTTACCATATTATACCAGCAAATATAAACTTTCCTGGTTTCCGTGAAATCGAATCCATTCAAATAGCGTTTCAGTTTTATAACTCCAGAATCGATTACCCCCGGTTCCAGGAATCTCGTGCGATATTCGAAACGATTTTATATACCCGTGGGTTCATTCTATTACACCCTTTTTTTAGTACTTTTCAGGTTTTTACCGTTCAACCACAGATTCATCTGATATTAATTGATGACGCTACTAAGCCTAGAAGGGACTGGTTATCAAGCGCAGGTGCCGGATAATACCAACAAGTGCTTGATGACTGATTTTCAACTAAACTTAGTTAGCCAAGCGAGCTTAGATAAAACCTAACCAACATGTTATGGTTTCATCACGATTTTTTTTTATTTTGGGGGCAAACGAATAGGCGGGTCACCTGATGGTAAGTGATCACCGCCGTCCATAGACACCAGCAACACCAGGGGAGTCGCAAGTACGTTGCCGGCCTGTGTTTGAGGGAGGAGGAGTGAGGGTAGGAAGCGGGCGCTCTCACTGTCCAAACGAAACGCAACAATGCAGGCACTGTTACTTCACGTCAGTTTTCTGTGAGATGGTGGTACTACCCCGAACGAGCCGATCCATTCATGCTGAAACTAATAATAGCTTCAGCGTGGCTCTACTACCTTCAAAACCCTGTTTTTCCTACAACGAAAAATCTGGCTTATTCGCAAGGTTTCGTACCGATTGTCGTAGTGGCCAAACACGCTAACTACTGAGCTATCAACGCTTAAAACTCTCAACTGTTACATTGCAGCATCTCTAGGAAGTTTTGATCTGTCACTAGATACACCGTGCACTTACCATTCATAAATTAACTGAATGTATATTATAACTATACCGGCGTGCACGGCGAACGTTGTCCGTCCCGCCTCGATAATAATAAAAATATCTAAAATTCAACCGCAGCTTCATCTACCGGGTCAAATTGTGAATCGAAACCGTTCTTGAATCCACCTGAACACTCACAAAAAATTTCATCAAAATCTGTCCACCCGTTTAGGAGTTCAGTCACATACACACGGATAGAAGATGTACAAATATAAAGATTTTCAATCTGAGATACCTAAACAAGCGGACTTAGCAAAAACTATAAATCTTCTATTCCTACACTAATATTGCTACAAATATTATATTATGACCGACATCCTTTTTGTAAAATCATTTTGTTTATGTGAATTTAATTCACGACTTTCGCAACCCACGCTCCACAGCACACAGGAATATACCGTTAGATAACAACAAAACGTTGCAGCGCGAATGAGTGCATTATCCTAAATGCCCATAATGGGTAGAATGAATAATGTCATGTATTTGTTACAGAGGTGCTCTGACACTAGCAATAGATACAGCGACCGGGTTCAGTGGATTTACGTGGAACCGGCGTTTTAGTTATATTGCAAACGCAAAAAAAAATGATAGAGTATAGAAATCGTGTTTGAGAGGAATGTGATCAGTCATGTGTAACACGCGCTATACTCGTAGTAGCACACTTAGGCAATGTCTGAATTGTGAGAAAATTCATTAATTAAACGTGGTGATATTGTGTTTGTTCCCAACTTTATGGCAATCATGATACAGTGATAATCCTGTCACTCTTTCGGATCAACCAGCATATATACAGTAACCCAGAAGCGTGTAGTACTGCATGGCAGCAACAACTGCCAATGTTATGTATACTGGTGGTTACCTTAATTATTTTAATCGCATTGTGTTTGCTCGTCCGATAAGTTACATTGCATTGTCATGTTAAATAATAAAATAAAAAAGTTTTAAAAGTATGCGTATAAATAAGCAAATTTCTAACTTAAATCTTTGTTACCTCAGAACTTTATAAACTGATATAGAAAATTCTTTTCTATTGGAAAGGGGATATTTTCAAGAGTTTTCCATTTTAATTACATTGATATTGGACGTGATTACAAAGATATATCAGAAAACGGATAGGTGATGATATTGGTAGATTTATGGCAGTACAAGACTGGATAGGTAGCAACTATGGTCACGAATGTTCTTTTGGCGCGTTAGGGAAAAATGATGAGAGTAAATTTTTACGATGCGCGCACACCGTCACGAAAAACCGATACCCTGAAGTTAGCTATAGTCAACATATTGTTTCTTTGTATTAAAACTTTCAATGTATTAAATACATTTTTTCTATTGTTAGTGTCGTTTTTTCTACAAAGGTAGAATAAGGCGAAAGTTAAATTTTTGAAAAGATTTTTATTTTGTTACGCCAAAGAAGTATAACTTCTAACGCGTGTACATAAGTACACACACACTTTTTTAGGAGTAGATTTTTTGAAGTAGCTTTTATTTTTGGCAAAATTGCATTCAATATCGTATTAAGATTCGTTATATTTAAGAAATTGTGCATATTTTTTAAATCATCTGTAACAGAATTGTTTATAGTTTTTACTATAACGCTTACTAATGTAAAATCTGCATTTGAACCCATTGTGCATTATACTGTGATATCGGTACAATGGTGACTAATATCTATCACAAAAACTAAACCAGTACAATACGCCTGAAGCGCTGAACATGTTATTTACAAAGTAGGACAATAATGTGAGCGTCTCATCACAATGACTCGTCTATTTTCATTTCATATCGTCAATATCTAAACTAGTAAACCTTGACAAAAGATAAAATATAACGAGTTCAAATCAATTCAAATTAAATATTGGTACAGTTCTCGCCAAATTTTTTGTCCGCTCTTTGATATAAATATGTATAGATAGCGTCGAGACAGCGATAAAGAAATACCAATTTTAGGTTCCTATAAAAACATGTTAACTTTACTTTGTATTAACTTCTGGACTATGTGATGCGCAAGCCCGAGCTTAGTTATATTCGTAGTGACGATAAAGATTGACGAGTAGTGTATTTGAGATTTAAGAATCTAAACTGCATACATCTAAAAATAATAATATACGGAAAGACTGACGTATCGTGTGATTTTATAATCGTAACCATATAACATCAAACCATGTACTTACTATATTATACAAAAATATTTAAATTCATTCATGGCTTTATGTGGAGGAAGGCGCGACGGCGCGTCCGTACCCATTTCTGAAACAGCTTTTCAAAAGTCTAATAAAACCCGAATGAATTAATCGAACGCAAACTACTCACAGGCAAAGTAAACAACCGTTATTCAAGATAATATTCTGAATAATTCACGAAGTCGCTGTAACAAATAGCTGTTGCACGGATGAAGAAAAAATATCACATCCAAAAAGTAGTATAAGTAATAAGTTATAGTTCATTCGTATAAGGAAATAATTTGAGAACGGTTCCAAGAGCAATTAATATTTTTAATTAGGTAAGTGTTTGCAAAAAATATAGCGCTAAAGTAATTATAATGTTGTGATTTTTATATTATTTCGTCTAATAAAAGATTGAGTGGGAACGTGAGATCATAATGATATATTATATTTATAATCTTTCGTTGTTAATTCTCTTGCTAAAAATGGAAATAAAAAAAAAACTTTGATTAGTAATTATTATAAAGTAATGCCAAACTTTTTGACCACTCTGAATATAGCTACGCAAAATATAAATTCAGTTATAAATACGTATTATATTATACTAGTGATTCCGGTGGACGTATTCCCGCCCTGATAATAAAAAAAAACCTTGACAAATTATATGCCTAATCATTCCTCATGAATCACTTTATCTATTGATGAAAACCACATGTAAATCCGTTAAGTAGTTTTTGAGTTTATCCCGAACAGACGGACAGACAGACGTGGCTCTGGACTTTGTTTTATAATATGTAATACAGTGTAACATCAAAACAACTTAAGAATAGATAAATCTTAGATTCTTATAATAATATTTGATGTTTGTTTTGTATTAAACTTCTGACTGTATGTGCAAAACCGAAGATCGGCTACATTCAGAGTGACCAAAAGAAAAATTGACGAGGTTGTATCAAGGAGTAACCACATGTGCTAAAAGTACGGTTTAAGTTAACATGGAATCTGTCTGTACATAGAAAAAGAATGTAAATCTAACGTATCTATATATTTAGATTTTTATGAAAAAAATTGCAGGTGTCTTATAGTAAATAATTAAATACATTTCAATAATTTTTAGAAACGTCTGTCTGTTTGTTTGAACACGCATCACTGCTAAAGTACTGCGTTCACGATAAAACCTCACTAAGAAAATCATAAAGCATATCCTCGAATAATATTTAGTCTTGGTTTCATTAAAATCGGTTTACTATATCAAAAGTTATTGTAATTTTAATGACGACGCGATTCAGTACGATAGAAAAGTGGATAAGTAAATGGAGTTAATATATCCAAATGATTTTATTACTCACTGTTTTTTTTTTACATTAAGTTCCACACGGACGGAATCGCGTGCATATCTAGTCGATATTAATATTATAAAGAGGTAAAGTTTGTGAAGTTGTAGAGGGTAATCTCAGGAACTACTGGTCAGGTTTGAAAAGTTCTTTCAGTGTTAGAGAGGTCATTTATCATCGCTCTAAGACCAATACGAGCGAAACACCAATGAATAATGTTTCGAAATCGGAGGTTTTTTTTTTCCTTTTGAGAGCTTCTGCTACGTGTTACTTCTTTAAGTGATGTTTATTGGTCATATTATCAATAACAATTATTATGAATTCTTATCAATATGTAATGATATAATAACTGAGCCACAGCAACGCGTGGCCGAGTCAGCTAGTACATAATAGAGGTTGAATAGAACAACATGACGGTAGCATATTATTTCTTGTATATATATTTGCTATAGGGTATGTCGGCTCGGTGCGGCCAAGGATACCGCACACAGCAGAGAAGGGACGTTGAGTAACATTCCAACCATTTTCGTGGGCTTTACCGCATTATTAATGAATTTCGATTACAATAAATCGTGCTATTTCAATTGAAAACTCAAATTTAAGTTAATATTTTTGTAATGTTAATTTTTCATATTTTTTAATATTAATTTTTGTTAATATTTATGACGCTGAGAATCATGTGGGAAATTCTGTTTTTAATATAAGTATTTAAAATGGCAGTTCTTTAAGGTCATCAACAGATGTGTTATACGTTATAATAATAATAAGCTTATACGAATAAAATTAAGTCGATGTGAGATAAATTGTAACAACGAATTCTTACCTAAAAATATAAATTTAAAAAATATGTTTATTTCGATATTTCCTTGTATGAATGACGTATTTTCCTAAGAGTAGTAACTAAAATATGTGTTTATTTTATAGAACTGTATCGTGATCCATTTCTTACCAGCTCCGTTTTTTTTTTAATGATGTCATAGTTTGCTTGGTTTGTATACTATTTCTTCTTCCATGGATTCATAATTTAATGTATAATAAATTGTTAAACTGCTTCCCGTAACAAAATCCACGCTCGTTCGTGAGGTCTGAATAGTTCGTTTGAATCTAATTTGTCATCTTTATTAATTACTTGCTTTTCCTGAGCTTTCGCAATTATTTATCACTGTTGGTTCGTATTACTTTTCTCATAATAAATAGGTGGAGCAAAATGTATAGCGTGAAAATATATATCTTAATATATATATTTCTTGTGTGCGTGTGTATGTGACTGAACTCCTCCTAAACGACTGGACCGATTTTGATGAAATTTTTTGTGCGTGTTCGAGTGGATCCGAGAATGGTTTAGATTCACAATTGGAACCGGTAGGTGGCGCTGCGATCGACTTTTAGGATTTTTTTTGTTTTCAAGGCAGGACAACGTCCGCCCGGTCCGCTAGTATATATATATATATATATATAATAGAAAACAACGCATATAAACGGCATAGAAGTTGATGCGTTTCAGCACCATCTAGTAGCGTGTTATTGTAAAATTAGTAATAGAAATGCCTTTATCATATACTAGCCGACTCGTGCCCACTTCGTTGGGCGGTAATAGGCATTATCAAGCTACAACTTTTCTCTAGAACTCAATCATATAATCATAAATCATATATATCTCTATAATTAAGGCAGCGTTCGTAAGAAACGTTTTCGTTCGACCATTTTTCTCCGACTCCCCAGATATTACCCCCTACAACCTCACAAACTTTACCTATTTATAATATTAGTATAGATTATAGATAATATAATTAGTTAATAGCTTCTGCCCGCGACTTCGCACGCGTGGAATCGTTATTTTGGGTTAAGACGCAGCGGAAGCTCTCAAAAGGAAAAATACCCCGATTTTAAAATATTTTTCATTGTTGCTCCGCTCCTATTGCCCTTAGCGTGATGATATATAGCCTATAACCATTCTCGATGAATGAGCTATATAACACTGAAAGAATTATTCAAATCGGACCAGTAATTCCTGAGATTACCTTTTACAACGCCACAACGTCACATACTCACAAACTCACAACGTCACAAACTTTACCTCTTTATAATATTAGTATAGACTAGCTGACCCGATCACGCGTTGCTGTGGCTCAGTTATTATATCATTACATGTTGATAAGAATTCATAATTTTTGATAATATGACCAATGAACATCACTTGATGATTTAATTTTTTTTTTGTATAAAAAAAAACTACTTTTGTGACTTAAATATAAAAGTTATACATATGCTGTCGTTGTCTTTTTTTTTTGTAGGCATTATCAAGCTCTACAACTTTTCTCTAGAACTCAATCATATATCTCTCATTGTTAAAGCTGCGTTCGTAAGAAACGTTTTCGTTCGACCGTTTTTTCTCCGACTTACTTTGCAAATCCGACTACCACGAAAAAGTCTTTTCATTTTTCGGGTTAATATATAGCGTATGACACTCACAAATAACGCGGTTTTCTATTAGTAAAAGAACTATCAAAATCGGTTTAGTAGATCCAGATAGTTCCCCCTACAACCTCACAAACTTCACCTCTTTATAATATTACTATTATTTACTAATAATAGATAAAGACTTAAGTTTGCCATTTTTTATGGTGAATTGGTGAAACAATGTTGAAGTTTACAGATCTTAAATATGCTAACATTTTTATGTACATACTATGTTTTGCATGCAGTTCCTTTCGCTTTAATAAAGATTTGATATATCCCTCACGTGCGGTGATATATCTATCCTTTTCTGGATGATATATACACTGTACCCTTGACGAAATGTACGCAAAATTTCAGTATAATCGGTTGAGTAGTTAACGCGTAACAAATACACATTCCTACTTATAATATTAAGTAAGGATATAAATAGATGCAGAGTGAATGTCAAATAGTTTATGTACATATTTCTATAATATATACGCTGTAGCAGTTTTTATAAAATAAATATCACGTTCAATGAATATAATAATTCAATAGTCAAGGTGAATCTCGTTATGTTAATATTCATAACACTTTTATAGTTCTAATGCAAATGCCTCCCGTTACGGTCACTTATTTCCTTTGAGATTAAAATTAACATATATCTCTACTTATATTTTTTTAATTACATTCTTTATTATAATTATATAAAGTAGTTGGCTGCTTACTGTTTGCTGCGGCATATTAATGCAGTTTCGTTCGTTCTGTATTCTTAATGAGTTTTATACACTTCTCTCAGAATGTGCACTACAATATCTGAAAATAAAATTACTTACCGTGGCTTTGTATTATAATTGTAGATTTTAAAGCACCATTTGGATATGATACCTATATAATTATTAGAGAGAGAAAGAAACACATACATCCAATGGTAATAAGAATAGACAAAAAAACATACTAAGTATTTTTGCCTATAATATCCCATATACATTATTATTTATAGAAATTATATCTTGACCATTATAAACAATTATTTGTATTCAGCTGATATTTATTTATTACATTTTTACTGTACACCGTTTCAATTAGACATTTAAGATTAAGTGGTTAGCAGAAAGGGCGGCCTTAATGCTGATAGCATTCTCCTTCAGGTAACCATTGAGGGGGGGGGTATATTCAAGACGAAAGATCAGGGATATTTTGGATGTAGTAAGGGCAACAAAATATATATATATATATATATATAAATCATATGAAATATACTAAATAGCAAACAATATATCACATAAAGACTAAATAATCTTAAAATTAATTTAAGTAAAAATTGATCTCAAAATCTATTTAAAATTATCATTTCTCCTTTGTAGATACATACATTTGCAGGCAAACATAATATTCAATATGAAGGTATTCTACGTCATGTAAATACTTTCGGTTTAAATTCCTTTGTAAAGTTTCCAATATACTACTCATAACCATTCATATTGATCGTTTAAACCCACTCGGCAATTCCTATACGAGCACATGCAATGCAGTTGTTTAGGGTACATCGTAAAACTTGTAAAACCTAAACCTCATTACCAGTTTACATACATAAACGTTTATGCCCGATGTTATTCCAAATTGAATGAATTTAGAATCAGTTCTTCGTACATAGAACTAGGAAAGCGTTCCTAGACAGCAAACCTCATTAAGTTTAATTCTTTCTTGATACGTTTCAATATCGTTAATGTCGTTTCTTGATTTGTCGTCATTGAACGTTTTATTGTACTTGTTCTAAATTTATAAGCAGTTTACGTAGTGCGTGGGATTTGTACCTTATTGAGGTCATTAACCAAGCAATTCTGTGGATTTAAAAATGTATTTTTGATACCTCTTTCAAATTTATGGACAAACGTAACCAGTGCTTATTTACCTTGTAAACAATCCTGAAAAGTATTTTTTGTGCATTTTCATTACCTCCTTGTGAAGCAATGGTCTTGTCAAACAAAATAGAAGATAAGTTTGCAGTATTATGCTAAAAAAAATATATATTCGCACTGTATGTCAGGTAATGGATCACAGTGCGGTCACGTTCTAAATAACCTAGTATTATATTTCACAGTCTTTGTGCCTCTGTTGTTCGTGACAAACCACCAGTCATTGTGTAGCATCGTTCACATTGTGCAACACGATGTGCCGAGCCGAAACTAACTATGTGGCTGTTCGCACGGGGGCACAGTTACCCAACCGGGTTCGTTCGCTCGTACACGATTTCCTAAGCCTCTCGATGGATCGCGAAGTTTTTGCGTATATTCATGCAGTACCTATCGGCTTTATGCGGCGACACAGTGAAAGTGAACGGTTACGAAAGCGATCGCGTATGGGGAACTACTCGCAGGCAATGTGTATCGTACGTTTGCTCAGAAGATTCACTACGGCTCTACATGCGCCAGTAATCACCGGTGAAATTGGCGTACCGTATGTGTATTACTTTCAAAGGGAGAGCATTCTGTGAGGCGGGTTCAACGGAGCGAACATCCTGTGACATGCCCCTCGGTTCATCTACATAAATATATCACAAACTAGCTTCTACGCACCACTTCGTCAGCGTCGAATTGTTACTTCAGGCTAACGATAATTTTAACACGCGACTTCGTTTACGTAAAGGGTGAAAATATTTTTTAATAGTACGCACGTTAACCCAGATTTTGAAACATCCTTCATTGTCGCTCCGCTCCTAATGGCCTTAGCGTTATGATATATAGCCTATAGCATTCCTCGATAAATGGGCTATGTAACACTGAAAGAATTTTTCAAATCGGACCAGTAGTTCTTGAGATTAGCGTGTGCAAGCAAACAAACTCTTCAGCTTTATAATACTAGTATAGAGATAGATACATTTCACCACATTTACTTACCACTTTGTAACATCTATCGAAATAAATTAACTAAATAAAGCTTACATTAACAACCTTTATAGAAAAAATCACTTTATTATTATCAAGTATAGATAAATTTATTCTTATCTCTAGTACCTGAAGTCGTCTATAAATGTACTTAACGAGAAAATTCGGTTCTCGTATCAGTAAAATAACGAATACGGTTTACGATTAACATTGGTTCTTACGAACGACGGGTGTCACCGTATGTCGCAATAAATTACTCGTGACATCGCCTCACATTCCGTCGATCCCGAGCCGAAAGCTACTATGCATTAGATAAGATTAATGTCATTCAATTATTCGGGATTAAAAATTCCACTAAACTTAATACATTAAAGTGATCACGTTTATATCGAGGCGATTGTGCAATCAGAACCGTTAAAGGGTCATTTATATGGGAATGATAGTGTTATATCTATATATGTATGTATATATATATATACTAGCGGACCGGGCGGACGTTGTCCTGCCTTGATAATAAAAAAAAATCCTAAAAGTCAACTGCAGCGCCACCTACCGGGTCCAATTGTCAATCTAAACCATTCTCGGATCCACTGGAATACGCACACAAAATTTCATCAAAATCGGTCCAGTCGTTTAGGAGGAGTTCAGTCACATACACACGCACACAAGAAATATATATATTAAGATATATATATATATCTAGTAATTCTAATTATCACACATGATTCATACTTTCGTTCCTCGGAAGTTATTTCATGTAAATACAAACTCTCGGTTTGCCGCAATTCTAATAACTTGTTTTCATAATTTCGGAATTATAATAAGACACAAGTTTTACTAAATTTAATATCTAAAGTTTAAGTATTATAGGCTGGGTCAATATGTGAACGATGGTGACGTCTGGAAATGACGGCCCTCTCTGTGCGTCGTTTCCGAATGTAACTATCTATGTTTTTTGAAGTATGTAAGTAGTTATGAAAAACTAAGCCGGATCGAGTTTCTTGCCGGTTGTTCTCGATGACTGAGTAGTTTTTTTCCGAACCGGTGGTAGCTTTGATGTTCATAAGCGCCTTTTCAAGACCTAAAGTGAAAAAAGTACTATAGATTTTGCTCGCGGCTTCGCTTGCATCAATGTAGTTTGTGAGAATGAAATAATTTTTGAAATCGATTAACTTTTTATGAGTTTATACATTATAAACCAAACTCAAACGTTTTCTTTATAATAATAGTATAGATTCTATATAGATTTCAAGTACCTTAACATTGAAATCTTCTCATTGTTACTGTAAGGTATGTTAAATAATTACTAGAAGTTTACGGTGCGTGACAATCCGAATATATAATTAATATGAACATCCAAAAATAAAGAAACAATACCGTATTAAAATAATAGGAAAGATACTTTATTAAATTTAAAAAATACATATGTTGTTACCCTTATACTTTAGTTATTGCTACAAAGGTAATTTTTTTTCAACAGTCATAAATATTTACGAATATCGTCGAGAGTTAACGAGTCTTTGTACAAAAAAAAAATGCTTCCGAGCCGGGCGACATGCCAAATGATAATCGTGACAGTCGTACGTTTTAGGATCAACGTGAAAAAACAGGATAATGTTGCCACCGCTGTGACATTTTTAAATTGCTCGGAGTATAGTGGGCGATAAACTAGTTTACTCACCTCTTTTTAAATCAACACAATTTTATTGTCGCCTAAGTGTTATCTGTTGAAGTCAGTTCTAATTTGGAACCGCCTTAGATATGTTGTTTGAATATAGCTACGGATTATAGTTATCTGATTATAATTGTGTAGCAGTAAGATTGTTTTTTATCACGGCTATTTCACAGGCGATAAATGAGAATTTGCTATATTTTACCATATAATATCGTGTCTAGTACACGTATTCATTTTATAATACCCAATTTAATATATATATACATATATGTAAATATATATATATTTGTTTTTAGTTTGTTTATTAGTGTAGTGAGGTGCAAATCACTTTAACAAACTATAAAAAAAACATATAAACAGATCAACAAATAAGAAAATTTCATATTGTTACCTTTTTTTATATCATCGGAAGCAAACGAACAGATGGGTCACCTGATTTTAAGTGATCACCACCGTCTATAGACACTAACAACACCAGCCTGTGTTTGGGGGGAGGAGAAGGGGCAGAGGAGGAGGTGGTCCTCCGGCGCTCTCACTGACCGAACGAAACGCAACAATGCAAGCACTGTTACTTCACGTCGGTTTTCTATGAGAGGGTGGTACGGGGTGGACGAGCCGACCCATTCATGTTGAAACCAGTAATAGCTCCAGCGTGACTCTTATCACCTATAGAAATATTTAAAACCTCACAATTCTGTTTAATTATTTTATAATACCATGTTAGATATCTTCAATTTCTATCATTTATCTGATACATTATTGTGTTTTTGCATCTTTTTATTGTTTATCGTCATTGATGTTAATAAATGTAATCAAGTGGTGAATAAAACTCGCGCCTCGGTTTCCTTACTAATGCTTATTGTATTTAAAAAGATATTATTTATATTACGTTATCCCTAAGTTATTTCTCCGACTTTCTTTGCAAATTTGACTACCACAAAAAAGTATTTTCATTTTTCGAGTTAATATATAGACTATGACACTCACAAATAACGCGGCTTTCTATTGGTAGAAGAACTTTCAAAATTGTTTTAGTAGATCCTGATATTACCCCCCACAACCACACAAACTCAAAAACTTTACCTCTTTATAATATTAAGTATAGATATCTTAGATACTTATATTTTACTAGCGGGCCCGGTAGACGTTGTCCCGCCCTGATTATAAAAACTCCTGGAGAAATTATGTACCAAAATGTTCCTTGTGAATCACTTTATCCACTGGTGAAAACCGCATAAAGATCCGTTCAGTAGTTTTTGAGTTTATCGCGAACAGACAGACAGACGCTGGTAGGAAATTTGTTTTATACTATGTAATGATAATGATAACGATTATACATTTTTTCTAGCGACAAGAGGCTTTATATCTTAAGTCGTTTTCGAGACAAAGGGCCTTACGACACTCACAGACAAACATATTGACTAAGTAAATCCACAATAAATCGGTTCCATAATTATGGATTACGGAACCCAAAAAATAACTTCTTAGAAAATTTATTACGTCGATATTTCTTACTTAAATGCCGAAAGTATCAACTTTGTGAGTGAATTAATTTTATTGCATCAAAGACCCACGCCGATCGATTCAATTGCTTTCTTTAGTGCGGGGTGAAGGACCTCTTAAAGCGGATTATTTCTTAAACAACGTGCAGTAAGTACCACCACAAACAACTAAAATGTATATTTTGCTACAAAATAATCTTGTGTGATAAATTTAATCTATATTATATCTATCTATAGTAATCATCTATATAAGTGTACTACTAACAGTAAGATCCTTATTTGCTGTGACATTCATGCATTTCCACTGATCTGTGGAAAATAAATAAGATTATTAGTATGTAAATAATTTATATAAAAGTAGTCAAGTGCATTTTGTCATTGTTCGTTCCATTCACACTATATCAAGGAAATTTTGTGGTTAAAGCACAGTCTGTTCTTTAATGGTTTCCTTCCGTTGTGTTTTTATACTTGATAAGTTTTAGCCTATGACCACAACCTCGCCTGATTCTTAATGACAATGTGGTCCAAGATGGTAAACACGCAAAACCTAAAGGGGGCTGGCTCTCGAGTGCAGCTGCTGGAACACACCTATTTCCGAAATTTTCGACTTGAGGGTGGTAGCAAGCCAGATGAGTTTAAAAAAGCCTCACCACTTTTCATTCGTAACGATTCGAACCTAAGTCTATCGACGCGGTGTTCGAGGACACGCTAACCTCTGAACCATCACGTTTTACAGAAGCTTCTAGAATCGTTATTAGGGTTTAAAAAATAATTCGAGTCTCCCGAAGTATAAAAAATAGCTTTTTTACATTTTAATTGTAGTTAATACAGTAAATGTTGTAGTCTCTATAGAAAATCCTAATGTTCTGTTTTAATGGGTTTGAGAAAATATTTTCTTATAGTCTAAAACTTCAAAATATTTTGTACTCATAATTCTCTTATTTACAAATATTAATAATATTATTATAATATCTCTACGTTCTCGTCTACTGCATACCGTTCTTATCTCGACTTTACCCAACGTAACTTTTATTACGACATTTGAATATAATTTACATATAACATTCAACTTTTGAAGACTAGAGTTGTTCGTATGTATGCTCATCTAATAAGTAATAAATACGTCGATCAACGAATTACTACTCGTTATACGTATATTTATTATGCATTTCGTTAAAAGACATTAACAATTATTCTAATTGGACATTAATCTTTGAACTAGCTGAACGGTATTTTTTTACGATGTTAAATTTGAGAGAAAAAAATTATGAAAGTAAACTCCTAGACTATGTCGACATTACAAATTGTCATTAATCACCATTCTCTAAAGAGAAACCAAAACTTACTGAATAGTCGATACATGTTATATTATTAGAAATCTGATAGACTCAAGATAGGACTTTTGAAATATGCATTACACCTACGTTCGAATGAGCGCGTTCTGCCTCACTGAAGATAATCTAACGCCTTATTAAAACTATAGAATTGAATCCGCGCGAAATTCCATCTCCACCCACAACTTACTAATAAATCATCAATACAAAATAGCCATTGTTTCTCGGAACATTTGTAACACCTCATTACGAGTCCGACGTTAGGTTCTTGGCTGGCGTGTCTCACAATTCGCTTTAATGTTGTTAATTGGAGGTAACAGTGCTAACCGCTCTACATCTAACAATTGTTCGAGACACGACACTTACTATACACCGAAACTGATCTCATATCTTGTAGTGATATAAAGTAGCTACAGAAAGAACCGTTTAGAACAAACACCTCGTGCTTAGTTTAAAGATACAGAATTTCTTATAGTGCTGTGTTTTTGAGTTGTGAAGAAAAACTATTTCTCGGAAATCGAGAGCCTTTCATTATAAAATGAGTATTTAGTTAATTAGTTCACGATATAAAAAAACTATTTACCAATATTACTTCAACATTAGATTAATAAAGTAATTTAGATTTGAAATTTTAAATTATTGATAGTTTTAATTAACTCTTCTATCAGATAAACAACAATAATTAGCAGGATGACGAATTTGATATCATGTATTTTAAAATGTATTACTATTTATGTTTCTTTAAGTTCAAACATATGTATAGTTGTTATTAAATACACAATTTAAAAATATGATGCGGATCAGATTTTATCGCATAACGTTTATACTATTCGTATGCAAATATATTTTACAAGTAAACAATTTTGCAACCCGATGTCTTAATAATAGTTTTTGCTGCTCCCTGGTATCTACAAAGCGTCATCATTGAGTTCACGGACTTTGCACCACACTGCACTCGCCCGACTCGTTCCCTCATTTATTAACCTTAATTTCGATTCTGATTAAATTAACGTGCTTTATGATGCGTTCGTTATCTATCTAACCGCGTCTGAACGAGTGGGTGTTCACGAAATAACTCGAGCATAATTACGATCTCTGTTGAGTTCTAATTCGTGACTCACGGCGGAGTGAAATGGTACGCGTCCCGTGATCGCTGTGGTCCATTCAATTACGCGGCCGCGTGATGTGAATTGTAAATCATTGCGCGTTCAACTTCCAATTTGTCATAACAGATATAAGCTTTCACCTTCTATCGAGACTGATTTATTGCAATATTAAAAACAATATCCAGTCGTAACTCACGATTCTGATAATTCTCATCACCGGTAGAGATTGATGAATCTCCGCTCCGTTAGTGACGCGCTCCTGTGTACTAGCACAGTACACGGTAATACATACCTGTGATCATAATCATTATATTGTCGCAGACGGCCCGCTGATGGGTGTGGCTCAATCGGTAACGGTGCAACGTTTAAACTGGGACAAATAGACCTATATAATCCTATTACGAGTTCGTTAATGTAATCCCGGTTGGACCTACATACTGACAATGTGAAATTATACCACATCAATACTCATTTCAGATTCTACTAAATGTGTACGACGGCTTGTTATTGAGAAATCGGGAGCGAGCGATCTAGCTGATTCATCAGAAACGTGAATTAGAATTTGGTTTTGCTTCGGGTGATGTTAGTGTGTCATCAATAAATTCAGCTCGTTGGTTACGACCGCAAATCGGAACGATTATCGCCTACTTAATATTGTACGACTAAGATTACTTTGTGATAACATTAATAGTCGTCAGAGCATAAGTTACGAAAACTAAGTAAGTGGGTATGTATGTAGCTTGCGTTTAGCCAAAATAGGAGATAGTAGCTTTCTAATACTCGGGGGATTCAGACTAATAGTGATAAAGGAAGCTTTTAATCCCAGTCGGACGCAAGAAAATGAATGTCACGTGTGTCTCCAAACGGAAATGGCTATTCGATGTACGTGCGTCTGTATCGATAGCTACAACAGCTTTTTTCAATGTTGTGAATTTACATTGACAACAGAAATGTCGTCTCCATACTGTTAATTATTTAGAATTATGACGTCGCACCTGGAGTGTGCATTTTATTTTGTAATAAAGAACAAGTTGCCATTTATGTTGATAACGTAGATTTAAACCCTCATCCTTAGCTGTTATTATAGAAACTAAGTAATATATCCTGATAGGAACAGAGGATGTAAATGCTTACTGTACCGTGGGAAACCAACATTCCTAAAGACCACACAATCAAATTAAATAAATATTACGAACTAACAAATGAACTAAGTAAAAATGGCTATGTGGTTAAGTTATACGTGGTAGAAGTAGGAGCGAGAGGTATACCAGCAAAATCTCTCTACAACCTTCTGAAGGACCTTGGCCTGTCGAGAACTGCAGTAAGTTCTATTTTAGAACGAGTATCAAAGGCTGCACTAACAGGTTCCTACCAAATTTGGCTAGGCAGGGCGGGAAACTCGAGCAGTGAAGGTGAGCGTTGATGCGCATCTCAAAGGGGGCCTCCTTAAACCTACACCTGGGTCGCAAGTCCTGGGAACTGCTCTGAGTTTCTCCCTCTGCCACACGATGGATCCGGCACCCGCACGATGAATCCATGGAAGGCTAAGAAGTTCGTCTCTCTCTCCTCATACTTTTTAAACAAGTTTATTCCAGAGTTTTAAGCGGGACCTTAGTCTGTGATTTAGTGGATTTTATATTTTATTCATAATCTTGAGGCCAGACCACCATCTTGTTAAAACATTGAAATGATCACAGCAAACTTGTAATATTAATACCTATTCGACAATGGTGGTGATAATCTAGGAGATTAGTTGCCAAAACTAAAAAAAGTTTATTCCAAACATTGCATACAGGTTAAGTAAATATCGTACAAATAGTTTCCGAGTAAAACGCGTGGTTCCAAAAGCCCAATTCCTTGAGCCGATTGTCGACGGTTGCGATGTTATCGCGCGTGGGCGTCGTCACGATAAACGACATTTCTCAGATGGTAAACCCCCCTCCCCCCCCACCTTTTTTCATCATACCGCATACACTCCTCGTTTACATCGTGACATTTACTAGGTAATCGTTATTTGTGCGTGTAATGAAGATCGTGCGCTCCGACAATTCGTATTCGAGACTGGGTGTGCCCTGCTGGCAACTGGATCGTTGTAGATTCCGTCTAGATACGGCTCCCAGCGGAAACATTAATCGGGTGACCCGACTATGACATTTAAAGAAGGGTTTTTTTTCTGTGTCGAGGTAAACTGTATTTGTCAGCACATAATCGTTTGTGTTACAAAAATACGAGAAGTGTTATTTTTTTCTTTAGATACTACATTATATTATTGTTTCACATCGAATTCCATTAGTCTCATATTAATGATATATAACAAATGGTGACGTAATTTCGTGAGTATTTTTATTAGTTTTTATGTATTTACTAGCTACCACCCACAACGTACAATATAAAATTTATTAAAGTATAACTTAATGCCACCTAGCAGCAAATTATAGTAGAATGGATAGAATAAAATATCCGTAAAAAACAGTTGGGTGTGCCAATTTCAAGGTGACAGGAGAAAAGGTGGATGGAGTTTATCGATCTCTCATATAGGAGTATCCATTGATATATATATATACTTGTAATAACTATCACCATCTCATCATCATCATAACATCAAAATCAAAATATCCTTTATTCAATTAAGGCCCTGAGAAAGCGCTTATGAACATCAAAGCTACCACCGGTTCAGAAAACAACCCAGTCATCGAGAAGAACCGGCAAGAGACTCGATCTATTATAAATTCGAACGTCAGTTTTGTGACGCTTCCAAGACTTATTTACTGAACCTTGAATCATGAAATTTCGCACAGAAATTCTTGGGAATACAGAAATGGAAATAGAGTACCTTCCGACCACGAAGAGTACTGTTTCCGAGAGATTGGTCAAATCAAGTTAAACGTAAACGAAGCCACAAGCAGAAACTAGTCAATGAAATATAACAAAAAAAAATACTCCAAAATTTTATCATCAAGTAAGCAATTTAACGTAACATTTATATGTTAAGGTTACCGTATTCACAAAACCAGTTATATATCTTTGTTTCATCAACTAAATTATACTATCCCAATTATACCATATATGGATCCTTTTTAACCTCACAAAAAATTAATGATGCTTCTAATATTTACTTCCATTCATAGTGTTTTCGGCTAAAATTCAACCAACGACTTTAACGTAACATAATTACGGTTGGCCAAGAGAACCGCAGGGGTGCTGCCCGCTTTTAAATTAATGCTCTCCGTGTCCATTGAATTATTTTTAATGACCCGAATGAACGTGGGACTGCTACACATAAAGGGGCCGAAATCTCTTCACTTTCGAACAGGTTTCTTGAGGACATTTAATTCATTAGCGACCAGTTTAATAGGGACTACTCGATGTTGTGTAACTTGCTTGTATTACAACGTAATGAAAGTAACAGCAGCCGTTTCTTAATATAATTTACATGTAAATTATGAGGTCTTGGTAAGATTTTTTTTTAATATTCTTATCATTTCGTTGGTGGTAAAAATTTAAGCAGATACCCAATGCAATTTTTACTAAATTGTTATGATGAATTTTGTTAGGTTCTGTGTTGTTTTATCCGGTTCTGACTCAACAGGGTTGATAACAGATTGAATAGTACATTGGTTTAATCGTTATGTAACGGTATATAACTTAGATTAGTTTTCTGAGTTACGTTTTTTCTAAAGCGTGATCTTCACACTTATAAAAATATCTATACCAATGTTGTCCTAAAATGTTGTTGTTTGGTTCAACGAATATTTGCAGTCATATGTAATTTTGACTCCTCCACCCTCTCGTGATATATTTGCGACGACTATTCACGCTAAATTGAATTTCAAAGGTTGTTCCGATAAAGGTGGAAATTGCACGTTTGAATTCGTGAGGTTCACATGCCGGTAAACATGATAAGAATTCTTACATGTATAAATAACTAGCTTATACAGATTCGCGGTGTTGCATCCAAGGCAACAACAACCAAGCTGAGGTTCTGCCACTGTGGCCCTCTTGAACTTGTTGCCAAGCCGCGAAGTGCCTTAAGTGCTCGGCTTATTAGTGAAATTGTGGAGGCCCGTCATGCCAATAGCGTAGTTAGTCCGGAAAAAAAATAGTGTTTGTTAAACTCCTTTGACGAGTGTCAAAACCGGCCGGCTGTAATATTGCGTTTGTCGTCATGTTGCCCGTGAGAGAGGTGGGTTTTGGTACATTTTTGTCTAATACAAACGGTGACTCGTAACGAATGTCCGACGGTAATAGAAATAAATCATCAGGTGTATCTGCAAACACGGTACCAGAAAATTCTTGAATTGGTTCGGAAACAAATAATTTTCATAGCTTGCTTGTTATCCACAACCTGGTTAAATACAAGGACCATGTCATATCGCTGGCATCATTCGTTCATTTTGTTTTAGCAGGTACCACGTACAAATAACCGTGATTATTGTTTTGAGTTTGTATGTGATAATCATATTATCAAAAATCTTGAAACTGATAATACTAATGATATTCAAAGATATTATCTTAAATATTTATTTAATTATGTAACCGTACAGATAACAAGACTTAAGACTTATTAGCTACAGAAAAACTAAACTTTGAATTAAATTCCATTTTTCGTTGCCCAAAGTATAGTAACAAAGACTAATTCTATTAGCTATCGGATTGTTTAAATATGTACAATTTATTATCATATCCTAGTATGATTAACATGGCACGTAAATCATTATCTATTCAAATTTTAATAAGTGCTCTTTCAAAGATGTGTTCTGGAATTTTCTATCGATCCATTTGTTATATGCCTCAGGCTGGTGATGTTTAATCATGAGGAACTATAAATTATTGTATTGGTATACTCTTAATTGACCAATAAATTTGCGTATAAGAGGAATGAAGTCACAATACGTGGTGCAAGTTTTCTTAAGCCAAAAAGTAGGAAGTAAAGATTTGTACTCAACTGTCGGGCTGTTACCATTTATCCCGGTTCAAATAGTTTGTTTTCGGATTTGAATCATCTAACAATCTATCAAATATTAATTAGTACTTCATTGAATCCTTCAATCCTTTCAGATCTTTAGGGAATGGCAACACAAGTTTTATAGGGTCATGTGCTTACCATATATTATTTAAAAAATACTGTATTGGTTTTAGCGTTTCACCAGTCTCATCTCATCTTAAATGATGATTTAGTCTAAGATGGTAAACAAGCCAAACTTATATGGGAATACACGAACAGGTGCTAAGCGACAGTTTTTAGTTCGAGGGTGGTAGCTTGCAATGCGGGCTTACAAAAAACCCTACAACCATGCTATGGTTGTATCACGCTGTTTCCCTTCACCGGCAGCTCCGACTGAGTTGCAAATAATCAAACCTACGTATATCGACGTTGTGTCCGAACACGCTATCAACTAAGTCATCATTGTATTGCATATAGTTTCAAGTGCCATTACCTTTGCTGTTATTTATTATCAAATCAAGCACTGTAAATACATAACTGTTCAATGTACAATAATCGATAACAAAGTACCCATAATTATTATTTATAGTCTCGCACCGTCTCGAACGAACCAACAACCACTACGCAGCTAAGCTTCCGGACCGTAAATTGTTTACATGAACACTGCACTGGTTTCATGCCGTATAAATAATAATAATAGAGCAAGCAAACATTTGCCATTATTGCAATAAACGTTTTCACACTCAGTCAAGATTCTAGGTTTCTGTCTAGACAGAAATTAAAGCTTAACTCCGAGGATATAGCTTCTCCATAATTTGATCGTAAATCAAGTATGGAATATAGAATGAAAAACGCAAATTAATCTTTATTAATGCTGTTGCCTCTCGTCATTCTATTTGTTGTAATGAATATATCTATTTCATAGCTATTGTAAAAGTTTGAATGGTAACTAAATGGGCTTTTTGTATTGTTTGAATTCATTATTCAAATTGTGTAATTGTGTTGTTGATTGACATACTGACTGACGGTCGTGAGATAATCTACCATTTAAATACGTTTCTGATGTTACATCCACTATTATGAATACTGATTTCAAATGTTTTGGTAAACAGACGTATACATACTGTTGAGAACATTTATCTTGTGTCTTTCTCGTTTAAATATAACATGTACTACATGAGGTCAGTGAAATATGTAGTTAATTTATTAAAAAGATAGGCCCAAATCAATAAACTTCGGTCTGCCTCGCTTCGTCTTAAGAACTTATTGAATTGAAGTTTTATGCTTGTTAGCAAATACTTGAACAGTTACTTTTAACAAAGTTAGTGGACTTAGTAAAGTGTCCTACACTGTACTGTGTCCATTAAAACATGATTGAATGAAATTATAGTAGCAGGTCTTGGAATACGTGAGAGGAAATTAAAAATGTTATCAAATGTTACATACATTTTTTATTCATTACGAGGTAATATAATTATTATATTGCAAACGAATAAATAAAATGTTTACAGTCTGCGTCCAGACGACAGTCATACTGATTATATTAAAATTTCTTATCATTTAAACCCAATTAAATGATATAAAGGCCATTTGAAAAAAATTCCATTCATTTTTAAGCGCATCAACTGTAAAACAGGGTTACTTGTGAATTTAACTCATCTGTCTCTTTTATAATAAATATGTTCACTTACTACTTCTTCAATTACTCTAGATCACCATATAACATTCATTGTTATTATAAAATATATTTTCTTAAAGTATTTGTTAACATACTTCCAAAGCATTTTCCATGTAGGAAGAGCAAATCAATGATACTTTATCGTATATTGTTATTAAGTTGTCCACAACAATACCTTCAATTACTCATAAATCACTATCCGAAAGTAATTGTTCTCTTGTATGTACATCAAGATCATCATGACATGTCATTTTTTCGAGTGGATCTTTATCAATGACAAGAAATTTATTAACTCCTGCTTCATAATAGTTTCGATCTGCTTGACATATAATGTCCCATATTACTTGTTGCACTGCGTTTTTTTGCTATGTCTGTATACTTTTTCATTTTGTTTCCTATAAAACTGGTATAAAACTGTATTTCCTCGTCTCTGTCCGATAACGTTTGTCTAGAACTGGGTGTGGTTTCAAGTGTAGTTATTTCCGCTCTAACAAGTTGTCGTGTAGTTCTCAAAGGCATCTTATTGTCTATCGCCGCCTTTGTCCTTTCAGTTTTTATGGGTAGGTGAATGTGTTGGTCTAATAAAGCCATTTTTAAATTCGGATATTCGTCACCGTCATCTGTTGCACCATATAAAAGTAAAATCAATATTGATAGACTACAGTTCTAAAAATTGATGCGGATTAAAATAATTATCATAAACAATTAGCTGTTATTCTGGTAGTATTTGAAACTATTCTGGGAGGGCCTTGAAATTCTGATCGGAAACCTTTTTCTGTGACGAAAAATGGTGGAGGTAAGCACTGTATCTATCACCGAAACTAAGCAACGTCGGGCGCGGTCAGTACATGGATGGGTGACCGCCTGGGAACACCGCGTGACTTTGGATTTTTGTTATATCTTTAACATTAAAAATGTTTTCCTGTAGTACAAAACTTTCACTTCTATCATGTAGCTTTATGACAAACTCTGTTTTTATCTTTTATTTCATCACACTTATTATTTAGGATTTGGGACTAGGTAGTCTTTTTACTTAAATAGACTGAAGTAATTACCAGTAATATATGTAAATTTTCCTTACAATGTTATTATACAAATAACACGTGATGGAACATTTTGTAATCTGTATAAATAATATGAGCTGAACAGGATGTATCCTATTTTCCTTGATCGTTTGCCCTTGAGAGTCTTCCTACGATTGATAACATTGGATTCGAGTGACTTTAACCGGCTGCCTTACAAGTATCAGAGCCATACATATAGGATTATAGGAGGTGTTCTCGATGTTTCTGTATAGACAGTATAGTAGCGACCCATCCTGTATTCGTGTAGGTGCAATGTTGCAACTTATCCATTAAGCATTTTATTGTAATGACAGACGCGAGCGTCGGAATTGAGAATTATTGAAAAAAAAAAAGTAATTGGCGACACCTAAAACTCATTCTTCAGAAACGAGAGTATATACGGTACGGATATCTTTATAAATTCGCATACGCATATCTTCTATGCAAATATATATATATATATATTTAAATAATGTGTCTTAAATTCATGTAAACGTGGAAAAATATTATCAAAAGTTATTTATCACATCTATACTTCTATACTAATATTATAAAGCTGAAGAGTCTGTTTGCTTGAACGCGGTAATCTCATTCCCACTGGTCATTCATTGTGTACCTATCAGAATAGTCAAAATCTTATTAAAGTTGGAAATGAATAATTTGCAAAGTCTAAACAATACGAAAGTAAGTACAAAGATGGGTTTGGATGAGAGATGAGCAATAAGATATTACTCAAAAATTGTTTGCTAGATTCAATGCCAATAGATTTTTAGTAGGACCTTTGCAAGGCAGTTTTTACTTTTAACAGCGTCTCATTTCATTAAGAGTCTTAATTCTAAATTAAAAAAACGGAGCCACTAAAGTATTTTGTAGGAAACAAGAATTAATAGATAAAGCGTGACTTTGAAATAATGGTTCTCTTTAAGACAACCAAACAGCCAACGGGAGTAGTTAGTCTTGGACCGTGCTAAATAGCGTCACCTAATTCACGAAGCTCAGTCAAAGCACGACGTCGTCTGATTTCGAATATTTAAAAAAGCGCATGAGTCGTCGTGAGCAGGCCTCTAACCTCCGTCCATTTGCGGATACATATATACTTGTCGGATGTGCAGCTGAGGGATCCTCTCCCGGATCAGTCCCATCAGTCACTAAGGAAGGAATTGCAGCCAGAGTGCTGATATTCAGGCCTATGATGGTAGGATATTAGTGCGGTGAACGGTACATCGTGGCGTTTTTGGTCGGTAGGAATCTTCGACACTACCCACGCTCCCCTGTGCCTCTATGTATCTTGTGTAGGAATTTATCTCAACGGTAAAAACGGCCTATCACGTACATTATCAATAATAATTTATGTAAAGCACAAGTTTGATCTAACAAAGAATTTATAATCAAAATAAAATTCACTTATACAAAAATATATAATGCTTCTTAAAACATTTTTGGTGAAGCGACGAGTATGTATTCAAGGTAGTCTTGGCCTTTGTATTAATTTCACCAAAGCAATATCGCATTTATTCACTATCGGAGTATGAGTCTTGCGCCTCCCTCTTGATCTCTTTGTGTTGATCTGTATTATAGTCTGTTTGAGATATATCTCTATAATTGCTTGGAATATTCTTATTTTTATTATAATTCTGATCAGCTTGAAATATGATTTTGCATATTGCTTGTTGAACAACGGATCTCGTCTCATCCGTGTACTGTCTCATTTTGTTGCCTATAAACGTAGTAAAAGATTTAATTTCCTCATCACTGCCCGATAATGTGCGACTAGTACTTGCACCAGTTTCAAGTGTTTCTTCTTCCTTTTTAATCATCTCCAAAGGTATATTTGTACTACACGTTATCATTGGTGCCATGTCTATCGTTCTTGGAGGCTGAGTCTTTCGTTTTGACAAAATCATATTGATACTTGGTATTTCTACATCGTCTACAGTTTCCCCCTGGAAGTAAGTAAAATTATAATTTAAAGGAACGTTCCTTGTGTTAACGGTTTATATTGATGATAAGAAAGCAATGTATTAACTTCTAATCGTCGTTTTCTTTCCGCATCTTTGTCTAATAAAAACTCGATTTCTTTGAATCCATACCAATTGCTTGTATATTTTCTTACCGGTTCACCTGTGAAATATTACATTATAAAACCAATATTAAAATATTATGTAATCATATTAGGTCTATAAATATCTATATTAATTATTAATATCCTAACGTTACCTGATTCGTTTCTTACGATTTCGATATGTTTCTCGTTTTCCTTTTTCAATCTCCGCATTAAGGCAGCCATTTTATGTTTACATTCGTCACGGTCGATATCCAGAACATGCCCTATATCGTCCCACACTGCCGATCGAATAGTTTTCTTGTAGAAAAACGCATCCAGTGGATCCCATAAAATTGGTCTTGCTCTGTACTCTCGTATAAGTTGTACGGTTTTCTCTTCTGTCCAGTCATCTGTTAGGGATTCGCTCATGTTTACATTTGAAACACGACACGCGTCCGTTTTCGACACGCGCGAGTTCTACACTAAACAAAATGATCGCTGTATTTGGTCGTTCTATCTCGCTCACGCGTCATTATCGTGATATCTTAGCTCTTTCTCGTATAAGACAGGTTACGTAAGTATAGAATAGTTAATACCGAAACTGCTACGTATGGTGGTAACGCTCAGTTTATTCTCTTATACGAATATTATATTAAGTTAAAGTTTTGTGAGTATGTTTATGTCAGGTAATTCCCGTATAAAACGTTTCTAAAAAATATTCCAGTAATGAGGAGAATCTAGTGATATATAATTAATTCTTATTAAGTTTTATATCCTAACTATCGTGTACGAAATCATGGCGATTACTAATTGATTATAACGATGAAATGTTATACGAACTAACATTCAAATATTTAATAATATGACCTGATCGTTTTTACCAACGACGACCTAAAATGGCTGAAAGAATTAAATCTCCAACTATAATAGAACGGATTACCCCATTTCAGCCATACGATTAATAAAATAATTTATAAGGCGCCGTTCACATGTAGTATATTTGTCACCGGTTCACAATTCTGATTGTTTCGTTAGTGGAAAATCAATCATAATGATTATTTTTTCTTTTTATTAACATTCGATACGATAAGAAACTGTAGTACTCGTTTTCTAAAACCAAACCTGTGAACACTGAAAGTGTCCTTTATTAGATGATATATTCCTTTGGAATATAGATGCAGGCTGTCCAACGAAATCTTTCAACATTCACACACTGCATTATCTTTTATTCACTTTACCAATGTGATCCATTTCGCCGGTAGAATGTAAAGAGGATAGATAAGTTGTTACGGAGGCGGCGCTCCTCTTTTGACGTCGTTCGCACGCACTGAACTCCGATCAATCCCAGATAATATATACCTGCGAGACTTGCATCATTCTTACACCCAATGCCGGTGGAATCAGAACGATATCCTTTTATTAGTTACTAACTTTTGTCTACGGTTTTGCTCGCTTTATTATAGATTTGACGTAGATATTTAATGTTGATTATTATCCGAAATATTCGTATAAATGCGAAAATTTGTTTGTTCGTTACGCTTTCACGCCTTCACTACTCAACCGTATATACTCATTATATTTTGCTTAGACAACAGATCAGATCTAAATGTAAATAAACACGAGCGAAGCCGTGAGTAGAAACGAACCGTATACAGTGCCATTTATTGTGTCGCAATCTCATAAAATGAACATTACATTACATTGATACATATAAATGTATTTTCCCGAACGACAATTACATGGAAAAAGTGTATTTTTTTTAGTCTATTTTTAGTATATAATACATTTTAATGGTATATAAAAGTTATTCAATGTTTAGAACCATCCAAGTTGTTTAGAAATGAGATAGTCCCTTATTTATGGTATCGCCAAAAAAAGCGCCCGTCGAAGAAGCTACCTGGCAGTTTCGGGTTGTACAGGTAGGTCGCTTTACTGGATTTGGTTATTATTAAGGTAAATAATATATTACGTGTTCACTTATCGACTAATTGTAGGATCAAGAAAGCGTTGACTTTTTGCATTAAGTCAGATACGAACGATAATAAACCTATTTCAAGATTATTTATGTATTTATTCTAGGTCCATAAAACTGAGTTCGATGAACTATAATTGACACGAACCCTGCTAAATGTAAATACAACATGTATAAAATAAGAAATAGTGTTAAAACAAAGAAAAATGAAAAATAAATTTAAAAATACTAGCTGAGGTCAAAGAAACAGGAAAGAGTAAGTACATCATATTTGTATATGTATATCAAATTTTAAACTTAAACCAATACAGAAAGAAAGCATACGATACAAAAGGCAATCTCGACCTACGTTTCTTGCTAATGGCAAATTAAAAGTTTACCGATTAGTGAGACAACTGCTTATACTTGAGATACCGAACGGTATTCTTTGAAGAAAATCTGGAGAATCTATGAAATCGTGTTACAATTTGTATATAGACATTATATCAGACATCTTTCTACAAGTCTGTGACAGTTTTATTTTATAATACACTAAACGTTTAATGTATGAGTTTAAGTTACTGTTGTGACAATTGTTGTCGAAATAGTAAAGGTAATATAAGATTATTAAGTACATTTAACGTGGTTCCATGTTTTATTAATATAAATTATTTTATTAGAAACTAACAGATTCACGCTCTCTTCGTTGGTCATAAAAAAAACTGGCAAAGGGATTTCAATAATAAGGACTACCGACAGATGTGAAAACTCAAATTAATGGAATAACAGTGTACTTTTTTAAATTCATGAATCAATTATACTCTGGATTATTTCAATTTCATAATTTATAAATTGAAATTATTAACATTAGTCGGGTTTTCACATCTACTGGCACTCGTTGCAATAATTATATACATTTTAATACAGTTTATTAATTTTCAAATATACCTATGATTGGCTCCACAAGCTCAAGACAAAATATCAATATTACATGTACACAGACCGCTATACTACTCTAGTCTGACGCAAGAGCAATACGTCACGAGATTGTTGACGTCATCAGTGTCATTCGATGACGCGATATTACAAGGCTTTTTACCCATACAAAAATTCAAACACATACGGCCCAGTATATACAATATCTTACACAATGAAATACGTCACGAGCACGTCGAGGTCATCGGTAACACGAACCCATAAGTTTTTCCTATACCATTTTTTTTTTGTTGCTCAACGCACCTGTAGAGTTTTTTAAGAAATTCCACATCGAATGGTCATAGCCTTTTGCCGATACATCCAATAGATTTTTATATGATTGATCCTCGCAGTAACTGTACTCTCATACTTTCAGAAGATGTTTTAAAATAAGTACCGGAAATGAACCTGATTTTTAAATTCTTTGATTGAAGAGTTTAATTTATTATCGTCAGTCACTTATTAGTTATGCATTCAAGAAATAAAATAAATAAAGTATTCAAAGATAAGCAAATAAAGAAGATAAAATTGATTGAGGTGTATCATGTAAAACACGAAACCAGTATCGAGTTCACGTGAGCGGCTCAAGCCCGAGTCAATCAACACGTTTACCCTGCCGCCATGTTGATGTTTCAGTTCTATCAATTACACATGCAAATGCATTTTTTTTCATTGAATATTCATCAACTTTACGATAACTTTGTTTAAAAAAATCCCTATTTTTCTTATTAACTCGTTATATATTAATTTGACACTGAGAAGCTTAGTTACAAACTACCGAACAGTGTTCGCATTCCGGTATTATAGTAAGTTCTTATGTAGGAATAGATGAAAGCCGAATTTTAAAAGACAAATAATCTGTTTGGTGTAGTCAATTTGTTTTATCAATCAATCTCATGCAATCTTAATATATATATTTCTTGTGTGCGTGTGTATGTGACTGAACTCCTCCTAAACGACTGGACCGATTTTGATGAAATTTTTTGTGTGTGTTCGTGGAGATTCGAGAATGGTTTAGATTGACAATTGGACTCGGTAGGTGGCGTTGCGATCGACTTTTAGGATTTTTTTTATTATCAAGGCAGGACAACGTCCGCCCGGTCCGCTAGTAACTGTATATTTTTTATATTTTAATCCTTCCTGCGATTGTGTAAAATATCATTAAATGAATTGTTCAAGTATGTCCATAACTTCTTATTTATACAACTAACATTTTGCCGAATAAGAACCATGCATTTAACTAACCTTAAACATAACTCCGAACAGGAATAGCGGAATGAAACTAACCTTTGCTAATTAACTAACTATTAGTTGATTACAATTTTACAATAATAATATCACAAGTCTTGCTCACTGTATTAGCTGCACTACATTTAAAACGATTTTCGATTTGATTAATGAAAAAAATTTCAGGAATTCGGTATTTTAACTCTGCCCTCTCAATATATTCTTGAGAATTTGATGTACGTCCGGAAAAACTTAGGTAATCTAGATTTAGTAAAAGACCGACATAATATAAATACTAGAAACCATAACAAACTGGTCACTCCATGTTTCAGGCTTACTAAGACCAGTAACAGTTTTTTAGGTAATAGTGTTAGATTTTATAACAAAGTCCCAAAACACATTACCGATTTGCCGGATAGTAGGTTCAAGTGTTATGTCAAGCGGGTCTTAATACATAAAGGTTATTACAGGGTGGATCAGTATGTGAACGATAGCGACGTCTGGAAGTGACGCCTCTCTCTGTGCAACCACTAAAAACGAATGTAGCTTTATGTGTCTATTGGTGTGTTAATAAAAAAAAATATATGTTAGTTACTATGAAAAGATAAACCAGATCGAGTTTCTTGCCGGTTCTTCTCGATGACTGGGTTGTTTTCCGAACCGGTGGTAGTTTTGACGTTCATAAGTGCCTTCTCAGGGCCTAAATTGAATAAAGAGTATTTTGATTTGATTTGATTTGAAACAAAAGCAGAAAAAACATGCGGACTAAGAGCCTGCAGAAATAAAAAATCTCTGCTAATTGCATTTTTTCAGCTGTTTCCACCATCGTGTATGCTATTGCGTTTCGTTTTCACCCCTCGGAAGCGGCTCAAGCCATGGTCCGTTCCCTCGGCTTGGAGCCCTTGAGTACGCTGCTCGCGCGATACAGTGACACAAAATCTTACATCACTGCGACAACATTACACATATCACCTCCACACACGTGCACGCACACACACTTACACATGAAAGTGAAAGGGTTTTATTTTTTCCCTTATCGAACTGAATTAGTTCAGAAAAAAAAATATTCGACACGAAATACATGTAAGAGTTATTGAGGTACATATGGCTTTTTTTTCTCGAACTGATTACGCTGTTGACCTAGCAAGGTCTTAACAGCTTCACCGGTCTACTAAGGCGAGCGCCGAAGGCACTCAGCCGATTTTATTTGACAACCAGCTCAAGGGTGCACTGCACACCTCGGCTTGGGCTGTTGCCTGACTCATGTAATTCGCGACGTATCTGAGCTAACCTAAGCATATATATCTCACTAACTTATATACGTATGAATATGAATATGTGGTGGTATAAGGTGACCTTAACAGTTTAACATAAATAACATAGAGTTAAAATTCGTTCTTCGTACGTTGGTTGACAGTGAGTTTACTAAATCTGTTTTTTTTAGTAAGTACTCGAAATATGTTTCATTATAATAATTGAATTTTAAATTTTCCTTCAGTCCGTTGTAGTGACAGACATTAGGTCGCGTTAGAGGATCGGCCCACGTATACTCAGCTAATTAGTCTATTATACTTTCACTATAATAGGTATAAGTATGTTCGCATATCGACACCGTTTGTCGTTAAATAAATATGATGTTCCCAAAACACAGTTCTCATTTTGGTTTTTATTAAGAGACGCCGTTGAAAAAATCTTCGCAAATCAATCAAAATATAATGAATATTGGTCGGTCTTTCGCATGCAAATTTCGGTTGTATCTATCGACTATTGTCAGTTGAAATCTAGTTTTTCTTGAAATATTGACTCCATTTTGTAATGAAAGTTAATGTTAGCTGTAATAAATCTTCGATTTTAAACGTAAATATGTTCCGAAGTTCTTTTATAGGTTAACACATATATTGCAAATGGTACTTTTTAGATGAAAAACTTATACATACAATATTTGGTTGTGTTATTTATAACGTATTTAAAACATTTTTATGTTTAAAATTTTAATTGCATAACAAACGTATGAATTTTTTCTATTTATATTATTATTATATATATTTTTTTATATATATATTAGTTAGTGTGTCGGAAATGTTTCATAGATTCAATAAAATTTGCATGCCATCTCTAAAAAGTAAAAACTGATACCTCAGACGTTTGTCAATATCTTTATTTTTAATGGTATTATAAAACGATCATAAAGTCAACTGATGTCACTATCTCTACATATTATAAAACAAAGTCCTCTGCCACTTCTGTCTGTCTGTCTGTTTGCGATAAACTCAAAAACCACTGAACGGATTTTCATGCGGTTTTCACCAATAGATTAAGGTATAGGTATATAATTTGTCTATGTTTTTATTATCAGGGCGGGATAACATCCGCTTGAACCGCTAATGTGCTATAAAATTATATGTAATTATAAAATTTGTTATTTCTGTACTGGTTTTATCACATTATAAATAACTTAAAAAAATAAAGCACATAATCAAACGTTAAGCTCGGCAACTGTAAAAGCGACCGACGACAACAACATATGTAACACGGAGTAATTAATACACGTCGAGCGGGTATCAAAATAACTCGAAGCTCACATAACTTTTTTTTGCCCCGTTTTTAATAGACAAGGATACATTAGTTATGTTCCTTGTTCGTGAAAAAAATTCGTCTCGTTATTTTATTCCGAATCGATCGAACAAAAACTGGCAGTCGAGTCGCCGTCGCGTCGTGACTTGACACATTGACCAACAGCCAGCATTACATTCATGTATTACTCGGACGTCTACGATGTGATCGACCACATAATTAAAATATATATTGATCAATTACGAAATGGGACTTACGTAATTATTTTATTGAGATAAAATCCAAAAAAAAATTTGATCGTATGTACAGATGTTATTGGTTTGATTTAAGCGTATGCAAATAAAAAATTGGCATATACATGTGGGATTTTAATTAATAACACTGTCACAGTCCATCTGCAGATGGTCGTAGTAGTCGCGTTCCACGGCAAAAACATGACGATAATAAAAGTATACATTACAGTCATTGATTTAAACGTGTCTGCATATATATTAATGTGGTTACGTGAATGATTATTCCTTCTATTAACCCCTCGGCTGATTTTCTAAGAACCAGATCTCAAAATGGCCGATCATGTTTGTTTGTTTTTAATTCCACTAAATCATGAAATTTACGATATCGTGAAAGTAAAAGAATAATTAAAAAACGGACACACCATTTTGAGATTTGGCTCTTAAAAAATCAGGCGACGGGTTAATTGGTAAAATTTTACATTAAACTTACGTTACTTTCATAGTAGGGGCAACGGTAGTATCAATTGTTTCGGAACGGTTTACTGTTTTAATATTTGCTTGGAGACCTTATGGCGAGTCTAGTTCGCTTGGCAAAAAATTAATGTATATGAAAAAGTTAGATGGATTTAGGAAATAATGATTGGAGTAAAAGATCATTCATAAATTATGTGACCTACAACGGTATACCTAAGTTTTTTTCAGGTCAATATAATTACCGCAAAAAGTGTTTGAATATATTTATGAAATATCATATATATATGGAACAAGACATTATAAAGTTCGTATGTATTACAAATGCGAATGTGAACGTAACAAACAAACATTGTTACGCTTTTACGCTTTAACCGCTCAACCGATCATAATGACATATTGAATATACATTGTCAGGGGTATAGAAAAGGACGCAGACCTTTCGTTAAGAAAAAGGTACTGTTCCCGAGGGATAAGTCAAATGTACATTAATGTGAGCGAAGCCGCAACCCAAAGCTAGTTTATCACAATTTATCTCAAACTTACTCAATGAATTTACTTTGTTGCAGGTAAGGTGATTGTTTTCTCCTTAGGTAAGTCGCCGCAAAGTGTCAGCTATGGGAATGCGTTCATTATGTGTTATTATAGTTTTTGTTGCTATGTAGCCTTAATTTGGATTTCGTGGAAGACAATTTTTCAATTAAAAAAGTGCGGTGGGTTGAGAGAATATTATACGCTCTCAGAGGGTATATCGCGCCTATGCAAAATAACCCACTAACATAACTTCGAGTATTAAGTTTCGATGGAAGATGATGCTTTTTTTAAATCATCAATCTTAATATACTTTCTGGTAACAAATGATACGCTTCGTTACATACTAAGATGCGATAATAACTACGTTAATTACTCCAATAATAATATAGAATAGAAAGCATTACTGGAAGGTGTGTTGGTTAGAAGTCATAAGAATCGGAACAAACTTCGAGTTAAGCCATTATTCTGGTTAGAATGTTTTTGGGATATGAGAAATATATTGTGGGAAGCCGTGGCCAAAAGTCTTGATCTGCCCGGTGCAATGTCATTCCGATGTCCGCAAGTTCGAACCCTGACATGCTGTACCAACGAATTTTTTGGAATTCGCGTACATTTACTAATTTAAACTGGTAACACTATCGGCTGACGGTGAAGGAAAACATCGTGAGGAAACCTGGACCTAAGAAATGTTGTTGTAGTACTACTGTAAGTAGGAAAACATAGAACTGTGGATTTCTCAGATGAAATCGCCAATACGTCGTAGACTGATGTGGTGATTATACCCATAGCTTTGTTCGGGAAAAGGCCTATGGCCCTGCAGTGGGCCTCTTACAGGCTGATAATGATGATGATTGTGGGAAGCCTGTAAAAGATTCCATTGCGGGAACATCGTTGTGTTCTGGTTGGAAGAGTTGTATATCCTGGAACGGTGGTTACGCGGTGTGCCGTCCAACGCTTTGACGTGGTTTATCTTACATACGAATTAATACTTACAACTAACGCGCATTATGTACAACTAGATCCGTGTTATTACAAAAAAGTTAAATAGGTATTGAATACTTGCTTTAAACAGTTTGGGTACTTTCGTATTAAATACACCGCACTCGCCGAACGTTCGACATCTTGATTTTTTATCTTTGTTTGCTTAGGTTATGTTAGACGTGCGAAAAAGGATAACGCGATTTTGCCGCGGCAGCGGTCGGCGTCCACGGTGCATTTAATACGAAAGTACCCAAACTGTTTAAAGCAAGTATTCAATACGTATTTAACTTTTTTTAACCAGGGGTAAAACGTAATAATAAATTAAACCATTATAAGAGAGAGACTGATATACCTTATTCATTTGTCTCCTCAGCTAATACACATATTTTTAAGTAATGCTGGTAAATTTTGGCTACAGTATCATTATAAACGTAAAATCCTTGTTTATATACCTATATAAGGATAAATAGTTATTAACTTAGAAACCATATTCAATACTATTCCATATTTGTTCGAGATTAAACAACTTTTGAATAAATCTTACTCCACAGTTACTTAATGCAAAGCCTTCCTACGAGGTATGATCGTAAAAATCAGTCAGTTTGGTAATACTGGTGGCAGTAAAATTTCCTAACGTTTGCGGTTAATGCAGCGCTTTCTAATTCCTTGCATCTCCAACCGATTATTTACTATTTATTAACTTTCCAACAGATTGTGGTGTTTCCCTTAGCTTTCGATATGAAACACATTTGTGTATGTTTAAAATGTATAATTACTCGTTTTAGAAAGTTTTATTTCTTCTATTGCTACAGTATGTTGTACATACCAGGTTAATTTCATGGCAGAGGGTGCATTATTCAGATCGGTTTTAGAAAAAACCGATTTTGTATAATGTTATTATTTTTTTTTTAATTTGAGTATTTACTAAAAAAATATTTCTTATAAGTGTAGCTGCCTTTCGTCAACCACATCAGAATAATAACTGAGACAGAATAGTGACTAAAGTAGATAATGAGAACAAATTCCCACTTATACTAAGTGACCACAACAACCCATAAACATATAATAAGGGATCGCAAGAACCCATAAACCATATGTAACCATAAACCAGCCCTATTAAGGAGAGCAAGAAAGTTATGTGAACCTTTTGCCCAACAAAATTCTACCATCCGCAACCAAAAATATGGCGTCGCAGAATCGCGTGAATATTCGCGAAAATGCAGGACTGCTCGTAAAAAAGACGTTCTTATCTTTCCTGTATTTGTTCTGTCAAGAGGTAATAGTTGATTGAACAAAACCCCTCTCCCTTCCGTCCAGCCGTAAGGAATCGTGGACAATTTTTGACGACCCCATTTTCCTTAATCTATTTAGGAATCTCTTACTACAGGAATTTATCTTCAGCTTCTGTCCTTAATAAACGTGCGTAGACGGACTTGTCTTTACCCCATCTCCTGTCTTCTCTGATAAACAGACGTATCTGAGTATGGCACCGTCGTTCATGGTATCAACCGGCCGCCAAAATAGTTGACATTACCCTGGATGCACTACAAGGAAGTTCCTTGACACATTTTCTATTATATTGCCGACTAACAGCTTACCGTTTGTGAGTGTTATTTGATTTAATCGCATGGCTAAATAGAGTATCCATCTTTTATTGTCGTCGCGTGATTGATTACTGTATTTGTCGCTGCGAGATTCAATTTATGTGGAACAGTACAGCGGCCAAAAATTTATCACTCTTTAGCACTAACCGGGGAGCATATGTAGTGTAATAAGAGGTACACTTCCTGCGCAAGCGAGTAACATCAGGGTTAATATATATAACTTTTTGGACGTGTAATTTGAACTAGTTATAATATCCACCCAACCAACCATATGTAAGCAAAGCTCACACTCAATCACAAGCATTCATTCTGTGATTTAAATGTACCATGAAAGGTGTTAAGTACGCATTGAACTCGAGCAAAAAATATTGCCGAGGTAAATGTGCTTACTATTCATTCTTTAACGCTTTATAGCTCCATAAAGCGTATACTATAATGTTGTTACGGGATTACGCAATGTTAGGATAATTTCAATTTTTTTAACAACGTTCGAAACATGCAATGGATAGTAGAAAATTGATAAAATAATATTTATATCTCTGCGTTTATATTACACATACCGAAGTTTGAATAAAGCCATACAAAATGTTTTCAAAATATACAATCTTGCTCTTTTATCTTAGTCGTTAGCTGGAGCAATGTATGTCAATGCTTTCATTCTGATTACACAAGGTTTTTTCTATCGCTATTGTTTCGAACAATACCGACTTTTTCCAGTCTCGTTAATTTGATCAATAGAGTGAACGAACATTCGAATTACTTTGCGAAAAGTTTTTGAACCGATCGATTCTTTATCTAAATATGATATTATATAAACATGAAATGGTTTTGATAAAGATCATACGTTCGTTTGAAACGAATGATGTTTGATTAAATACTCCGAAAGATACTTCCCCGACCTCGCTCTCACGAATACTAATTTATTTTACAAAGGGAGACTATATGATGTAATCTATTATAAGTATACTATTATTATGAAGAAGTAAAATTCGTCTGTGTGTAAGAGCTTATTATCTGGAACTAAAAATTTGAGTATAGAATTCTATATATAATTGTCTTTAAGTGTTATCTTACAACTTAAGGCGAATGGGTCGTCAATATGGGCAAATACCCTAACTGTTTAAACTTGTACATAATTTATAGATATATTATGACTGGCGTTCTCAGATTTTGAAAAAAAAAATGATAGTGAGTTAGAAGAAACTAGTTAGAAAAAAATGAGCAACTGATACAAATACTTTTTTGATGCCGAGTCAACACTACCGACAAGGTATGAATACTAAAAATATCAGGAATGACAAAACTTTTTCCTTACATTTCGTTCCATAAACGAAACATCATCAAATCTAATTCGTCATTGGTTAAGTATTCTATCAAACGTAAAGACCCGTGATAGGTGTCGTCTGTCGCCTGCTATATAGACAACATATATATAGATATATGTACAAAATTTTTTCCTTCGTTTATTTTGCGAATAAAAATAATTCTAGTGTTGTCCAAAAATCGTGTTATTTAAAAAAAAAATGATTCAATGCTACAAGCACTGCAATACACAATCACATGATATACGAAAGTCGTGATAAATAAAAATATAACACATGGTAGTTACACGGAATGAAATGAACTATAGATAGATACAGAGATTCTAATTTTCTACAACTGCCAAAATGTTTATCAGTGTCCCTCTTTTAAACCGTTTGAACTACCTGTGTACTTTTATCAGTGTCCCTCTTTGAAACCGTTTGAACTACCTGTGTACTTTTATCAGTGTCCCTCTTTGAATCCGTTTGAACTACCTATGTACTTTTATCAGTGTCCCTCTTTGAAACCGTTTGAACTACCTGTGTACTTTTATCAGTGTCCCTCTTTGTATCCGTTTGAACTACCTGTATACTTTTATCAGTGCCCCTCTTTTAAACCGTTTGAACTACCTGTGTACTTTGACAGTGCCTTCTACTGCTTTCCTGAAAACCTGCAACATTCGCAAGGGGGCCTAATAAGGTCCTAATAGTTTGTGATAACCTACTTCGAAAGAGATGCCTAATGTAACTACATTAGAAACTATTGAATACCACAAAGTACCGAGATATCTATCTGGTTTAACGGCCATGAATAGATACGAATCCTTTCCTTTCGGTATTCCCTTTCATCTATCTTTTAATCACATACACGATTCACATCGAAGATGTAATTTTCCATTACTTGATCTGATATTTTGTCTGTAGTATTTTATATTGATATAGTGATATTGGTCCATAGGTTAGTCAGTATATGGCACTGCTAATGCTGATCATCGTATTAAATATTTTTTTACGTTAGTTATCGAACTTTTTTTAAATCTTTATTTTATTTAGGGACTTAGTTCTATAAAGAACATATCAGTCCCATCGTACACTAACCTAGGCATATTCACAAACATTTCTTAGAGTTAATCAGAAACTTCTATAAAATCTTGGTGTTTTTGTTTTAGGCTTTTGAAATTTGCGTCCATTAATTTATTGTCTTAATATATTGTGTTTTGATAAGTTATCTCATAAGGTACGACATCTATCGATATGTCACTATTGTATTTTGTTTTAAAAAAATTAATCCAAAAACAACATACAAGAAACATATATCAGAATGTCGTTTGATCCGAGTTCATTTGCTGACTGTAAACTTAGATGACTTGTTTAACATTACTGCCTTTACGATGTGAGCCAACACGTTTTATTTAATTATATTATAAATGTCACTTATAAAGTTACAACGATATATTTATTTATGTGCGTTTTAATATTGCCATGATTCTGGTTTCTCATTATCGCGAAAGCTTCAATTAAAAGCAGTAAAGACATTAAACGCTCTCAAGTCAGAACTGCATGAATATTTTAAAATGTTTATTTAAATTATTTTTGTATTATATTTTAATTATAATTGTATGTATATAGTGTTTATGGTGGAGTTAAAACTTTTTATCGTCCTTGATAAGTTCGCTTTGTCGAGTCTCGAAGGGGGTCGGTCGAAGATGAAAAAATTAACCGCATAAGGCGAGCTTTCTCTGTAGGACCGTGGGAGGTGAAAGTGGGACGAGTCGTCCTTGAAACCCTCGAATGAAGTAAAAACCTACGCTGCGTTGGAAAAGAAAATTTACATTGTCATAACTAGTTTGTAATTACCGCTATAGTTCATCGGCATGTTGAATTTAAAAAGTTTTGTTATACAGTATGTGACTTTTAAAGTAAGCTGACATTTTGTATAACCTATATTTGCTTGTTTTAATACTGTGTCAATGACGGACCGGTAGAAATTTCCTATCATAGTTTGTTTACCGATCACTCTTATTTTGTACTTAATTGAAAATTGAAAACCTAAATAAAGTCAAACTCTGTCTCGTTGGACATTCCATTTAATTGTTGGATCGGTGGTAGACATAGTACTACTCTTTATCTTAAAATATTTCATTAACTAAACGTACGAAGACCGACCAACTACAGAATTCATTTCACTAGTAGTTTCATAGTGCGTTCTCCACCAAGAGGTCGAAAAAATATAATATCATTTGTATAAAGAACAGTGACATGTGATTTATAACGTGTAGCGGTCCAGGTGTCTTATGAAAACCGCGAAATGCCAACTAAATTTACAGCTAATCTAGTCTGGTCAGAGTTCAGTTAAGTAATTTACTTGGTATAAAATAGAGGATAGATTACCAAAAAAAAAAACGATTCCATTACGCGGTATTCCACACGGATACGAATATATATATATATATATATTTTTCAACAAAACCTAGTTGACATCGCACGTCACCTGACACAGGTAAACGACCACGTGACCCATATATCAGGCGTCCCGACTTTCACCGGCGGCCATTCACCCGGGAACCGACGCGTAAACACCCGTTCCAATTTCGAAAATGGACCCGGCCGCGGCCGCCGCCCGCCATTAATTGGGGCGCATTCCAATTAAGAGCTCGTTACGTACGCCTCTTGCGCAATTAGCATCGGTCTGTGTGTACGCGCGTTAACACGATTGGAAAGTTTTTGTTAAAGGCACGTTGATTGTACTCTTTTATGTAACTTAGTAGACCAATTTACGGTCCTTTACAAATTCAATTCTCAATACAATCAATGATTATCTTTAACCCATTAGGTTAGTTTAATTTCAAACGGTACTAGAGTCCTACCTCAAGGGAATTACGTAAAGTGGCAACACTCGATAGCTAAGACAGAACGCTTTGTATATCACAGTGCATATTGCCAATCGCACTATTAGGAAAACAATGAGCGTTGCTTTATTTTTACGGCAACCGCGTTAACAAATTTATAATTGTCTTTCTTTTCATGTAAAAACCATGGCATCTGAATAATATGACATTGACCAGGCATTGAAACTATCTGATGATGTATTATTGTAAGTAGTGCAGGAATGTTCTTATTATGATATCGCGTATATGACTGCAAAAAGATGCAAATTTACATGTTAAAGAGTAAAAAACCACAGCACAAAGTTAATTCTGCAACGATAATCCGAAACCGCATGAGCTGGCAGGCCAGCCCCGAGTCCTATTTACAATAAACTGTGTGCCTACATTGACGATCAAAATTTAAATACCGTTATTTACATAGAGGAACAACAATGATTCTTTTACCAGAGGAAACGTTCAACAAACAGAATGAACTTATTGAGATACGATCTTTGATTCCGTTTGACCCCCGTGTCGATTGTCGTGTCCACAGAGCGTCGAGTCGCATCGTGTAATAGATACACCGATGATATCTTAAGTCTAGAAAAGTTTTAAATTTCGATGCGCTATTCAGATTATTTATTATAGACATCTGTTTGCTATTCATTCGATCTTGAAACGGAGTCGTCTAGTGTTATTGTTTTCGTCTCACAAAGAGATACTCGGATGCCAGTTCCAGTCCAATGATCCGTATTTAACGTGTTCATAATATGCCGCTATTGTCCTCGCATCGAGACTTACACAAAAGGGTTATTTGCATAATGTTGCTATCTGACGCGATCTAATTAAGATTCGAGCCATTCTGGCCGAATGCGATTCACATATGACGGTCGATTTTCGTTCCACGAATTTAAAGACTTCTTCTGCTTTGGTAAACTACTTTTTATTTTGTCTTTCTGTCTTTTATTTTTTGGTAATCATTGATTCTTCTAGATTATTATTGGTATTGTTGAGTAAGTAATAATGTTACAATTGTCTTATGATCATTTCAATATTCTGACAAGATGGTGGCCCCCAGTTAGAACTTTCCATGGAGTTTTATAGTGTCTCGGAATTCATGCGTCGTGGTATTATTTCCCATCCACTCCATTTGTGCACAGTAACCGAACTATATTACGTAAAACATCACCAATATTACAAAATATATAGTCAAAAAACACAAGATTATTACATAGTATAAAATAAGGTCCCCAACCGCGTCTGTCTGTCTGTTCGCGATAAACTCAAAAACTACTGAACGGATTTTCATGCGGTTTTCCCCCGTGGATAAACTGATTCATGAGGAACGTTTTGGTATATAATTTGTCAACGATTTATTTCTAATCAGGGCGGGAACAACGTCTACCGATCCCGCTAGTAATTAATAAAATATAAAATCTAATACATGACAGACCAAGATTCTGCCAAAAATTCTATTTCTATTTTTAATCAGTTCTTTCATTTTGATTGTCTAATTCCGATTTTTTTTACAAATTTACATAGCATGTATTCGGGATTTTTAATTTCAAAGTAGCCTCTATTCGACACTGTCCATAAGGCTTTTAATTTATTTAATAACTAAGCATACGACTTTTTTCTTAATATCGCTTTAATGAAACATCTTGTGCTCCATCTATTGTAAAACGGTTGTCCTAATTCAAGAAACTACGCGAACATGCACGCAATTGCTCAAGAAATGTTGTCGCAAAAGTATGGATTGTACATTTAGGAAAGAGTGCGGAAAAAATATAGAAATTTTCTTAGTTTTTTTGATACACACTTATGTCTACAGTGTGTTTTTTGTTTATTTTATTAATAATGTTGGCAAAGTTCATCGAAGACACGGCGATTTCCTATAAAATGCATTGGAAAAGTTTTTTTTTTGCGATTTCTGACATTTCTGGTAGGTATTCAAACTTGCTCCATGTAAGTAAAGAAAGTAACTCGAATTGTGTCAAAAAAAATTTCATATAAATTGATAAGTCAAAAAAAAAAATTATAACTACAACGATAAAGGTTAGATATACCCTTAGTGCTCTGAAAAAAAAAATCGGACTGTATAGATATAAATAAAAAAAGGTATTAATATACAACTCACCGGAAAATATATTGTCACCGATTTTTATTGTATATTTAATAAAGAAAGTAATTGTACTCGATAATTGAAAATAGATTTCAATTCGGGTGCGACGAAAGCGCTAAGCGGCGCGTAACATGAATTTAAATAATTATAATAGAGTGCTTTCTAAACCGTTTCTTGCTGTAAGTGAAAATGTCCTTTATGTTTGTATTATCATGGTTTTATTGGTTCGCTGACGTTTGAACACAATTCGTTCATAATTTTTACTTTTGCATGAAAAACTATATCATACTTATAACTGATGTTACTAGCTTTTAGTTTTTTTTATATAAATGTACATCTGCCGTGTATATATGTGTGGAAAAACTTGTAGCTTGATGACCTATTACATAATTTAAGCACATTGCTTTGATTTTTTTTTTGTATTTTCATGAGTTTGTCGCCAATGTAGCATATATATTTCAAATTAAATATTATTTAATCGTCTACTGACAAAAACCTCTCCACCATTAAGCGACACTATATTGAATTTTGGACATCGATAATGAAGTTATAATCCTTTTTAATAATATAGGTGCAAATGTCAATTGGTTTGATATGCTTTCACGTCTTAATTACTCAACCAAATATCATGAATTTTTTCATAAACCTTGTGAGGTGTACAGAGAAGGATATAGGGTAACTTTTATTCGTAAAAAAAGTGTTCAAGACCACGTTCTCGCGAGCGAAGCCGTGAGAAGAAACTAATTAACAATGAAATTTAAAACTCCTGTAACAACTTTTATCTGGAATGTTGCATATTTCTCTCAAGTATATTCATATTCGATCTTGAAATTTTCATTTATCTTAAGCTTAAATAACGTTTAATGGAGTTCTCTACTCGAACAAATAGAGGCTCATCCTAAATCATAATCTCTTTGTGTTTTGTTTGTTGTCTCAGTGAATTTCTATTATTGAATTACCGTACAACGCTTCGCCGGAATCGTGATAACGAAAAACCCAGCTAACTGTTTACAATACAAACAGTTGTTCCTTTTTTTGTTCGATTTATATCTATACTTAATATTATAAAATTGAAGGATTTTTTGTTTGTTGGAACCCGCTAATCTAAGGAATTACTGGTCTGATTTGGAAAATTCTCTCAGTGTTAGATACCTCATTCAGGAAGGCAGTCGAAGAAGGCTATATATAACGTGAAGAGACATTTATGCAAGCCGGTATGACAGCGGCGACCGGTGAGGGATGAGGAATAGCGTGTCTCTCGGTAGTCGCCGTTGTTTTCGGATTATACTAAAGAATGTTTGCACCAATGCATGAATGCACCAATAAAGAATGTTTCAAAATCGGGGTGTTTTTCCCTTTTGAGAGCATCCAGCCCAAAGTGATTATTCCACGCGGACGAAGTCGCAGGCAGAAGCTAGTAAAATATATAATACAAACTCTCATTACGAAATCAGATCGTTAAAGGACATGAGTCTATCTTTGTCTCAGTGGCATCAATACAGACGTATCCGTCAAGGTTTTTGTTATATTAATACGGTGAATGGTTCTCGTTACATAAACTGATTGGCATTTCAGATTAGCCTATATAGGATTTACTAGATATTCGTTCTGCTTCCTATTTGGCCGCTTAGGAAGTAACTGCTATAAATTATTTCAGTCACATAAATCAAAATATCGTTTCGCCGCCGGCCGTATTTACAGTATCAGAAACTATACTTGTAAAAAAAACTAATTCTTAAAGATGATACATACATATCTTCACCTTGGAAGTGCCTTTCGTTATACGCTCTTCCTCGTAACGTTGATCGTTCCTTATTTTCATTTTTTTTTAAATCTTAAATTCCAAGTGCTACTGAACTAGTAAGTTTCGAGGCGAGCCTGTCCGTATCGAGAATCGAATGGACAAGTGGGCCTTGGGTCGACGCCTCGCCGACCGCAAGTCAGATGCGGTAAAAATATTCGTAAGTACATAAATGGCCTTCGGAGTTAACAAGGCTATGTGCACACAACGGGCATATAATTCAGACCGGCGTGATTCGAGACGTACGTTCGAATGCATCGCGATTATCTGTAACGCGGAGACCGCGTGAGCCTTTTTTACTCCTCGTACTGTGGCTGTGATACTGTACAAATGTCGTTTTTAATTGGACCACGATACGGTGGAACTTAAAATATAAAAAATACGTATAAAAAGAACAATTCAATGTATGCAGAATAAATGTAATGCTATCAATTAGAGGTGATTACAATAATTATTAGTGTCATGCATTTTTCTTATAATAACGAAATATTCAAGTCATATCATTATTCAGCTGTTGCTATTGACAATTAAAAGTGTTATCGCAACGTGTAAACAAGCAACAGCTATGCAGTAATCAATAAGTGTGAAAGGGAAAATACTACATGCTGCTAATACTGAAAGTCATGATACGAATAACAAACATACATTGCGTTATTGTTATCGTGTCATTGTTAGATATATTGGACATATTTAGAGGAACGCAATAAATACGGATAAATTCATGAGAAAACAGATATATTTGTATAATATAGGATTCTAATAAACTTGAATGGAATTATCCCTTATCGAACTGAATTAGTTCAGACAAAAGAAATTATCCGACACGAAATATATCTCACTAACTTATATACGTATGAATATGTAGCTTAGCTTAGGTTAACTCAGTTAGGTCGTAAATTGCATAAACTAGGCAACAGCCCAAAGTTATGTCGTAAATTGCATAAACTAGGCAACAGCCCAAGCCGACGTGTGCCATGCACCCTTGAGCTAGCTGTCAAAATTAAATCTACGGCTGATTGCCTTAAACGCTCGCCTTAGTAGTCCGGTGAAGCTGTAAAGACCTTTCAGGTCAATAGCGTAGTCAGTTCGGAAAAAAATGGAATCAGTTAATTAAATTAACATTACTAAACACAAAAAATCAGACTAAATGAAAAAAAGTAATTAGAGGTAGTAAGCTAAATATAGATTAATATTTTAATTGTAAAGAATTTTGATCTATCATAATGAAAATTTGAATAATGTTTTAAAGACTTTTTTTTTCGTAAAGGGTGACACAATCAGTATACATTGTTGCCTCCTCTCGCTGTCAAAACTGCCTGTATCCGTCTGGGCATACTTTATATTAAACTTTGTGACAAGAAGTTCCATTTTTTAACCAATGCAGTTTAGAGATCCCTTAGGTTAGCTGCTGCTGGATTTCTTTGTTTAATTTGTTTTCCCCGTTTATCACAAACATGTTCTAAGAGATTTAGGTCTGGCGAATCAAATGAAGTTCTCTTCATTCAGTTTTTTTTTTGCCAATAACCGGTGGTAATATTATATTCTTCAAAAGCACCAAAAAAAAGTGTGTGTATACTTATGTTCTCCGTTTGTAGAAAAAACGACACTAACAATAGAAAAAATGTTCTACTTTTTTTATTCGCGTTCCTCTAAATTTGTCCATGAGTGGTGTATATTGCAATATGATATAAAACAGCAAAATAAGTGACAACAGTTATTACAAAATAACGCAACAGCGTGATTCATTATTATTGTTGTCGTGTATATTAAACGAGAAACGTGAACCAACTCATGCACATTCGTAGGTACCTATTTTAGAATTGTTTTATTTTTACCGTTGATTGGCTGATGATCCCATTCTCTATAAACTTTATTGTCTACTCCTCTGTTGTACCTTTTATAGTTGTTTTTGTGTAATGCCAAATGATAGTTATCGCGGCCATCACGAATATGTACTGTTACTCCGGCTAGTAACGATTCGGTCGCAATATTTTGTTTCCTGCAAACCGCATTATGATCGTCTCGAGAAAAACAGAATTCAATCCGTACTTATCTAAATTGGATTATTCTCTTCTTTATTTACCGCGTGAGATATTTCGTGACTGTATTCGACGATTTCGCAACACGTATCACGATGAGTTTTTATGATTTTGAAGATTAAAATTTGATTGATATTTCTTTTCTAATTAATATTGTCTATGGTAATTAATGCTGTGCGTCGTTGGTTGAGGTAACGTTACAGTTATAACGTGTTGTTTATGTCGTTGAGTAATAAGTTTTGCAACGTTCGCCGGTCGCATTGTTGCGGCGAGGCGCGTGCGGCTCGCGGAGCCGTCGTACCAGTCAGTGAAAGTGTGAAAGTGAATCGAATGCGCTCGCGTACAGACAGCGCAGCTACGAATATTATCTATAAAACGGCCTTATGTAATCGGCTCTTTACAGATTTATTGGGCACTCTGTGGTCGAGCTCACCTTTTGCGTTTCTGTTTCGCTGAATCTGTTAATAGCTCGGTTGCATGCTGCCGTTTATATTGATTTCTTTTCGATAAAGTTTTATTATTTACTTGTTTGTTAACACAGTGATATTTCAATGTAGGTTGTTATTTTCAATGTATAATCGATTAACTTTGAATGAAACTATAGTGTTAACGTTTACTTATTTGTAATAAAAATATGATTTATATCGTACTGTATTTTTTACATAGTTCGTTTTGTAAACAAGAAAATTCTGAAGGTTTTACATGTCAGTGTTAATAGGACTTGTTCATAAAAAATAGAATGTTTCGATTTTAAATCAATATATCGTTTCGAATGTCAAGTCTAACGAGTAATGATTTCCATAAACGAGACAATTCGAACAATCCAAACAATTCCAATTATTATTATTCCAATTAATAAATCAATAGTTCGCTCGTTTTTTCAAGTAATAAACAATGATAATCGTTTCGAACACTATTCGCACTCCCTAGTTAGGACTAAATGAGATGTAACTAATTTCCCTTAAAAGATTCTAGTGTCTACCGGAACAAAAGAGATTACCAGTGCGTTCCAAATATGAAATTAGATTTCCAAATTTCTTATTACATCATGTTCCTTCACCATACCGAATAGTAAATATTACTATTCATATATACAAGATTACACTGTTTAGTTCAGAAACTATAAACCGAACGTGTATCTCTGTTTACGATACACGAACGCAGTACTCAAAAAAGGTTACAAAACTTGTGGTACTTCGTTTAATAGAAAAATGGAGAATTTATACATTGGACTACATCAAGTTTCAATGCACGTACACAGGTACTCACAAGTTTCACGTGAGTAAAGTAACACAGTGCGGAATCAACGGGTCATGTGTATCCATCCGGGCATGGTCCACATACTATGTTCGATGTACGTTAATTTATTTACTCCTGTCTCTTTATTCAACCGTCCAAAGGGAGACAGGCTCATCTGCCGTTATTTGCAATATTGAGTTGTATATATATTTGGAATTAGAAAAAAAAGTGCATCTAAAGTATTTTTTTGTTCACTTATGAACTTCTGTTCTCAATTCACATTTAATCAAAAAACAAGTCAAACTTATAGTCCTCGGTAATCTGTTTGACCGCACTGAATATAGTTGTGCAGAACACAAATGTAGTTATAAAAACAGATTATATTATATATATAACAACTTAGGGTATAACTTGAATATAAATAAATGCCAATTTTAGACGTATATTATTTGAAATATATTATGCGCATTAACAAGGACTGTACTTCACTAAAAGTGTAGGATTTTTCGATCTTTCTCCGATTTCTATTTTAGACAGATGCGCTCCTCTTTACCTATATTATAAGTACAGTATTCTCAAATTTTTTTTTACAATTTTCTAAGTAATTACGACGCATCTAAAGCTTAATGTTTGCGCACGATTTATCGAATGGAGCTGTAATGTATAGTTATTTTTCGCATTTGCAATAAAGATTCTTATTAATATCATCATGGTACAAAATATTATGAATGAGTTAGTTCATCAAACGAGAGCATTTCATATACATAGTTTTCAAAACCGAACTCAAGGAAGTTTCTACGCTAAACACCTTAAATACAACTTAATGATTCAACAAGAGACTTAACGATTTAATATTACCCCTTAGCAACTCGAAATATTTTATAATGCTATTGGTGAATTTCTTACCGCTAATTTAAAATGGTTACATACACAAAACTTTATTATATATATAACATAATTTCTTAAACGTTAGTCTTTGTAATTTTGCTTTGTACGATATTTCATGTAACAGTTTCCGAGATACATGCTCGGTTTTTCGGAATAAATATCACAGCAAACTTTGCAATCCTTCCTAACTCATAATTAGAATGTTATGCAGCTTTCCATTTAGGCGGATTTCGTAATTAGAGGTTAAAGTTGAAGCTCTATTACGTGTCTGAAAATTGTCCAGGAGCCAAATTCAAAGAAATGTAACATAAATAGTTAACACCGCGCATTAAATTTCTGTACCAAAATGGTGAGCGAGAGTCATCTGTCGAGCTGCGGCTTTAAAACACTTAGTGAGCAACAGTCACCTATCGAGTATCGGCATTAAATCATGTGGTGAGCGACAGTCACTTGTCGAGTATCGACATTATATTATGTGGTGAGCGACAGTTACTTGTCGAGTATCGACATTAAATCATGTGGTGAGCGACAGTCACTTGTCGAGTATCGGCGTAATATCATGCGGTGAGCGACAGTCGCCTAGTGTAGTCACGTGTTGTGTTGTGGCATTAAACTGTGTATTGAACGAGAGTCACATCTCGAGTAGAAAGGATTAATAACACAGTGAATGATGTTATTGTTCATTTTATTAAATACCTTTGCTATGAATTTATCATCTGCGGCGAATAAATACACATCCTAACAATTAAACGTACTAACCGAGTGAAGGTGCTTATTGTAAATCATTATAGTTACTTTCGAAATCCACATGCGTCAACTTAACTACATACAAACATAATGACGGTAAATCATCACCGCTCGCTGTCATATAATGTACCGCAATCGGTCTCTTGAGACTCGACCTCTATTTCATGGAGACATCCCTCTCACATGTTAAGTATGACAGAATATTACTACAGTCACTATAGTAGCGGTACGACGGCATTAATATAAAGAAAAGTGCAACATCATTTCGTAAAATATCATAACCTAATGCATAATTCAAGAGTTTGTCACTTTCTAAAAAGATATAATAAATCAATGGATGACCTTCACATATACATACATTTCAATTTCTATCAATTAACCTTTGGCGATTACACTTTCACTATATTTTACTCAAAACAAATAAGAAACGCCTTTCACAACACACCTTCAAAAGTAATTATGATATTCTTCCACGCCTTTTACATTTATTTGCCGGTTCATAAAATTCTTTGAGAGATATAAAATTTTATTTTTAGTACTCGTGTCGGCACTCGCTTCTGAACTAACGTCTGAACAAGATAATTCAGAATCGCTCGGTTTTGCATTAGCGCTCACTTTCTGCTTAAGAGACGGGAAAAAATGAGCTGTAAAAACAATTTAATATATACACGTTGCTCGTCAAATGCTTTTAGTTTGTATGTTTTAAACCTTTTCATGTTATTTATTTACGAATAATGTTAATGCTCGTGGTGTATGTGCAAACCCATTGTTAACCTTTTCACGCTCTTTTAAGATTCTCTTGGCCCTCGTCATCAGCTAACCGAATGGCTGCTGCTTATGGTAGGTTATATTGGAGTGGTAAATATTATTTTTTCGTAGTATAAGGATTATTCGAAAAAAAAAAATGAATCGTAATAGTTGCACTGTTATTGTAGCCAGATATTAATACTTCAAACATATTTTAGACGATTTTATTTCATTGAGTTTTAGGGTTAGCGTGAATAAAACGTTTACAATGCTTAAAGTTGCTCGAATCATGAATGAACTCTTTTTATTTGTTTTTAAGGGCCCTTCATTACGTAAGGATCTCGAGACTGAGGGAGGTTAAAAATATCTACGTGCCCTTATTCTGGGGAAGAGCGTAAAACCTATTCTTACGTGATATTTTATAAATAGAAATTTAATGTTAGAAATCTAGTTTCATTTCGGATACCGAATGCTTTTCTTAAACATCGATTTACACGTTATTTTACAAAATGTTATTGTTTATTTAAATTTTCAAAATCTTCAATATACTCATTTTATATGTTATAAATTATAATTATAGTACATTCTTCCCCCGTGTTAATCTTATTTTAATTAGCCAGGAAATATAACATCTCAAAAAGTTAACAATCGCCGATGTAATCTTTTCTCAATTAATGAATGGTCCTTTACCATAATTCAGCATTTGTCTACAAAATAGAAATGGTTAAGACCATTGATGTGTGTATAATATTTTTCGTATTGTGTCATATATGACATGTATGAAAATTAACAATGCTGATTGAAGTTGGCTTTGAACGGTCTCGCGCTACTCATCGAATATTAACCGAACAAGATTTCATATGTACTAGATACATTAACATACCAAAACCTGATCCACGTATTTATGTTAATGGAATCGTTTAAATTAAATGCATTAGATCTGATAACCTCGATGAGTCTTGCTAAAGCTAAACCAAAACGATGTTTGAGGACGAACGCTATAATGTATATTTTATTTAATATTTCAAATGATCATTATTGAAATTATAGATAACATCGTTAACGACCACGTCATCTATTTGGCCTCATTATTCTGTTCAAATTGTTGTGCTTCGTATTATTTTTTCTAAATAGTTCAGTGTTAAATGTAAAACAGATATTAAAAGATAGTAGAGTGTTAACTTAAATGTACTGTTCAAGTTGTAAAATCTATCTTAATTGCCTCACATATTTCCATGTTATGTGTATTATATTTATTTATGAACATTGTATTCCGATGGGTGGTTTCTTTAAAAATACTTATGTTCTTTTCTATTCCAACTATCAACGTTTTCTTTTCTTTTTTCCTATAATTATGCGTATCGCGATACATTAAGAACTAACGCTGACGCATATCGCCATGAGGTGCGAGCTGTCATAATTAGTAATGCATGACGTTCACGCTCCGTATTGCTCTCCATTGTGCACAGCATGATGTTTCACAATCAATGTTCGTACCGCTCCAGAACCCATCGTTCTTTCATTGTGGACCGCGTTTAAACTTTTTTTTTTAATACTTTTGCTTATCTTCTCCTGCCCTGCTTTGGTATTCGAGCATTAACTAATGTCTCCCGTCTGTCAGATGATATCGGGCCCTCGTTAGTGGCATTGTTGCGCCCACGCCGCGGCCGCTACGCTCTCCTAATGGAACGCTGTCGGCTTTACCTGCACCCGACGTTTACCTTGATGCCAACTATTCCCGTAAATCACAAACAAATGCTCGGACGACAAATGCCACAAATTAGTTATTTTGTGTTCTTTAACCGTTTCTATGTAGACACGAGGTGAACGCTCGAGGGCGTGTGAACTGTAATGCTCTGACGCATCTATCTCATGCGTTTTAGATGCTATCTGTGCTCGCGTTCCGGCCCTACCGAATCAATGATCTTTACGTGCTTAATGTAATGTATCTCGGAGGTCTTACGTTAAACTTTCTGATTTTCTCTGCATATCGCTCTCACTGTTCATATTTGAATGCGAAATCGTTGTGATTGTATTGTTCGCGATCACGCGAGTTCGTTATCTAATAATTTTCTCACGGAAAGCCGTAGAAGTTGAACGCTCAGACACAATGCTTCCGTCGGTGCCGGTTCCGCTCTCTTGAATTGGGTAAGTAGTGCATTTGACGAAACTTCACTTTTTCACCGGCCCACTTTACCTCAACAATTGAAGTTTACCAATCGTCAATGAATTGTTTGCAGTCGATTATGTTCGCTATTGTCGATAAAAGTAAAGTAAAGTTGATTTATACGCCACAACTCAGCCGTGCGTTTGTGAGCCGGCGTCGACACGGGGAGCCGGAAGATTTTTCGCACGACTATCGGGGACGAAACGTTGTAACTGGAGCGACTAATATTCCATTAGACCGGTTTTCGAATAGTTTAATATCTATTGACCAGAAATCGTTTTGCATGTAGAGTCCATTTAAGTATACAATTTTTAAATTAACCTCTATTTTCACCTCTATTAATACAAAAATTGCATTTAATGCCGTACTCTAAAATACTTGCGAAAAGAACAGGTCTCTATTCAGGTCCTGTTTATTATTAACCGAATTATACTTTTTATGGACAATGTAATTACTCGAGTTTTTTTGCATTGCCCGTAATTAAGTTGTAATTACCACTAGTGCATGCCCGTTATGTAGGTCGTTTAAACTCACCGCTACACTTTCGTTGGCGATATGCAAATCAGAGCGTGAGTCTACTAACAACAGACTCCTACGTCGTTCGTTGTAAAATTGTTTGGAAACTGGTTAATCGTCGGCGCGTCGCGTTTCGCAGCCGGCTGCACTCCGTGGTTGGCATCGTCGTCATTACAATCATTACGGGTGGTAATTGTTACATTGCAGCGCACGCTTTCACCTCAATCTGAACAATTTCCCTTCGATTCCGTCGAGTCCCAAGTCTTTAACTTAACACTTGGCAATACAAAGCAGCGCTCGCTTAACAACGTGTGGGAAAGGGGCGTTTCGGCTCTCTTAATTGCTTCGTATCTACTTCGCGGTATATTACTATTGCGGGGCGCGGTTCAATATATGCTGTAGAAGTAAGGCGCCTAGCTGTCTCTGTCAAGTTTCGTTATTCTATTCGGTGGCTGCACTTCTACCTCGTATCCACCGACAAGAGAGCATATCTGTGAGTGTTTAGTGTAAGATAGTTTTAGATTAGTTTAGTTTTAGATACACAGCTGCTATGGGTGAACAACCTATTACTGGAATCGCTCCGCGGTTCTGTTTTGTTTATACATCTATTTCTGGAATAGACCTTTCACTAAATAACTCACGTCGAGCCTGGCAAACATCGAGTTTAATACACTGTATTGCTGGTTATATCTCTGATGTCATTTTAACAACGTCGTAAATTATACGAATTTAGCTGCGTCTTGTTTGAAATTTGATACGGTTATAGTGTATTTATAAAATTTATTACATTATTTTGTATATATACTGTCTAAGTAGAGCAGTTATTTTCTTGCTGCTATGTGTCGTTCCGAAGCATGGGAGGTAATCCAACGCAATACTTAAAAGTAGAAAAATATTACTGACCGACCTTAGAACTACGATCTTTTTGAGATATGGTACCTTCCTCATACCAATCGTCAGTTGCAAATTCTATGCATTTTCATTACTTCACGGGATTCATACCTCATAAAAAAACATGATGTAACTTCAAGCATGAACAACGATAAAAATAAAACTCACAATTAGTAATTTTCAACTAACATGGCGTTATTTAACGCATTTAAAAATTTAACATAAGCCGAATTCTCTGTTAATCTAATTACTTAAAATTCCATTTACCTACCTTTTATACATTTTGTACGAAGCTAATCTTATTTTAGGCCCATTCTCTACTGTTCGGCGTAACTCGTCTCATTAGTTCACAAAAGAGGCGGCCAAATGTAAATTACACAGTGGATTCAAAAGCCGTTTGTCTCCTCGCATCACAATCGCGGCCCACTGGCAAACCTAATTCAAAATTCGCCGTGAACATTGCCCACCCAACCTAGTTTATCCGGCGGCGGCGTCCGCGACGAATCCGGTCCCATCAACGTTTGACACGGACTCTAATTAAACATGCCGAACTGAAGATTTCTTTTACTCGTACAACGAGGTCACGTGATAAATAAATAAATACTACACGCTAATTAAATCAATGTCTACACCGAGATGCAACACGATGTTCACCTAGTAGGTCAGACAATTTTACGTACATATCTTTATTTATTTAATCTTTATTGTACACTATTATAAATATATAAGACATTACAAATTATGTAGTTAGTACAAAGTGCGGCCTTATTACTAATAACGATATCTTCCAGGAAACTTTTGGATTGGAATGTTCCAAAGAGAAGAATGTATTCTAGGGTGTACAAGACAAAACTAATAAATACGACATTAAATAAAAACATGTAAACCATAACATATATTGTATGAAACATAGTATAAAAAGCATATACAATATAAATAATATACAGCATACAGACTATATAATATTAATGATAAATAAATCTTAAATAATAAAGAAAGTCTACATAATACGAGTACATATGAGCATATGTCAAACCGCTAAATAGTACTTTTTGACCAAGTGGTTAAAAATACCCATCGTTTGCGTCCATCTAAGGGAAACAGGGAGTGCATTCCATAATTGTGCAGTCTGAAATACGAAATGATTTGCACAAAAATTCTTTTAAATAATCAACACATTTATTATAGGCTACCTTTGCATACGGCTTCGCTCACGTTAATATAAATTTAACCTATCCCGTAGGAACAGTATTTTATTTCTGGTTGAAGGGTCCCTATATCCTATTATGTATCCCTGACTAAAATGTATGCAAAACGTCATGATGATCGGTTGTGCAGTTAAAGTGTGACAAAGAAACTCACCATCGCATTTATAATATTAGTTAAGGAGGTAATCTCTCGAACTTGCTTATCTGATACTAAAAAATATTTTTCCCATAAAAACGTAGGTTTTCCCTGAATCATTCATCTTAAGCGATATTGGATTGTAACTAAATATTATGTTTGGATGCGATAAAGAATCAATGGTAGCTAGCAAATTCGAACCCCGCCTCCGTTGACATAATTCCGAATCCTACAATGAGCTGGAATCTTCGCTGAATGAAAACATGGTGATTAGACCATAGAATTTTGGTAAGGCTGTTTGTAAGCTAACTAACCACTCTTTGGGTTAAAAATTTGTCACCAAGCGTCTCATGTGTTATCCGGCAAAAGCGCTCGAGAGTCTTGATGTTTAGCGTGTTCCCATCTTAGACCATAACCTTATAGCGGCTGTTGGCTGGTATAATCGTAAGTATTACGTATTTAGTATATTGAAAAAATAATCAACTGAAGAGTTAAAAGGTACGTTATAAAATAAATTTGCAATATTTTTTATTTCGTATTATTAAAAAGCGCATCACTTGAATATTTATTACTAAGCCAGTGTGAATGTACTTTGTAGATTAATGTAGTATTTATTATAGTCGAGGGAGAATCAACGCCTCTTAAATACAAATCGTTACGCTTTTTTATAATGGCCGAACGATAATTATAATTTTACAATTGGAATGACTAAACGATCATTTATTCCTAATCCAGTTACCTATATATTTCCCGGGGAACGCCAAAAATATTTAAATGAGAGAGAAGTAGCGGGTACTTGATTGTTATAATGTATAGAATTTTAAACGTAACCCGTTGTCGCTGCTTAGCTTAAACAGGAAATTCAGTACATATATTATGGAATAATTGTTTACTTCCTTATCATAAAAATAACAAAGCCCAACGAGGACATTATGCATAAGTATCGATTTAATAATTCCCGTATTTAATTATTTATTAGCAATAAATAAGTACCCGTAAATATTTCAAAATTAATATTATTTTCTATCATGTCTAGTTTCAGTTTCCCAGGAAATACAATTTCTTTATTTACTTTCTTCCCATTTGTATATACACTAGCTGTGCGCCGCGGTTTCACTTGGTTTCATTTATTTTTTTCGATTATTACCAATGATATTAATTAGTTAAGTTTAAAAATGCGCATAAATCAATGCTTATGCGAATGAGCCGCGCCGCATTGTATAAAGTTTACATAGGTACATTTCGGCCCTTCTCGCTAATGTTCGGTTCTCGTCTAGCGGCCAAGTTTTTTTTTGTTATATCATAGGAGGCAAACGAACAGGTGGGTCACCTGATGTTAAGTGATCACCACCATCCATAGACACTTGCAACACCAGGTGAGTCGTAAGTGCGTTGCCAGGTTGTGTTTAGCGGAGGACGGAATAGGGAAGGGAGAGTAGGGGAGGGGAGGTGGGCTTCCGGCGCTCTCACTGACCGAACGAAACGCAACAATGTAAGCACTGTTACTTCACGTCGGTTTTCTGTGAGAGGATGGTACTACCCCGGGCATTCCGACCCATTCATGCTGAAACCAGTAATAGCTCCAACATGGCTCTACCACCTTTTGTGGACCAGTCGTCCTCGGACCCCGACACCTCGCGCCAAACCACACGGTGTAGTATCAGACCTACATTTTGTATTGTAATTGCTTCACTCCTAAACGACGTAAAGTGTTCTGTTCTATTCTAAACAAACAATTTTTATTTATCTTAATTTTAGTAGCTATAAATACTCGTACCAACATAGGAATCCGATTGGTTAACACAATACGACTGCCAGTTTTTATATCGGTACAGAGAGAATTATACTGATTTTAAAGAAAATTTAATTATATATGCGACTAGTGCTCCGTAATCTCTCGAATATAATTATGCATACAGCACTTATGTGTACTGTATTTTCAGCATAATGCATTATCGAATTCAGCGGTCCGTCCGTTACTCCGAGGCCTAGATGGGAACGCGGCTGGAAACTTCGTTTACCATCTAGCGTCTGCCACAATACCGCTTTAAGCTACAAAATTACATTCTCACCGATGGGCATATTTATTATCTACATAAAACATTGCACATTCCATGATATTCTCTATTTAAAAGTACGTAGAAAACAGCTTTGCCCTAATCTCGAGGCATTTTCCGTTATGCCTTATTATTATTTATCTCTTAAAGCATTACGCTTGATTTATTGCCTTGAGAGGAATTTAATTAGAGAGATTTCCTATTCGTTCATTAGAATTCCTCACGGTTATATCTTTTTACAGATCTGTTAAATAATCAAAGAAATTTGAATGACGAAGTGACAAGTATTTGTGATATTTTTTTTATTGCTGAGATATCTACATAATTTTCTTTTACATTACCAATACGATAAAAACGTTTTTCGTGAACCATTGAGAAACAAGAACACAAAACACTATTGTCAATTTAATTATTAATGATTCTGGAAAAGTTTTATATGAAACTAGCGGCCCCTTCCGGCTTCGCACGGGTATAAAATATATAGCCTATGTCATTCACTGAAAAAATGATTAAAATCGATCCAGTAGTTTTGATTTATTCATTACTGCCCGTGGCCCGCCTGCGTTTGTTGCAATGTAAGCGGAAAAAATGTAATTATTTACAACATGACATTAGAAACCTCAAAAATAACAGTATTTCTCCACTATTTAATGAATGTTATTATAGATATAAACCTTCCTCTTCAATCACTCTATCAAAAAAAAAACGCATCAAAATCCGTAGTTTTAAAGATTTAAGCATACATAGGGATATAGGGACAGAGAAAGCGACTTTGTTTTATACTATGTAGTGATTAACGGGCCCAGCAGACGTTGTCTTGCTCTAAAAATAAGAAGAATAGCTTGGATACTTCAATTTTATTATGAGTTGTATATATAGATGTACGAGTATGTATAGATTAAGTTTATATGATTAATTATTGTATTTTATAATGCTGATTTTTAATGCACTCGGTTAAATTGAAACGAATTAATATTAAATGGTGGGCATCCAGTGGACGAAATTCGACCATAATTCGTCACTTTTTTTTAAAGTTTCAAGTTTAAGTTAAGTTTTTTTAAGTACCTATGCAAAAGAGTGCACAGGCATTGTGGATTAATAGATGTAGATAAAGATTTTAAATTTTGAAATAAAGATGTAGATAAAGATGCATTATGCCGAACGCAGGGTTTGTTATTTTTGTAAATAGAGGCGAAGCGTCGATCGTAAAGAAGAAAATATTCAATTTTTCCAGTTGTTTTTTTATTGATAATACTTGACCTCATCAATTAAAAAAAAACAAATAAAAAGCAAACCTGCTGACAAACAAATAAAAAGGATACATGAGTTATTTAATTTCGCTTATTTATATTTAGATAAAATAATTTCGCATATGCTACGTCGTTCGTCTGTAATTTACTACTAATATTGCCTTTTTGATTGTTCAAGAAAAGTGTCAATGGGAGTCCTATTGTAATGTGTATTATATTAATAATCACAAGTCAACACGTTATTTGAACGAGCGGGTCAACTGGTATCAATTGATGGTTCATTCAACACACGACTTGTGTCGAGTCTATGTTACTCCATTCAACTGATATAAAACTGTGGAATTTTCCATTTATTTCCTATTTACTGAATTATAGGAAACAATTTCAACTGTATATCATCTATCTATAGGTATACATACAAATAGGCAGTAGGGAAACGGTTAAGAACATCTCCCTATTCTGTTTTTCAGCCGCTTTTCTTCGTGCTTTTTTTGTTTTGTAGCTATGACGAGCTTCAGTGTTATCAATAAAAAAATAGTATTTTTTTTGTTTCTCTATGGTCAATGTTCGACCACTGGACGAGGGCTCGTATAATTAAAATGACAGAGGTAGGCGGTCGGTAGTATAACGCCGAAACTGCTGGATAGATTTCGATATTTTTTTACATTTTCGTACTTAGACACGTGGCTCTTATTTAAAAAGACTATTACGATATCTTCATTTAATATAAATTTATAATGGTTTTAAGAAACTACGATTTTTATAAGCGCCAGGGAGAGGAAGTTAACAGATAACATTGTTTACAAAGAGACTTCGCAAGCTAAGTAAGTATATTTTTGTTTTCCATTATTTTTTATGTCTTGCCCTCCATATATAGAATACTGTTAAGATAATCAACGGCTATTAACAAGTTACTAACGTAAAGAAACAGAAACCAATCAAGTTTCCGCTTACAGACTTAAAGGCAATACGAAATAATTTAGCTAATGACGAATATTTAACAATCATCGGATCTAAAGCAGTCATTTTTTATCGCTATGAAATAAATAATTCGCGAGTAATATATGTCGTGTATATATCATATAAAACTGATCTTGAAATAATAATTTCATAGAAGTGCCAAAATCTAAACTCGAGTCTTGAGTCCGTTAACCGCGACGTCCAAGAACACATATATACGAAATAATAATTGCACGACACAAAAAATATGTAGATTTAAAATTGTCTATTACTTTCGAAGCCTTTCATCAAGCCCGTTGTTCTAATGATCTCTAAAAAGTTGCCTAGCGCGAATCCACTCGCGAATCTAGTGTTCTGCATATGAAATCTCTTTTGTTGTTTTTTTTTTCTCTTGGTTTGTATTTACGTATTATATTTTATTACTTACTGGTGACAAAGAATTGTAAGGAACTACATATTTTAACTGGTTTAATTTTAGACTATCATTTATTTATTTTTTATTATATCGTTTTTATACACAAACCGTGTTATTACAAAAAAGTTAAATACGTATTAAATACTTGCTTTAAAAAGGTTTCATAATAAATGCACCGCGCTCGCCCGAGGTAAGTTCGCGATATCCTTTTTCACAAGTCTAACCTAACGCAACCAAAGCGAGACAAAAGAGCAAAATGGCGAACATTGAGCGACCGCGATGCATTTAATACGAAACATTTTTAAAGCCAGGATTCAATACGTATATAACTTTTTTGTAATAACACCGAATAGGTTTTAGCGTTTCACCAGAATCTCATCTGATATTAGATGAAGTTATTGAACTTTATTGAATAACGTAATAGCATTAGGTTAGATAATACTCTCAAAAATCTTCTAGCTGTCGGTAAAAACCTCATCTAAATATCTTGAGCCATTTCGGAAATTGTCCCTATCGAAATTATTCATATCTTTAAATTATATAGTACTAGCCTCTGCCCGCGACTTCGTTCGCGTAGAATAGTTACTTTGGACTAACGCTAACACGCAGCGGAAGCTCTCAAGAAGAAAAAAACCCCGATTTTGAAACATTCTTCATTGGTGCTCCGCTCCTATCGGTCTTAGCGTGATGATATATAGCCTATAACCTTCCTCGATAAATGAGCTATATAACATTCAAAGAATTTTTCAAATCGGATCAGTAGTTCCTGAGATTACCCCTTACAACGTCACAAACTCACAAACTTTACCTCTTTATAATATTAGTATAGATTTATTTATATTTGTATAACCGATTTAAATGAAATTTGGTACACATATAATCTAGAGCCTGAGAAAGGACATAGGCTACTTTTTAATGCGAAAAAGGGTTGTAAGGGGTTGAAAGGGAGGATGAAAAGTTGTATGGAAGTATCGTCACTTTTAGAGCTAAAAGCTTGAAACTTATTTTTAGGCTGTTGATTCGATATAAATAAATATGACATTCTAAGTATGTAAAAGTTTTACCCTCAAGGGTGTAAAATAACAATAGGACATAGGAGATGAAAGTTTGTATGGAAATATGTAAGTTTTTGTTTTCTCGAACTGACTACGCTATTGACCTGGCAAGGTCTTCACAGATTCAACGGACCACAATATGTAAGGTTCCGCTCCGATTTGAAAAATTATTTTTTCTCATTTATCGAGGAAGTATATATCATCACGCTATAAGAGCACCAATGAAGAATGTTTCAAAATGGTTTTTTTTTTCCTTTTAAGAGCTTCCGCTGCGTTCTAGTTAGCCCATCATTATTCCATGCGGACGAAGTCGCGAGCAGAAGCTAGTTAGTAATAAATAAAAGTGGACCTTATTATTGAGTTATACTGCAATTTCATATTGACGAAATCAACTAGTCGGTTGTTAGTACTGAGTAAAAGGAAAGCCTTTAAGAGTTTATGAAAAATTCATCGTACTATAGATTCATTGTAAAAATAACATATTATATAGATTCCAGTGGACCCGGTATGCAGATATTGCCCAACTACAGATCTTAATAAATCATGAATATATTAAAAATATTTAAAACAAAATATTCGGAAAAAATCTAGATTTACCCAGCTTATCATTATAGCTAAGAACCCACTAACTACGTATAACAAATAAATAATTATCAAGACGGGTCACACCATCTAGGAAAGACATTGCGAACACAGACATACAGAAATTTTATATATCTAATATAATCTTTTTATATTTTACATTAAATAAAATGATGACATCGGCCGTTGAACGAGCATCACTCAAAAACTACCGGATAGATTTCGATCAATCAAATTACGACGATAGCTTCATTCAATGTAAAGATACTAAAGTATAATACTAAAAAGTTATAACGTGTATACTAGATTAAATGATCGAATAGTTTTGTTAGTTTAAAATGTGTGTTACGGACATCTAAAAACATTAGGCGAGGTTTTGGTAAGAGCAGGGCGGGCGAGCGCTCGTGACGTGTCATGTAACCCGTAATTTGGTTTTGATTTACGAGATGAATCCGCACGATAAGTGATTACTGTAATACGGATGCGTGCTCGGTTACCGAAATGAAGATTTTACCTGAGCAATGACATGCAGTTATAATGATAACGAATATTATAACGCTTTTACATCGGTGTGGAGGTGAGCAGAGAGAGGAATGACATTCGATTACATTTTTTGTAGTTGACGCTCCTTATATCTGTGTTATTATACATTTTACGCTTTAGTAAATAGAAAAAAAAACAAGCAACCGATCGCGAATTGGTCCATTTTAAAGTATGATATAAATTTAATCTATACATATACTAAGAATGTAAATCTAACGTGTCTGCACTTTTTAGATTTTTCTGATAAAGATTATTGTAGGTTTCTTGGAATAATACGATGCATTTCAATCATTTTTAGAAATGTCTGTCTATCTATCTATCTGTCTGTCTTTCTGTTTGAGCACGCATCATCATACGCACGCACGCACGCATCGATAAAACCTCCAAAGCATCTTAAAGAAAATCATAAAGCATATCCTGGAGTAACATTTAGTTTGGTTTCATTAAAATCGGTTCACTCTATCAAAAGTTATTGTAATTTTAATGACGACGCGACTTAAGTACAAGAGAAAAGAAGATAAGTAAATAGACTATTAAGACTATAAAGGAATGAATGTTCAGATGATTTTGTTAGTCACTTGTTTTACATCATGCTCCAAGGGGACGGAGTCGCGGGCACAGCTAGTAACAAATAAATTTTGGGTACTCAATATATATTTTTAACCACGCCCTTCAAACCGGAACGCAACAACGCTTACCGGTGCTACTTGGCTACAGAAATCAGCTATGTCTACGTTTAAGTTATTCACAGTGCAACTTTGGACATGGACATACGCGAATACGATATTTAGGGAAAACTTGGTAAATTGAAAAGATGGTAACGCTGTGTAAGATGGTATCCTTGAAGTTATAAATATAATTCAAAGCAATAAATACAAACTAGTAATGTGAAGAATTCAGTGAATGCTAAAAACTAAAGTAATACATTAATATTAGCGTATAGTAAAGTCTTCCGTGTAAAACCCAATGGCATCTTAGAATTTCATTTTGTAACTTTCTTATTGCTATAAAATCCCTTTCAGAACATATAATCCCCCATAGTTGTTTTATGAATATCCTGCTGAATGAAAAACTTAATGTGGATTTCCTTTCGAGATTAAATTAAGTTGTCGGAAGAAAAAAAAATGATTACAAGCCTACAAGGCGTAATTAAGAATTCTAATAATAATATCGTAATAGTCGGCAAAACCAGTGTAATCAATAAAAGGATGCTTCCTATAACTGAATGTCGATTATATAGCATTTGACGATTATATAAGAAGATATATGAATTAATTGTTTGTCCAGTTTTTTATTCGAAGACAATTTCGCTATTAAAACTCTTTAAATAATTACAAAGCAACGGAACACCCGTAGTATACATCTGTGCGATGCGAGTCTCTAAATTTTTTATTCAGCCGGCCACGTTTAGACTGTACCCATCTTGTTTTTTTTTTTCTAACAATAAAAACACACACACCGTTCACAGTTCTCGCTTAAAAATTTAATCATAAGCTTTCAACTCGCCTTTCAATCTGAATTGCCAACGATTTTGCATGTTTAATGTTTTTTTTTTTTTTGCCACGGTACTATTACCACCGGTTTTTCACTGGTCACGAGTCGGTTTGTTGGTATTTTATTTAGACGCTTGGGTTTTTATTATGTTGATTTGACCATAATATTGTATCGTTATTGGTATGGATTCGCCATGACGGTTTTATATAACGTTCCCGCCGCGAACGTATTTGGAAATGTTTTAAATCACATAATTAATAGTGACCCGGCGTAATACGTCAGCTAATTTTGTAGGATAATGTATTATTGCGATACGCGAAAGTTCCTGTGTTTTTCATACTAGCTTCTGCCCGTGACTTCGTCTGCATGGAGCAGTTACTTTGGGCTAACGCTAACACGCAGCGGTATGGTGATATATAGTCTATATAGTATAAAACAAAGTCCCCTATCGCGTCTGTCTGTCTGTCTGTTCGCGATAAACTCAAAAACTACAGAACGGATTTTCATACGGTTTTCACCAGTATATAGAGTGATTAATGAGGAAGGTATTCGTATATAATTTGTCAAGGATTTTTTTATAATCAGGGCGGGGTAATGTCTGCCGGGCCCGCTAGTATAGTCTATATATAACCTTCCTCGATAAGTGAGCTATCTAACTCTTAAAGAATTTTTCAAATCGGTTCAGTAGTTCCTGATATTAGAGCGTTCAAACAAAGAAACTCTTCAGTGTTGTTATATTAGTATAGACTTATACGGTTTTGTTTCTTATAAAATAGAAAGATAAATAATTCCAAATGATAAAATGAAATTGTGAAATTTCATCTAATATTTATTTAGCAGGTTGTAGATTTAAAATTAGAGCTGCTCATGTGAAATACAATTATCGATTTTGTTCAGTAAATTTGCTAAACAAGCGGATCGTATACTGCATACGTACGTGGGTATGTGGAAAGAACAAGTTTTTTTTTATTGCAGCACCTGCTTTTACGTGCCGATACGCGTAATCCAATAAAAAAAATCACTACCACAAATGTAGTTTTACAAATTGATGTGAAATTTCTAAATAAACTTTCCATTAGAACGTGTTTACAAAATATTATAATAACATTTTACGGTTTGCAAGGTGTAAAATTCTTTACACTGTACATTATGTATGGTTTATCTATACTAATATTATAAAACTGTTTGTTTGGTTGAAGGCGCTAACCTCAGGAACTACTGGTCCGATTAGAAAAATTTCAGTGTTAGATAGCTCATTTATCGAGGAAGGCTAGGAGCTATATATCATCACGCTAAGATCAACAGGAACGGAGCTCCGATGAAAAATGTTTCAAAATCGGGTTTTATATTTCCTTTTGAGAGCTTCCGCTGCGTCGTTAGCGTTAGCCCAAAGTAACTATTCCACACGGATGATTTCGCGTGCAGAAGCTAGTGTTAAATAAGTGTAACCGCGTTCAAAATTTGAAATCGGTTTGTTTAAACTCTTGCGGTGTTATTACAAAAAAGTTAAATACGTATTGAACCCTGGCTTTAAAAAGGTCTCATATTAAATGCACCGCGGTCGCTGAATGTTCGCCATCTTGCTTTTTTGTCTCTCTTTGGTTACGTTAGGTTAGACTTGTGAAAAAGGATAACGCGAACTTGCCTCGGGCGAGCGCGGTGCATTTATTAGGAAACTTTTTTAAACCAAGTATTTAATCGTTTTTTTTTGGTGTTTTTTGTTTTTTGTTTTTTTTAGCTTTTTTTATTAATTTTTTTTTTTTTTTTTTTTTTTTTTTTTTTTTTTCTTTTTTTCTTTTTTTTTTTTTTTTTTTTTTTTTTTTTTTTTTTTTTTTTTTTTTTTTTTTTTTTTTTTTTTTTTTTTTTTTTTTTTTTTTTTTTTTTTTTTTTTTTTTTTTTTAATTTTTTTTTTTTTTTTTTTTTTTTTTTTTTTTTTTTTTTTTTTTTTTTTTGTTTTTTTTTTTTTTTTCTCCTTCTTTTTTTTTTTTTTTTTTTTTTCTCCTTTTTTTTTTTTTTTTCTTTTTTTATATATTTCTCCCCTCTCCTTCTTTTTTTTTCTTTTTTATATAACCTTTCGAATCCCTCTTTTTTCCCTTTTCCATTCGCTTCTTTATTGTGGATTTTCTCCCGAGTTCTCTCCTTTTATTCTAACCATAAAGAATGGAATTCCTTATTATCTATCCTCATATTTTTTCTTCTATTTCCTCCTAAAATAAAATAATTCCCCTCAAACCTTCTCTCTTCTTTTTTTATCACTTTAAATATATTTTAACTATCTATATATATACTTCGATACTAATATTATAAAGCTGAAGAGTTTGTTTGCTTGAACGTGCTAACCTCAGGAACTAATGGTCCGATTTGAAAAATTATTTCAGTGTTAGATAACTAATTTATCGGGGAAGGCTATATATCATTACGCTAATACCAATAGCAACGGAAAAATGTTTCAAAATCGGGTTTTTTTTCCTTTTGAGAACTACCGCTGCGTGTTAGCGTTAACCCAAAGTAACTATTCCACGCGGCCATAGTCGCGGGCAGAAGCTAGTATTTTCTAAACCTATCTTTCTAAGTAAAATATATGAGTATTTCCAACGTACAATTAATATTCTTACACTTTATAGGTTATAAAAGTTTAATCACAATTTCACCTGATATTAAATATTAACGTGGCCTAAGGTAGTAAGTAGGTAGTAGTACAGACCTACAAATGTTTGGCCATGAATCTATATATATACACTTCGTTCAATAGTCGATTAGATGGTCGCTAAACCTTTATAATTTACGATCTAATGTAGTACACGTGTGTATTCGATAGCGATTCCCAAAGAGCAAAGACCTTTACTTTTCCAATATCATGAAAGTTTGCGTTCGAACTGATAAACACAGTAAACAGGGCGAATGGGCACGTTGTTGACTCAATAATGATGTCACACGTCTAATATACTGTGTCTATGATAACGAACGCTCGGTTTATTCACCTCTCAGAACAACACATCGAACTGTTTAATGATGGAGCGTTACGACTTACGTGCTAAAACACAATGTGGAGATTATTTATTGCTATGCTGAATTTGAAAGCCAAAAGTACAAAGCGCAGGTTCGCGCAAGGTATCCACGGATCAACGGTCGATACCCACGATCTACAGATCAAGGCAAATGATGGCACTTTGTTGGTGAGTTCTAGCTGTGTAAATACTCTGCGTAGAAATTTATGGCTCCTTCATGACCCGGTTCCGATTTGAATGACGATGAATTAATGTTGACGAAAACTTCACACTTCTGTATAGATTTTTTTGTCAGAACATATACTTAACGCCAGCAATATGCTACTAGGCGTAACCGATTGTATTGCGCTAGCGAAGCGTAATATAGCGGCCTGTGTACATCTAATCTATACTAATATTATAAAGAGGTAAAGTTTGTGAGTTTGTGACGTTGTGACGTTGTAGGGGGTAATCTCAGAAACTACTAGTCCGATTAGAAAAATTCTTTGAGTGTTATATAGTTCACTTATCGAGGAAGGTTATAGGCTATATATCATCACGCTAAGGCCAATAGAAGCGGAGCACCAATGAAGAATGTTTCAAAATCGAGGTTTTTTTCTCTCTTGAAAGCTTCCGCTGCGTGTTACCGTTAGCCCAAAGTAACTATTCCACGCGAACGAAGTCGCGGGCAGAGGCTAGTACTTGATATTTTGCATTGAGTTTGTACAGCCCGTCATATGTTTGATTAATTAGTAAACTGTATAAAAATGTATATAGTTATTGTACGGAGTGCGAATAGACGTGAAAACCAAATTAATGATAATAAATTCAATGTATAAGTTTTGAAGTTTAAATAATTCATACTATAATTTATTTTTCAAAGAACATGAAATACCTCATCTATTACTATCTATATACTATAATAAAACTGTAGCAAGGTCAAATCTGTACATTAAATATTTTTTGAAAATTTTGATCAGGGTAGACTTTGTTATCGATATAGAAGCCAAAAATAACCCTTTTATAATTTTTGTCTGTCTGTCTGTCTTTCTGTCTGTCTGTCTGTCTGTCTGTCTGTCTGTCTGTCTGTCTGTCTGTCTGTCTGTCTGTCCCTCTGAACACGCATCACTCTGAAAGTACTGAACCGATTTTGACGAAACTTGGCACAGTGATAACTAATATTACGAGATTACATCTAGAATACTTTTTATCTCATAAAACGCAAGGGATTCTCCAGGATAACGGACGAAAGTCAAAAATTTGTAGTTAATGAAATTCTTAACGGATTTTGGTAAATTTTCGTTATGCTATTTATGGCAGACAGATTAACTAAAAATGTAAGCTATATTTCCCTAAGCTAGTTAAAAAAAATACCAAGAAAAAGGTCCGTCGGACCATATAATGTCCAGTACGTTATAACTGAGCTACGGCTACATGACATTTCTATGCGTAATTATCAACCACATATGAAAAAAATATGTGTAAACGAAACTGTCACTTATATGTTGTTACACATATTTTATTGTTTAAAAAATATTTGCTAAACAAAGGTGACAAGATTTTTTCCTAAAACATAAAACTATATAATAGTTACATTGCATTGTAGAAGATGAATCTCAATTAGAGTTCTATCAGTACGTGTGTTGTTTCGATATTTGATAAAATTAGTTTTCTAAATATTGTTGAGTCTTGAAGTAGTTGGGTTTTAGGTTTGTGAATCTACGATTAAAATAAATCAGTTGAAGTGTTTGCAGTTACCATACTATGTTGTATTTATACTAATATTATAATGAGAGGTAAAGTTTTGTTTTCGAGGAATGCTTGGTACCTACTACTGATCCGATTTCAAAAATTCTTTTACTGTTAGAAAAGTATATTATCCCCAATTTCAGTATCTCAGTAAAAAAGGTGGTTTATATGTCAAAAGTAAAATAAATGTGACAAAATTAAAATTTAATGCAGATTTCACGTATACTTTACAAATTCTTATAAAAAAAACAACTAAAACAAAATGGAAATTTAATGTAGATAAAGTTCAATTTTTACAGTACCTATGTTATGTGATGAAATTATAAGGGGTACTGGACAGACATTTATCGGCAATATATGTAAGTTAGTTTTGATCTTCACTTTGATGACACTACTTTAGGTAATGCTGAGAACAGTTTCTAGGCTTATTTCAAAAGATTTCTCACATACCAACTGGGTCTATGTTTGAGTGAATCCCTGGATAGTTTGGATTCACAATTGGAAGTGCTAGATGTCGCTGCAATCGGCTTTTAGGTTTTTTAAGATTATTTGCGTTTAAAAATACAATTGAAACCGGTAATAACCGATTTGGTGCAGACAAAGTTGCACGGGTCAGCTAGTCGAAAATAAATTTTGTCCGTCGGTACATTTAGGTTCGTATAACATAGAAGCTTTATTGATCAAAAATAATACAAAATGAATAATAATACAGAATGAAATAATAAATAGTAATTTACTATGCGTCATCTCTAATTATACTTTTACATGTTATTAGGGCGTAGAAGGTTCTCTAAATGTTTCGTGTCGATTATGAAGCGGAGTAATTAATGCTTAATAGTACGTTATCTGTGTAGGTATATTAAGCTTCAATAATGAAATAATTAGTCGATCGCGAACAACGTTTTATATACATCGATCGCTGCTTTAATTACATTTTTGAGCTAACGACATATACAGTAGTCAATGTATATTGGGGTAAATAAACTAAACGCACAAAAAAAAAATGTTCTCGTAAATTCAGCTGTTATTTGTGAATGAACCTAATTTAAAGCAAGGACAAATTAAAGTATTATATTAGTTTTGAAGGTGCTCTATATTTCATTTGAGGGAACATTATATATTCTTAGAAATTTTACAAAACACGCACCAACGTCATTTCCCGCTCCACGACCAGTCACACGTTTCATGATAAATATCAAAATATTTTTTTTTTTTTCTTTCTTTCTTTCTTTCTTTCTCTCTTCCTTTTTTTTTTTTTTCTTTTTTTCTTTCTTTTTTATTTTTTTTTTTTTTTTTTTTTTTTTTTTTTAATTTTTTTAAATTCTTTTTCTTTTTCTTTTTTTCTATTTTTTTTTTTATCTTTAAATTTTTTTTTTATCTTGTTTATATTTATTTCTTTCTTTTTTTAAAAAGTCTTTTTTTCAAATCTTTCTGTAATATAAAATATTAAGTACATATTATTTAAAATCTTTAAAAACCATGGGACCATTCTCCTTTAAAAATCCCTGTGAATTTCTTTAAAAATATAACTGTTACAACTGTGCCTTTTATATCAATAACATTTGTTTTATCGTTGTAAATTTATATAGTACCTAAAGGCTTAATTTGTCACGGAATTAAAAATTACCTTAAAATTTATGGTGTAGAATCAAACTTAGTTTACTTACCTATTGACAAACAAAATATCATCAGTTGTAAATAATTTTTACTAAGATTGATAATCTCACTAATATGGCCAGGATATCGATCTTGTAGTTTTTTATTTTAATTTTTGGTTTTCTGACCTTTGGTATGTCTTTTGATATACGTAGGTTGTGGACATATCCAGTCAGTCAATATCAGCTTATGTAGTAATGTTTTTTTCTTCGTTACCTTTTAGGAATGTTAACAGGTTTATTATATAGGGTCCCCTACAAATAATAATAGCTATACATTAATAATGAATTAAGTCGTTGTATTATTTTGAAATAATCCTTAGTATAAACTGTTATTAGTTATTTTGCTGATGGATAGGTTGCTGCTTTTTTATCGCATCGTAGTTTGCATTGTGAACTGACATTGCGATAGAGAAATGTTATTTGTTTCGTGACTTTGAGTGTCAGCAACGTGAAATACTAGTCTCCCTTTCAAAATTACTACTTGTTACATAATGCTTGTTTGTTCGCATGATTTCACCGGCCGACAACGGATAATTGGAGGTAGAATATGACGTCATCAATAATTTGTTATCCATGGCACACGAATAATGCATAATAATTATGAATACATCCCTATTCCATTGGTATAAGCGATCACTAAGAATCGTTTAGAATTTACGGCAAAGTTGATATTATAAACTGTCGGGAAATATCTCCTATTAAGTCTAGTGGCTTATCTATAATGGATTTCTTAAGTGAACGTTATCTTTGACGGTTGTTGGAACTTAGTCACTTATTAGACTATAGGATAGATTTTAATTTTTTTTCTCTTGGCTGCTGTGTATACCAACGGTTCTCAACCTTTCTTACTCAATGACACACTAAGGTGCTCCTTACAAATTCACGACATACTTACGTGCAACATTTTTCATAGTACAGAGTGAACGAAAGTGACAGTTTGTGTATCTCGCGACACGATAGAGAACCGCAGGTGTCTACATTGGCAATCAATTGATCAAGGAACGCGATATACCTATATTGGGTGTTAAACTCGGTGTACGGTAGTCGTTATCCCGTCGACAACCAAACAACATATTAATTATATATAAGTGAGGAATAGAAGTTGTTTAGCAATTTGATAACAGAAGCCGATGATAAAACAGGTAAGTACATTTTTCTCTGCTATTCGTTAACCGACTTTCTTTATTTATTTGTGTTTAGTAGCTGCTATTGAGGACATTTTATTCTTCTCATCAATAAAAAAGTAGAAGTAGTTTTTTCTACCTATTTATTTATTTATTTTCCATATTTTACTTTCGTTGTCCAAACATAATAAAATTATTGTAATTGAAGATATTCATAAAATGGTCTTTTACGAAACTCTTAAGAGACAATTTCACGCATAAACTGAATTAAATTACATTTGAATTTTTAATTTCTAATTAATTATTGTATTTCGATTCATTTATGTCGGGTCGATTTTCAATAGTAACTATGGTCGCGTTTCGATTAGTACGCTTATGTACCAGTATGCGTAAATTGTATTAAGAATATGATTTCACTAAACTTCAGACCGAAGTACGTTGAGTGCTCGCGATGTACCCAGTCTCTGAACGAGCCTCACTTTCACTCGTTAACAATCAATTTTAACTGTTGCACTCAGAAAGTGCATTACGTACTTATGCTTTATTGAATTTCTTTCATATTGTTTTTTATTGCAAAATTACAGATAAGCTAAAGTGCTTTCATATTCTACCATTCATATTTTGTAGTCATAACTTGTAAAGTTAACGGCACATGAAAAGATTAACAAGGAGAAAGTAAACCGGTCGCAACCTAATATTTCGAAAATACACCTAGCTAGTGTCCATGGTTTTGTCCGCATGGAAATTGTTTTATTTTTTAGAGGGACTCCGTTTATTTAGATTAATTCTACATTGCCTGATATATTTTTGAAGTGAAAACTTCTTTAGGTGGTATTTTTTGGCAGGTGATTAATTTTTTAATTTCGTTTCATGTCATGCTATAGTAAACATGACCGACCGTGTTGCTCTTGCGCGGCTTGCGTCAGACTAGCGGCGTGTAGTATAAGAGCTTGTGTACATCTAATATTTTTGATGCATTAATAAACTGTATAAAAAAGTATACGATTATCATTCGGAGTTCCAATAGATGTGGAAAAGAAACTAATGATAATAATTTCAATTTACAAATTATGAAATTAAAATAAGTCACATTATAATTAATTTAAAAATTCAAAAGAGAACGCAGTTTAAATTACGTTGTTTTGAGTTTTCACTTCTGTCGGCAGTCCTTATGACTACCTCGACTTTCTTTTAATTGTAGTACCGGCATTACTGCTTAGTCGCTATGAAAAAGCGTATATAATGCTCTGAAAATATCTCTGGCAGTAGAAATTTCATCAATAGTGTTATCAATAAAACATGTTGATACTATAGTCGAAGCCTTTTTTTATACTCTTTGACAAAAAAAAAATCTCAATAATATTGAAAAATTAAAAAATAATGCAATACAATTGAATTTCAGCTACTGGGGGACCACTAGATTTATTAAATGCTTATAACATGCACAACGAACGATATTAATAATTTGTTAAGAATCACTTTATACAAAATATTGTGAGCAAACTAACTCATCTTCATTAAATTTATACGCGGTTAATCAAATACATTAAACAAGGTTGTTGACTCGCCACCATTGTAGTATTTGTATATATTTGTATAGAGGAATTAAATGGAATGTTTATAATAGTTAAGTCTGAGGGAGTATTCTGTATTTACCGAATGTGAAGCCAAAGTCAAACAGAACATTTCAGTTCGCAAATTGTCTCATATTTTGCCCGTAACGGTCGGAGTCACCACCGCAGTGATTAAACTCTTAAATTACAGAGCAGCTTACATTAAAAGGTCCTTCACCGAACATCGATTACACTCGATTATATATTTTATCGTGTTCATACAATAATCATTTTGAAATGAACGTGGGACGTTCACTGACAACAATAGTTGAACGTCTCCCTTCGTTTCTGAGTTTTAATTATTGCGTAGTCTAAAACTGTTTAAACTTAAGACGTATATTACTTTGTATTCAAACCATGAAATGAAGCAATGTTTAATTATTTATCAAAAACATTTATGTATTAAATCGTGGTGATTTAGTGGTTTAACCGATCACCCGGTAAATAAAATACAAGTGGTGAGAGAAAATATTTTCACTTCTATATGATTATATTAAAATGTTCTATATCTTGTATGGTTCAATAGAACAAATATTAACAAAGAAAGTGTGTGAGATTCTCTATTGATCTCCTCGTAATGCAGTTTGTGAATAGTTTAACTGCGCGTAAAAAAAAAACTATTTTTAAACTTAGTTTTTCATTAAAAAGACTGTTATTAGAATCTTTAGTTTCCACTTTTATTAAACTCCACTTATATTAAAGAAAATTATTTCGGTATTTTATTACGATACATCTGCTTACGTTCTTTGTTGTAAAATAAGCATGTAATATTTCTTATACAATATTTCGTAGCCCTTGTTTTAATGAGCCTACGTAATGAGCCTGTCTAGAAATGTATTCATCTACAAGCCGTGTTATTACGTAAGCCCGGCTGACATGTGCACTCTCATAGCTCGTAGAGATTTGACCCCTGCCACCTGAGTCCCGACCTTTACCACAGCTAAACCTTTCTACAACTTAACACCTTTCACATTGCAGTTCGATGAACTGGAAAATTCTACGTATAATGTCTGATTTACAATATAAATTTTATAGAAAAAAATATTTATTTTGAATTGCGATATCAAAAGTAAGTAAGATTGATTTAACAATGTGTCTCTTGATAGGTTCTTATAATCATTTTTAATACTATCGAGGTTTTAGTGTTTGATGACAATCTTATCTGATGTTAAATGACGATGTGCTTGCTCTAAGATGACAAACACTCTAAACACAGAGAGACACTCTTGGTCTCAGATGCTGCTGTCGGAACACACCAACAGGTCCTTGGCGACAGATTCTCAAGTTGAAGATGATAGTTAACCAGACAGCATTAGAAATTACTCGTTTTTTTATTATCGCGGGGAAATCCTTTATGGATACCCACCCTCCCGGGGGAGAGAGTGAGTTATGTCCGACCCGCACGGACTAAAACCCCACGGTGTACTAACAGACCGCTTTTGTTGAGGCGGCAAGGGATCGTACTCGCTACTCAACCTTGGATAGCCGCCCCAACGGTCCGCTGTCCACTACACTCGAGCTGTCTCCCCTCGTCAGCCAGACCTGTTCAAAGAGGGGGGCCAGTCTCCTCAGGTCGCTACTGTGGCATCACGATATTTTTTTTTTTCACGGAAAGGTCCGACTCAGTTGCAAGGATTAGCACCTACCTCCACTGACGCTGGTCCGAACATGCTATCAACTAAGCCGTCTTCGCTTCAAATTTCAACTTTCTAAATCGTTAAATTTAACAAAACATCTTTTAAATCGACTAATTGGAAACATCATGAAAAAACCATGGCGTGGTTGTTGGGTTATTTTTAACGCTGGCTGGCTAGCTACCACCTGCAAATTAAATTACTTCGTATTCCAAACATAAAAAGGCGTGCATTTTTTGTACTGTTAATCGCAGCCTAACCATTTTCTAAGCTTTAAAATATCCAGATCGAAAAAAAATTATGCGCTATTTTGGCATAACACCCTACCTCATTGCTGTGATATATATTTTTCGCATTTGGCACGCGATATTACTAAGCATGTAGTAGCGTGTTCCAGTTAGCGTGATAGTTATTTGGTATAAACATAAAAATGATCGCGCTAGGTATGCCTAATATAAAATTGGTAAAAGCATTAGGGTTAAGAAATAAAAGCCCGTAATGAAAATGAATCAAAATGAGACATATAATTTTCCCAATAATCCTCGTTAGTTAATTAATAAGGGATGATTCGAAGATGCAAAATATAACCTAACAAATTGAATTCGTACTAAACATGGTCAATTAAGTATCTATCCATTGTCGCTTTTAATTAGTTCTCGTTATTATCACTTATGTCCAGTGCAGTTGACCCCAATTTAGCATACGCGTACGACGTGATACGGCCAATTCCATTTGTAATAACTCATAAACCTGTGTTTATTATGAGTGTTAATTAAATATTGTTAATATTCCATTTCCTATACAAATATTATTAGAAAATGTTGTTGTTCTGATTGTGGTTTATTTTTATTGTTTGTCATTTACGACATTTGTCGCTATAGACTTTTATGGCATGGAGTAAAATTGTTTTTAAACCGTTGAAATTCAAAATTTGTACGTTCTCAAATACATGTTTTTGCGAGACATCTATATGTTTCACGCACACAAGTATCTTGGGTTTGCATAATTTAGCTGTCATTTAAAAGGGCACTATTAGAATGGTAACTGAAGATTGTGTTTGATGTATGTGAGTGATTTTACCAAAATGAATCGTAGTGTTAAGCAAAATCATACGCAATACTTGACCAGGCAATATTAATACTGAAGTCAGAGATGACTGATTATATAATGTTACCTCGCACTCTTCCGCAATATGAACTCTTCATTATATCACTCGTAATGTCGTTTGTGTTGACGCCCTGTGACCTGTTTTCGTCGCATGTTAATTCTGAAATGTTAACTGCTTTTAATGTCACTGGGTGTTGATATAGTAATATTCTAATGTAATTAACTAATGCTTATCTCAACAAATATATATATACGAACGTGTAATTGGGAATCATTAACTTGTGAAATTTGAATAATTATCTGTTTAAAATTTATCTCTGATCTGTTTTTTTAAGATTACTTTGATAGAATTATTTTTATATGAGTCGTTGTGATTAAGTAATTCTATGAAATGTTTAATATAGTATTTAAACGAAATGGATAATTGTTGCCGTACAGATATTATTTGTAATAAATTGTCTATATTGTTATTGAAAAATGTTACATGGTATTGTGTCTTTAAACACAAAAATCTTTGTATGTTAAAACGGATTTACCAAAATCTAGAAGTTTAATTTAAAACAATATTTTTGAAATAAATGGAGGTAGTACGGTTAAAAATATTATTATACAGTATCTTACTTCTTACTCTTATTCCACCTAAGTAAGCTCGGCACAAAATGTTTTCCTCTTCCACTCTCCTCTGTCAGATATCATCTGACTATTGACACCTTTTATACACGTATCATTTTTCACACAATCCATCCATACCTTTTTCGATCTTCCTCTACTCCTATGTTCATCCACCTATATACTTAAAAGTTTTCTAGTTACATGACTATCATCTTTCCTCATGACATGCCTATACCTATAGTTCTGTCACTGGTGCTACTTTTAAACTGCCTCTGATACACTCATTCTTAATCCTATCCAATCTAGTTACACCACATATCTATCTTAACATTCGCATCTCTGCCACATGTAATCTTCTCTCATACGTCTCCTTCGTAGCCCAGCGCTCAGATTCATACAGCATGACTGATCTTATAATAGTTTCATACACCTTTCCCTTGGGTTTCAAGATTCATAATGTATTTTAAATTTTATCAGATATAGCATAACAATAATAACTTTATGCATAATTGTAATTATAAGCAGAAACATCGAAAATAGAATCGATTTACACTAGTAACAACTGGTCATCGTAGGGTTGCCAACTGTACTAGAATAGTTTATTTCGGGTCAGCGTACCATGTTACTGTTCAATAAACATATAGTATGCTAAAATGTTATCTCAGATGAATACGTAGACGGTTATCACGTTATATTTAAGACAGAAAATTGTTGAAAGAATGCGATGAGTGCAAATAATAAATATGTATGAACTTATTTTACCTTTTTTACTACTTTCGTTGTGCTATATTAAAAAATATTTTAATGAGGCGAAAAAATTTTATCAACCCTACTTCACTATGACTTAATACGGAGGATCAGTTGCGAGGAACTTTCTCGTTATATGATCGTATTAGCTCACCAATATAGTCGTCCCGTTCACTTTCGCCGTTCGTGGTCACGACCAGCCGGGGTTCACAGCGACCGACCACACTCTCGCTTACCACCGCCCCTCGATCGGGAAAGTTCTATGTACCTTTAGACTATCTAATCCCACACGTTATTATTACCTTTTGATGTTGTCGAGTTTCTATATGGAAATCGTCTATCGCTAGCGTATTGGATATATGTGATTTTGCTTCTTTTGCCGTCGTGGTAAATTGTAAGTTACAAGTTTTATAGGTTTGTCTGTAGTTTGAAATAAATTAGTTACATTTGAAAAATAATCGTATCAATTACATTCTCTTTCATTTCTAGAAGTCTAGAAGTTAATATTTTTTATGTTAACGGTATTAACTTCGTAATGGGCTCATACTCACCATGTTGGCCTGCACCATTTTAGTAAGTTTTCACATTTCACTTGACAGTCGTCGGTCTTATGCTACATATTAAGTCCTCTGTCTGTCTATTCGCGATAAACTCAAAAACTATTGAACGGGTTTTCATGCGGTTTTCACCATTAGATAAGGAAAGGTTTAGGTATGTAATTTGTCAAGGTTTTTTTATTATCACGGCAGGACAACGTCCGCCGCGCCGGCTAGTAAGAAATAAAAAACTCGCTTCTGGGAAACATTTTGTGTTGATTCACGTTAAAAATCTAAGACTATAGTTTACGTTACATTACTTCACTGATAGAAAGCTATATCCTGGTTGGATGCTATATGGGCTTATATATTTTATATATAAATATGCAATATTCGGTTTCAATGAGATCCATACTTAGACATTTTTAGAGTTTCTTTGTAGCTGTAAAATTCTATACTAAGTGATAGTTATTTAGATATTCCATGAATCAAAACGCTGTTATTCCGCTTTCTAAGTTCGTAATTTTTGCTGTCTTTATTATTAGCCCTCGTTTTTTATGCATCCACAAAGAAAGCCGATTTCCGGATGGAGTAAAAGTTGCAGGTACATAATAACGCTCCATTGTGTGTTTGTAACAAAAACTAATTTAATGATCTGAGAAAGAATACTATTGGATATCAAAGGATCCGTGACATTTCCATATATGCTTTCAAGTTTTATTGAATATTTATATTGCATTTGTTAGGTTCTGTGCAAGGGTAATGACCATGACTATAGAACATTAGCACTCGCTTAAACACTTATATATATGTTAATACGTTAGAGTATAAACCGGTGACCCAGTTTCCATTTTTATATCGTTGCAAAAGAAATTTCTAATGACGATATGTAATTATACATAGCGGATCTAAAGTTGGTCAGGTGTTTTTTTTTTACATTAATTATTTTAAACGCCGTTACCTAATTACTAAGTAACTTTTTTATATTCATTAGCTTCTACTCCTTCTGTGTTAGTAGTGTAAATCTACAAACTGGAATCGGTAATAAATACTGTTTTAGATTTCATTTATTTCTTTCTTAATTTGTACTTTGTAAGTTTTAGCATCTGACCATATTCTCAGCTAGTATTAAACGATGATATGTCGTAATACATTAAATGTAGGGGAGGCAATCAGTCTCAATGGCAACTATCGCAGAATATTCAAGATTTAGCCTATTCAACTTGAAGGTTAGTAAGGTGAGGGTTAGAAAAAGCCTTGTCACCATGCTATGGAGTATGATTTCATCTCATTTTCCTCTACCGAAAGTTCCAATTCATTGCATCTATTGACGCTGTGTTCGAACATGCTTTACCTACAATTTAACCATGACCGCTTCAGTTACTTCAATTTAGTTCACATAATATAGATAGAACATTGCATAACTTACTTAATCTTTAATGTAGCAATGTATCAAGAGATATTGGGGCTGATGTTACTCGCGTTCTCATTCTCCTGCAGGTGGTCCCCGGGTGGTGCTAAAGACTAACAGATTTTTGGCCTCTGCACTGTTCCACATAAATTGAACCTCACAGCGACAAATAGAGTAATCCATCAATCGATAATAATAAAATATGAATACTCTATTTAGTTATAGGATTAAGTGGAAATCAAGGAATATTGAATAAAATATTCTTAAATTCGAAGGCTCGCTTCACTTTGACGTATTACTTCGTAGATGGAGCTCCTCACCGTAGAGCGCACGATACTGATCTCCCTGAGCGACCGAGCAATTGCCTTGTTTGTCGTGTCGGACGCGCGCCGAGATCACTCGCCTCGGATCATATATTGAAATGGAGAAGGCAATTTGTCCTTATTCTAATTATATCTTTTTGGATAGTCATTTCCCGTCATGTTCAATTGTTATGTAAATGTTACTAAAATTTTACTTACCTATAACGGTATAGGAGACATTGTTTAGATCAGTGATCGCCTAACTCGTAGTCCGTAAGATTAGATATATTTTTATCGAAATAATTAGGATTAAACATACACTCACGAATTTGTCTTTGCTGAATATGTACTTTTTGCGAGCTTTTTGCTTCTGCTTCTAAAACTGTGCCTCTTTCACGTAGGCTTACGTTTCAAAAATCTTTACTCGTCTCTCACAAGGCAAGGTAATAGATAATATTTTGTTTCTGCACTAAACACTTTGTTGAAGAGCCGCAAGTAACTAAGGAATGAAAGAGTCGCGTGAGACCGCAGTTTACCAACCATTGGTTAAGGTGATCAATTACAAGTAGAGATTTTATAGGCATACTTATCACAGCTACGATTATGATCGTTAAAGTTCGGTTACAATATTGCACTTTTAAAATTTGCCAATTTTGTATCGAGAATTGTGTGCTAAGGTTTTGATCATTATAAATACATGCTTCAGATAATACTTCAAAAACAAACTTACCTATAGACAAACAATCTTTGTTGCAAATAAGATTTAACGTTACTCCATATATACGGTTTAATATTATACTTGAAGACCCGTCAGTATCCAACCGGCCCTAGGTCTACGCAAATCGACGTCGCCATTTGTGACATTTGATGAAAGATTGCTCTGTTTACATGCAAACCTCGACAGCAGGACCATTCTCCGAACCTGCGTATATTTGTTCACGTTATCCTGTGCGTACATCTAAAGCGAATGCTGTATATGTCACGAGCCCGTTAATACGGCTTATACAAAAGGAAAGAGGAATCAGATATTATTTATAGCTACAGCACGTATAGCAGTAGCTACGATAGATACGTATAAAACACTAGCTGTGCCCGCGCCTCCGTCCGTGTGGAATCGAATGTAACGTAAAAGAAATGTGGCTAATAGAACCATCTGAATGCATTAAGTCCATTTACTTATTTACTTTTCTCTCGAACTTAAGTCGCGTCGTCATTAAAATTACAATAAGTTTTGATAAAGTGAACCAATTTTAATGAAACTAAGACTAAATGTTACTCGAGGATATGCTTTATAATTTTCTTAGTGAAATTTTATCGTGAATGTAGTACTTTAGCAGTGATGCATGTTCAAACAAACAGACAGACAGAGATTTTTAAATATGATTGAAATATATTTTATTACTTACTAGTAGGCCCGGTGGACGTTGTCCCGGCCTGATAATAAAAATCTACTGGTGAAAACTGCATGAAAATCCGTTTATTAGTTTTTGTTTCGCGAACAGACAGACAGACAGAGGTGGTAGAGGACTTTGTTTTATAATATTTATTGTTTCCAAGACACATGCAACAATTTTTTTTACAAAATTCTAAAAAGTACACAGACACGTTAGATTTACATTGTTATTGTATGTGTAGATGTATCATCCCGAAGTGAAATGAATTAAGTAATCAATAAGCATTCATTTACGTGTCATGCATTGAGTTCGTCGAACTTGCCATTCAAGGTCCTCGGCGTTATGCCGGCGGGGGCGAGCCGCACGCACTAACTACTATGCACATTTCCAAGTACGATGCACTAGGTTGGAGGAATGAGAGCGCGTGATACGAATGCAAGACCGACTGACTATCCAGTGCAGATTTTATCTGATCGTAAAAATCTTCGCGCGATCCAACCACACCCTTACGAAACGGAGCGGGTAAATTGAATTCCCACCAGAGTAGTCGTTCACTATATAATCTCAGCCCTAACGTAGGTTTATTACCTAAGAAAGGACCGTTATAAAGATCAGTTTTCGTTAACAGATGATTGTTTACAAATTGAATTTAGTTTTATCGGATTGTAAACTAATAAAATAAAAAAAACAAATTGATTGTTGATTGAAAAACGTGTACATTATTAGTTGCTCATTAATCGTATATTGATGTTCTTGTTGGTGAAGATAGAAAAGGTGATAAACTCCTTCATTGAGTACACGAGAGGTGGTAACGATTGTAAAAATCACTTACTGTATGGTGTCAGTACTATCTTGATTCACTTTTGGTTAATTAAGTTGGGCGGCTATTAGTATTTTCATACTAAAACTATATCTTTATAACTATAGTATAAGTTATAACTATATTATTGCATAGAGGTTCGTCGACGAAATGTTGTTTGAAATGGTTACTTGTTTAAATTTTGCTGCGTGAGAGATTAAAAACAAAGCAAAAAGAAGAGTATTACAAACATATGCACGAATTTGGTTTATATTTATGTTTTCTATTATTTCTCGTATAATAATGATATTCAAGGTAATTAACACTATCTTAATTCAATTAATATTTATATTGCTTCCAAGCTGTTATTAATCATTTATGGTAGCCATTTATGGTGACAAAGGTGCACTACAGTGATTTACTGCGGACGACGTACCCAGCGACGTCTACTTGCATTTCAAAATGAAACTGACGTGTACAGTGACTTCCAACAACACGAGACTCTCATTTATCTAGATGACTGTTTGAATGACACGCCACATAAATATAATTTTGATGTTAAACAAGATACTCCTCGACACTTGTCATAAGTGCAGGTAGATTTACTTGTAATTTTCCAAGTCATTAAACGTTGTCAGATGTTCGTGTAGAGTCCACGTGGGTATGCGCATGTTTTTTTGCTCGGTAGCACGTCGTCCATCATTACGCGTTTATTATCTGTTTGGCCTTGGCCGTGAACGGTCGCGCGGGGGACACGACGGCGCGTGAGCAAACACGACGACTGTTACGGCGTATTGTGATGTGAATTTTAGATTGACACCGCAAAAAAACGCATTGTGTTCGCCGTTCAAAATGTTTTACTTGGCGGCTTCGAAGAAAAAACATAAAAGATTTTAAATTGAAATAATCACTAGTTTCGAGTGTTCGAATGTTGTCTTGTAAGAACATAAAACGATCTAATCCATCTTGAGCATTTCATTGTGGTTTAACGATTTAATGAATAAAAAGTAGATTTCAAATTTAAAGCGCCTTGTGCTTGCAAAAAGTAGCTCTCCGTTGTTTCTATTGAGATTGAGAATACTTATAATTTAAGGAAATTTGTATGAACGTCGTATACTTTTTCAAATTATTAGAAGTATTTGATAAAAAATGAACAATACAAATTAATGGAAATGAGAATAACTTGATAATCAGTCAATGGGTGAAACGTAATTACATTATTATTTACGTTATTTGATTTTATATCCTATACAATAATTATTTCATTAATTTAAAATATAAATATGTTTTTATCCACCGTTTAGCATAGCAATAAACGTGTAGCAGTTTTCGTTTTTGTCGAACTTGAGGTCAAACGGACTACGGTCAATACGGTCAGTCATTTGTTATTAAGGGTCATTCGAGGTCGCTAGTAAAGGCTAATAAATTGCTTATAAATTATATACAATTATTTGAAAGCCAAGGAATATTGTATTGAGACAGTAGACATTTCTTAACGCCTACCCGATAGGCCCTAAAGATTTGAAACTTATCGCAATTTACGAGAATATATGGTTATATCTTTTGAGACCATTTGCGTCAATTTTCTATCAGAAATCGAATCTATGAGCTAGGTTAAAAGCCATGGTGAAAAATTACTTGGGTAATTTAAAAACATTAACACTACCTCTATCATTTACTCGTATTGAATTTGCATGTTTTGATTAACTCGATTGTCCAAACTATACAATTATGGGCATCATCAATCTCTCGACTTATGTTTTTAGTACGTACAGTGGTACACATGTCGTTTTTATGGTATCTCAACATGTCGGAACTCAGTTTTTTATTTAATGTGACGTAAAAGATTATTTTCGCATTACATCATACGGCCCTGTTGCGAAAATGCGTGTTTATGATGTCGTCGGCTTTGAGATATAATATCACCGCCCAGAGGTCATCGCACCCATATATTAAAACGTTCCTGGCGAAATTTAATTTGCTAGAAGGCTTACGGCAATTGTTTCATAATTTATGTCTGTCTCTATAGAATAATCTTTTCAGAGAGTTTCATTAAAAATCAAATCAGAGCAAAATACTATAAACTAATATATTTAAGTATGTACTGCTTTTATTTTATAGTTCAGTCAATGCACCCTTTATCATGGAGCTCGCATGCCAAAGAACATTTCAACATTTTACGTCATTTTATTTGACTCATTTTGCATTCCAAAGGATTTTTAGACGCTTGTAAATCTTTACCTAAGCATGAAGAACACAATGTATTAGCCGTCGAGAGTTTGTCAAGTGCAAACTGCAGCGCGCGTCGATTGAATACATAAAATATATCATTCATTAATGTCACATTACGAAAATGTATACGACGTTCTATAAACGTCTTGGAGACGACGTCTGTCCGATTTGTGGAGTCGACTCACGCAAATCGACATGGTGCCGTCGGGTTCGTGTATATTTTGTGGATCAGAGAACATAATGCCACAGCGAACCAATGAGTTGTAAACAATTCGGTCACGTATACAATCACGAGCCTCTTCATACGGGGCGTGTGCGAAATGTCGAAACAAGCAGAATACCTTATCTGGCTCACATTTTAACTCGAAGACGACATAAATAATCGAGAGACGTTATATAAAAATAAACCTAAATAAAAATGATATTTGCTTGAGATGCAACAGGTTCGCCGGTGGTGGTAGTACCGGTTTTTGCTCGAGTGGCTCCCCGGCGTCTAGCGAAGATGCGATAGTCAATGGACTGAAAACGTTTCGCATGGAATTGATTAGCCCCTAACCTCGGAGCATTCTGTAATTTATTTTTTGCTATAATATGTTATCTAATATGTTTCACTTCATAGTGTTGTATCTTGATTTTTTTCTTCTTGATACTGGTTACGTGTCTGTTCTCATCAACGAGATGACTATACTTAACATCTTAAAAAAATTATAAATGCCTCCCATAAATCTAGCTCGTAAATTGCCGAGATAAAAATTCTGTATTCCGAAATGTTGATAAAGTGAATTTTATTCAGATAGAGGCTCAGATAAAAAAGCTCCCGTTTTTGCAAATTTGTCTTTGTATACAAGAGGTTTTCCCACGGTAGCACTCGAGAGACGAAAGAAGAAAGCCTTATCCTCATGTATCGGAGCGCGAACAATGTGAAGAGCGTGCCGATGCTTATCATAAAGTGCCTATCTAGTGGTTCTAGTGCTCATTCGACTTTCACTCCTCTCCGCTATGCATCGCCGTGTTGTTTTTAACACCGTCTTGTTTGTGCCTGTCCCGTCTTGTTAGCGTCGTCGGAGGATGTAACAAGCGGATGAAATTCAACGGTTGCTTGTGAAAGTTATCGAGATTTTTTGCTCTCGCTCGTCGTATGTGTTCTCTACAATGCAATATATGTATATAATTATATATATATATATATATATATATATATATGGTATTTCTTACAAAAATATTAAAAAATTATAACATTTTAATATTTAATAATGCGTACAATAAACTTGCATTGTATCGTCGTGACTTATGGTTGTTGGGGGAAGCCGCCGACGCGACGGTCGCGCATTCTAAAGCGAGCATGTCGTGATTTAGTATAGGGCTAACTCGTACGCAGCCCACGGATCTAATTACAAAGTGTAATGAAGCATCGACTACGCCGGCGACGCCTCTGCCCGCCGAACGTGCATCGGCCCTATATGAATTAACCTCAAGGAGATGTCGACACAACGGTTTGCTTATTGCGATGCACTTTATAACAGAAAATTTCTAAAACAGTATTTACGTGACAATCGTTTGACTACAAATATTATTTTATTAATACTCTACGATTTATTGGTAAAAATAAACATTATAATGGTGTAAAGGATAACTCAATTTTTATATGGTTAATAATTTGACTAATAACTAATTCGTGATACTTTCAGTGTCATTTAATGACGAAACGATATCTTACGCAATTAAATTACATATATTGCAACAAAACAAAACTTATACCTACCTGTCCCGTCAGTCACGTGAAGTTGTTATACATTTAAAACAACTACAAACATGATGTTTCATATGTAACCATAATTTATAAACACGTTATAGACATTATCAGCTCGTAATTATCCAGCCAGCTCTTTGGAATATACTTCTTAGGATATGGAATTAGTGGCACAATTATTAGTCTGATGTTTGTATTTAATACAGAGTCGATTTTATATATTTTTATCTAAAAAAATGTAAGATCTTTTAGTTAAAACCTCTTCTTCATGTTAGTGAAGAATTTGAGTAATCTGATGTGACGAAAGAAACCAGTTGTAAAGTTTCATCATAGCATTCAATAATAGAATCACAATATTAAGATCATTATGAGAGTACAACTGAGACGAGCGTTTTCATATTTTGATTTACGCACGAGTGCTTGTGATGTGTTTTTGACTTGAGGTATAGGATTTGCAAAAACCAACACCGCGGTCTCTAGTCACTGTAAAGACCATTCAATTGGACCGTTCATTTCGAGCTGAGTGATTTAATTCTCTCGGTTTCTTACTAAAAAATGTTTTGCTTGCGATACTTTTTACAGTTTTACGATTTATTTTTTTACGAATGATCACAAAACCGAATTACTTAAACTTATATAACCATTTATAATAAGTATAGATGAACGAGATACGACTGGATGCATTTTTTTATTTCACGCGTATCATAAAAAATTGGAACACCTCTCTAAAATGTCTGATACAGATCTCCCTTCGTATTCGGAATGGAGAATTCAACAAATCGTTAATAAACGTCCCGACGTAATAAGTGATACGGTTTGTCAACTTTTCAAAGTGTTAATGATAAGTTTGTGGTTCCCTATTATATGTCATTATTAAATCACATTTTATAAGTGACACCGGACGTCGACTTGTGAAGTTAATAACCGATCTGCTTGTACCGTTGATGTAAAATATTATATTGTCGAAGTTCTCGTTAACATAGTCTATCAATCAATAGTTGGAAAGATGACTATCTACGTTGAAAAGCTAAATTAAACAAACCCTGTTCATAAATTTGATTATGCAAATTGCTGTTGTATTCTGTGCGGACATGTCGTCCGGTAAATGATGGACGTGGAACGTGTTTGTTCCTCCATCAGCGCTATGAAATAGTTCCATCAAGATGACAAGCACGACATGCCGCTTTAGTTGATCAATTTACCTCAAACAATATTAATATGCTAATGAAATTGCACGGACCGATTGTTCCTTTTTTGCCCCAATGACAGTTTAAGCTTTGTGATAAACCGTGGTCGTTATTTAAAGCGCTCAGGAGATTAATGCATCAATACAATTGGCTTTTTTAATGCGAGTTTTTGCACGTCGTTTGTCCGCTTCCATGTTATTACTTATATATTCTTGTTTCTTAATTGGTGTTGATGACACTGCATCGATTTCTTTGTATATTGCGATATAGTAGTTAAAGTTTTTAGTATTGTAAATGAAATATAATTGGAGGTGGAGTTTTTCTTGATAGTACGGCATAACGGCAGCACTGTGCTTGGTGGTAAGCAGAGGACTATCCAACAAAAACGACGATCATCAACAAATCATCATCAATCATTCGCCGGTATTCGTTGTCATGCTAAAGCTTGTATTTTCGGTTGCTGGATTATTTCCTGAAACCGATACATTAAAAACGTATCACGATCCGGTCGGACGAAATTGTGGCTTCCTACTAGACCGTAACATGACTTTGGAATGCTTTTGCGACTTAGCAGTTTGTTTGATGCTATCGATACTCATCAATTACTATGACGACCGTTAAAGATTATTTGATGTCCGAAGTCGGTTGAACTTAAACGTAGATGAACCGTTTTTACACGTTCGCCAATTTTTCAACTGGAATCATTAAGTTTTTATGCCCGAAAAAGTACTTGCAAGTGCGGTACCTGATAACCATTGTTAAAGAAATATAAATGGATGCTACCTGTTGATTTTTCGCTCGGATTGATCATTCGTTTGCGTACACTTCTCGGAACAATGCTAGCTTCACCGAACGCTTTTTTTTTAATATCATTGTTCATACTATAATGTGAATCGAAGCGAGATGTTTAGCGAGCAAACGTGGCTGCTGTTAGTTTTTGTTCATTTCGATGAAATATGATTTTCCTCTCACTGTTTTTGTAATATCTTCAATTTGTAACATCATCGTGTATAAACATGCACGATTCACGATTAGCAACAATAAATGTTATTTTCGTAGTTGCGCGGAAGAGTTAATAAACGATTTTTATATTTCTGATCCAATTGATCCGTTATCTGTTATAAACACTGAAAGTACAGTTATGTTATTTTTCTATTCTTCGAAACGATTGTTCCATAAGATAGTTATGTTTTGTTTTTATTGTTTCAGTTTCTGCCACTCTACCACCACAGAGGCCTTGGATACCGCTAACACGACCGAATAGGACTCGTCCCACTTGTGAGTATATCATTTTCCTCATTCTTCTTGATTCTCAAACTTTCATTAAAGTTTCTACATGCATACACTTTATTATTATTGGTTGCGCCGCTTTATGTATATTTGAAAATTCCCGCATTATGGATTAAATCGCGCCACTTTGAAGCCCGATCGCAATTAATTGGTCGGGCTTCAAAGTGGCGCGATTTAATCCATAATGCGGGAATTTTCAAATATACATAAAGCGGCGCAACCAATTATGGTGGTCAATAAAGGAATTGGATCAGTATTTTATAATAGTTTCTGTAAATGATGTACTTCTGTTGTACATACATACATAAGTGATGATGATTAAAGTAACAATAACGTATTAGCGTTATATGGTAGATGACTTATGTAAATATTAAATCATACTTTGTGAACCTTGTATCATTTTACTTCGGGACATCTTGTCCAAACCATTTTTTTCCAGCTGCATCAATTTGGTTCTGCTAAAGATGTCAATATTGACGTCTTCAGTTTGCTATTTTCACCATCGTACTTACAATTACGCACTGTGCTAGAGTCGTATACTACGGTGTTAAATAGAATTAACACAAGAAAATTACTCTAAAATCACCCAATTAACATAATGTATTAACCAGTTTTATATTGCCTTAACTAATCACCAATTCCGTTGATAATATCTCACAGCACCCTTTCAATGGCCGAGTAATCAGTTTGCGAAGAGTGTACATGTGTGTTATAGTAGATTTTATAGACCCGATAGCAAAAAGCGCACCAGCGAGTTTGTCATTAATAAAATGTCGTGGAGGCACGTATGGGCGCGGCGAATACATCCTTTCTCATAAATAATCAACCCAAGACCGTCCTACCACAGCAGTGGGTATTGTCATCACCCGTGGGATACCGAAAGGGTACAAATTTGGTAGTGGTTCATTCACCGTAGGCATTTTCATTAATATATCATAATAAATATTACAAATACATTTAAATTGAGATATAATCCCAGCCTTTCATACGTCAGCAATTAATGTATCTTTTATCTATTTAATCGTGTGGCTAAATAGAGTACCCATTTTTTACTATCGTGAATTTATTTATGACTGTATTTGTCGCTGCGAGGTGCAATTTAGGCGAACAGTGCAGCGGTCAAAAATTTTTGTTACTCTTTGGCACCTCCCGGGGAGTACCCGCAGGGATATGAGAGGTACACTTCCTGCGGACGCGAGTAACACCAGCCTATATCTTTTGAACCATTAGCACAGAGATCAACTCTCTGTCCTTTTGTATGCGGTTTATTTACCATATTTTCTATTAATTGGATAATAATACATTGAAGTGTAGAAGCAGTTCATACTGTAAAATATTACTCATTGTTGTCACCAAGTGTTTTCTGAAATGCTCTGTTTTCTCTTTATAGTTATTACGACAGTAATTTTATATTTTCACTGTATTTATTCCTGTAGTATTAAAATAGTTTCTGATAATTTTATTAAGTTGGTAGTTCAAGAAGTTTTAATTCTGATAGTGATAGAATTATTTCGTTTTTATTTATTCACAGTAAACGGAAAAAGGTTATAGGTATAGATTTGTTTTCTAATGTGGCTTTGAAGTATTAATTTTCATGATTCTCAGACTCATCATTTTCTTACCTTCATCCCGCCTAACTTAAGTCGGCGCAACATGTTTTCCTGTTCCAATTTCCCCTGCCAGATGTTATCTCAGCATTCACTTCTTTTATACATGTGTATTTAATGGTATGTACCATTTTTCACACAATTCACCTTTTTCGATCTTCCTCTACTCTCATATCCATCCACCTTCATACTTAAAACTTTTCTAGTTACATGACTTTCATCTCTCCTCATAACATGCCCATACGAAGCTAACGTATTAAGCTTTAACTTCTCAGTAACTGGTGCTATTTTCAAACTTCTCCTGATATACTCATTCTTAATCTTATCCAATCTAGTTATACCACACATCAATCTGAACATTCGCATCTCTGCCACATGTAATCTTCTCCCATTAGTTTCTTTCGTAAACCAGCACTTGGGTCCATACAAAATATCTTGTAATAAGTCTTTCACAGACAACAACGTTGAATGATTTATGGTAACGTTATCAACTGTCTGAGGTCGTACTGATCTATACTATAATATAATAAACCTGAAGATTTTGTTTTCTTGAAAGCGTTAATCTCAGGAACGACTGAATTAAATTAAAAAATTAAATTCGTAATTCGTTCAGTGTTAGATAGGTCATTTATCGATATATAGGCTATATATCATTACGCTAAGGCCAATAGGAGCGGAGCACCAATGAAGAATGTTTCAATATCGGGTTTTTCTAGTGCTAGCCTAAAGTAACTATTCCACGTCGTCTTCACTAAGTCATTGGCAGAAACTAGTAATTAATAAAATTTCAGAAACTAACATTCTACATATGGAAGTACGTTCATCAATGGATCAATTCTACAAGGAATACAAAGTGTACCGCGCGATAAATAATTGATATATGTATTTTACTACTCAATCAAGGTAGTTTCTTCTTTAAGCGCGCTTAAATTACCATAAAGTTATTACGTACGCGGATCATGATAAATCTTATGCAAGTGTCTATAAAAATCTTTTTACTTTACGATTAGCATCTATCGCCGTTAAACTGTAAGACATTAACCATCTGCTCGTAACTAACTGGCGACCCGTGTATATAAAGATCATATCAGGCGAATGAGATATACTGGACGTACTGGATTTGAATGTGAAAACTGATGTTTACATAATCGTATAGAAATGTTTTATACACTTAAAATATGACGAACTGTAGTGTTTTTTTTTTATAATAAAAAAATCTTGCATTATCTTTCTATATAGAAATAACGAGAAGGGTATGTTGTTGTACGCTCATCAATCAGATTATAATTATATAGATACGTCATAAGCGCTTCGACAGCGCCTTTATAAAACTTGGCTAGTTAGCTTATTTTTGACGGCTGCCCCGTCAATCTGCCCGTATCTGAGCAACATATAACTATTTCTTTTTCACCACCGATATTGAGAACTTGCCATCTTTACTCCCACACTTTATCTCAGACAGTGTGGCCTTACGGTATTACTTTATCTATGTGTGCTTCGTTGTTTGTGTATCTTTAGTTATAATATCATTGATGCGCATCACATAAAAACTACTGGATAGATTTACATTTAAAAAAATCAATTCTTAGATATTTGGTCCACATCTAAAAAAACCACGATATATTCTTTTAACATAGAGTTATTAATGTTTTAAGAAACTATGTTGCTTATGATTGCTACGCGTTAAGTGATGTCTTTTCTTACCATGGAGAAGTGGGCAAGCGGCGTGACGCGCATGCGCAGGTCAACGCAGACGAAGTCGCGAGTATCAGTTAATTGTATAATATTTTCTTTCATGCATGTCTTTCATAAACAATTTATGTATATGATTTGCTTTGATGGATACTATTTCATTCACAGTTTCAAATTAAAAAGCTGTTTACTGAAATGTGTTCATCACTTTTTCAATTTTAAATGATGACTATAATAATTCGCTACTTTCGATGATAAGATAAACCAAATCGAGTTTCTTGCCGGTTCTTGTCGATGACTGGGTTGTTCTCCGAACCGGTGGTAATTTTCACGTTCGAAATCGCCTTCTCAAATTAAATAAAATATTTTTTATTTTAGTTTTTATTTATAATGATTGTTGATTGATTGATATTAATGTCTTATTAAGATTCTTGAACATGTATACCGTATCTTCTAAATATGTATTAGAACAGTGGACGATAAATAAACTATGTAAATACATGAATGAAAAATGAACCCATTCTGTCTCACTGGTATCTAAAATTCTGCTATATTTCTTTGGTAGCTCGTAAATTTTATACACGTGTAATTGAAATGGACGTTGAAGTAAGCCAAATTACCTGAACATAGTGAATACTTGAATATATATATCAAATCTATGTATATAAATATATTTGAGATGTATTTTATTTCTAAGTGCTTGACTCGGAAATATTCGGGTCGATCTTTAACAATTACAGACAGAAAATTATTCAAAGTATTATTTATGCAGTAAATTTTCATATGAGATAAACATTATCATCTTCTTACCCTTATCTCACCTAAGTAGTGTCGGCACAACATGTTTTCCTTTTCCACTCTCGCCTATCAGATGTCATCTCAGTATTCACACATTTTACACATATATCATTTTTCACACAATCCATCCATACCTTTTTCGGTCCTCCTCTACTCATATATCCATCGATCATTATAGTCAAAGCTAGGAGTTAAACAATAGTGATAAAATAAAAGACAGCTTAAAACCGGTGATTATGTAATATTTTGAGGCGAAGGCAAGGCTTAGTCGGTACCTTGTTCGGACACCGCGTCGATGGATATAGGTTCGAATCATAGCGACCGAGTCGAACCTTTCGGTAAAGGAAAACATCCAGATCAACCCATAGGATAGTGTTAAGGCTTTTTTAAGTCCGCCTGACTAGCTACCACCTCCAATATGAGAATTTGTCGCCAAGCACCTTTTGGTGTGTTCCGGCAGTTGAGAGCCGGTCGTCCTCTAGGTTTGGCGTGTTTACCAAATTAGACAACATCGTTAATTAACATCAGATGAAACTGTGGACAAATGCTAACCTATAAAGTATTTAAAAAAACTAAGATAAGAACATATCAAGAAAACATAGAACCGATATCACAAGTATGTACTCTAAAAATGCACCGAAACTTCTTTGACCATAACCTAGTAATATCCTAAAACAACCTAATACCGTCCGAAACAAACCTAATAATATCTCGATCAATATAAATTTTCTATATGATTTTGAAGAGTTTCCTTGTGTATCTCTATAATCCAAGGTCCAATGCTAATGAAATTTAAATGGGACCATCTTGAAAATACACCCTTGCCAATAAAAAATAATTGTCCAAATCAGTTTATAAAAAAAGGAAGTTCAGAGGTAACAAACATTATAAAAATACATCCGAATTGATAACCTCCTCCTTTTTTAAGTCGGTTATAAATTACAGTAAAAAAACAACAACAAATAGTTGTCAACTGATGCGCTTACATACACACTCGGCAATTAATTTCTATGTATGGATGAGTTCGCATATAGGTGTAACAATATCAAATACCATAGTTCCTGTGAAGTAACGAAACCATTTTTACTAAATCTAACAATAACATTCAGCAAATAAATTGTGCATTATTTGAATGAACTTTCTTGGACATGAACGTTTTAGGAGCAGTGGTCGGCAAACCACGTCTCTTTCTCGCCTTCAATGTAGCTCTTCCAAAAATATTTAGTGCAGACATGGAATAGTATATAATAGTAACTTGCCTTGTAAGAAACAAGTTGTCATTAAAACACAAGCCTACCGAAAAGAACACATTCTTAGCATCAAAAGTAACAATAGCAAGGACCAGTCGCTCGCAAAAAAAAAGATATATTTAGCAAAGTTAAGTTTGAAAGTGTACTTTTAATCCTAATTATTTCCCTAAACATGTATCTATTAAAGTAAATCTTTAAAAAAGGCTCTTTGAATAAACTTATATTTTGTATTGTTTATATTTGGCTCTTTATGATGACGAGTTTGCCGGCCACCGCTCTAAACGATTATAAAGTTCTATCCTTATATAAAACGAATTGTGTACATAAGTTATGATTTCGCTTAAATGTTATGCGATAATTTTGCATCCAACTGATCCGTTTTCTTATCAAGCCTCTGCGGTAACTTCCAAGAGCTATCATTTGTTGTGAAATACAATTTAAATGTTTGTCGTAATCATTGGTAACGATATTGACAGAACTATAAATCTGGGCTCGTTTAAGATCACATTTCAGGGACTCTCATTACAATAAAATGTCGCCACTAAACTGTTAGGTTTATTGACCGTTTTGTCCATTTTATTGGGTAAAGCATTACTGATAGAGGTTCATATTAGGTCTTTACCTATGAAATTGCCGTTTTGTATGAAAAAATTTAAGCGATTTTTTTTCATGTATTTTTTATTTGTATTAATCGAAGTAATCACCCATGCAATCAATGCATCTTTGCCAACGCAGTGGCAGTTTATTGATGCCCTTCTTAAAGAAATCAGCTGGACGGGAGGCAACAAATTCTTCAAAGGCATTTTGTACTGCCTCTCGGTTATTGAATTTTTTTCTCGCCAAGGAGTTATCCAAATTCTGGAAAAAGTAGTAGTCTGTAGGCGCAAGGTCTGGTGAGTAGGCCGGATGACGGAGAACTTCCAACACCAGTTCTTGCAACTTGGAGACCGTCTGCTGTGCTGTATGAGGTCGCGCGTTGTCGTGCAGGAGCAGCGGAGACGAGCGATTGACCAATGCTGGTTGGAGATGTGCCAACTTCTCCATCATTGTGTTCAGTTCTTCACAGTACACATCTGCAGTAATGCTCACCCCGTTTGGTAAGAAGCTGTGATGAATCACACCGGCGCTAGACCACCAAACAGTGACCATCACTTTTCTAGGGGTAAGTTTTCGTTTAGGGCATTGTTTAGGTGCTGAACCAGGATCCAACTAACTTACTGAGCACTTGCGGTTATCAAACAGAATCCATTTTTCATCGCAGGTAACGATGCGGTTCAAAATTCCTTCATTTGTGTTTCTGTTGAGCAGTGCAAGGCACGTCTCGACGCGTACTTCGCGCTGGCGTTCATTGAGTTCGTGGAGCACCCATTTGTCAAGCTTTTTTACCTTGCCAATTTGACGCAAATGGACCAATATTGTTTTGACGCTAACGTCGAAAGCTGCTGCTAATTCAGCCGTAGATTGTGTATCATCAGCTTCCACAATCGCCTTTAATTCGTTATTGTCGACCAAAGTCTTCGGACGACCGCGAGGTTCATTTTTCAGGTCGAAATTCCCAGAACGGAAGCGAGCAAACCAATAACAAGTGATGCGTTGGTTTGTAGTGTTAGCTCCGTAAACGTCGCTGATGTTGCGTGCCACTTGTGCCGCGTTGCTGCCACGACCGGTACTCATATTCCATAATTACTCGAATTTTTAACGTATCCATGATGACAAAAAAGATTGAAATGCGATGAAAATGTACCACTAATCAATAAACAAATTACTACTTTGGAAACAGAATTCCATGTTTTTATTTAAAATAAAATTAATTTGAAATTACAATTCTTAGCCAAACAAAAATTATTTTGATTTGAAATGGCCATTACTGCAGAACGGCAATTTCATAGGTAAAGACCTATTATTAATTAACTCTTCCTTTTTTAAGCTTAAATAAATGCGATTTAAATATGAGTATATCATAAATAAATTCAGGTAGAGTATAATGAGAGTCTCTACTTAGGTTTAAATTTAGTGTGGGTAATATTATGGTGCCATATGTGGTAGTAATTATTTTTATATAGAAATTAGTTAAATGTGTCTCTTTTCAATTAGTGATTATAATTTTTATATGTTATACCGCTTATGGAATGAGTGTAAAAATATGTCTCTGAAAGCAAATTTCATTAAAATCAGTTGAGAATAAATCTAATATCATTGTATAAGATATTTTTTTTTACGATTTTATAATTTCCATCGACTGAGAAAAAAGGACAAGTCAGATTTAAGGTCACACAAACAGACAGACAGATTAAAAACAAACGGTGTGTCGTAAATACACAATAGAAGTGAAACTTTTGTACTACAGGGTAACATTTTCTTCACTCGGCCGGTTGCTCCCCAACATAGGGGGGCCGGGCGCCGGGTGCCGCCGACTCTACATGGGAGTCGTGCGGGCGATGGCCGCCTACGGGGCACCGGTGTGGGCCGACGCCCTCGGTGCCGCCAACGTGCGCGCGCTGCACCTCCTCGCAGAAGGAGGAGGCGGAGAGGGCTCGCGAGGCAGATCCTCAAAGTGGCCGTCTCCGCCAAAGGAGGACAGGCGGGAGGAGGCGGCGCTTCGCCCAACTCCTCCCGCCACCGTAGCCGGACCTGAGGGGATGGGCCGGGGGGCCCATCTCCTCATTGCACAGGTCCGGCGGACGAGGGGGGGCAGCCGGTGTGTACCCGGTCTGTCCCTCTAATAGGTAGGAGCCCGGCGGTCACCTTCCGCCGGGCGGACCGTGGGGGCGGCTCTACAAGGTGATTAGCTGGAACGATCCCTTGCCGCCCCCACACAACGGTCTGTCGGTACACCGTGGAAAAAAAAAAGGGTAACATTTTCTTTAAAAAAAAAAAAGCTAACATTACGCGGTGTTCCCAGGCGGTCACCCATCCAGGTACTGACCGTGCCCACATGTTTGCTTAACTTTGGTGATCAGACAAGACTCGGTATTTTCAACACTACCCGACACAGTGTTTACCCCACCACTTTTCATCACAGCAAAAAGTTTAAAAAATCAGAATTTCAAACCCCTCCCATAAGAAGATACACTTCAAAATATTGGTGTTTAATAATCAACTTTTCATAAAATTTTGAAAAGTAAAATTACACGTACAGACAGATCAACAGATGTACATGTTAATATAGACGTACATTTACAGTGCATTTAGTTACCATCCCATTGGTAATATTCGCACGGCCAGCGACGAATCAAAAGTACCAATACAAACACTATATGTTGTATGTAGTGTGTCGTACCTAAATGCCTTGCCCTCGTCATAAACCAGATTTAAAACCCGTCATAATGCCAAACGTATGCATGTCGCGTTCAGGATCGGCTGTGTACATACAATAACACATATAATATACGATTTGCTATCGGGTCGATCAAAATGCTATCGTCGGTTACTCATAAAATATTGAAAACTTAGCGACTTAAAACAAACAACAGCAAACTCTAAAAGCTAAAAATTCAAGTGCCTTTTGTTGTCATAGAATCAGAATTCAGGCATTTGAAGAAAAATCCAAAAAAATAACTCTTTTTTTGACTTGTGTAATCAATCAAGGTGTCCGAACTGAGTAACTACCACCATCCTCACATATCGATAGACTTCTCATAGTGACTTTCATTAGGTTTGTAGCATTTAGAAGCAGTAATGGTTCAATGGTTAGCTTGTTCGTGTTCCGAAGGACGTAGGTTCTAAACCTTGTGAATGAGTCAGAAGCTTTCGGTGAAGGAAAACATCGCGATGAAACCATAGCATAGATGTAGGGCTTTTTCTACTCTAAACCCACCTGGCTAACTACCACGCTTGAATTTAAAATCTTACGCTAAGCACCTGTTGGTGTGTTTCGGCAGCTGCACTTGAGAACCGTTCCCACTAAGTTGAGCGTGTTTACAATTTTAGATTATATCGTCATTTGAGATTGTGGTCAAACACTACAACCAAGGCCCACCTCCTTTCCCCCTTTTCCCTTTCCCTTACTCCTTTCCCTACCCTTCCCCCATACACAGGCTGGCAACGCACTTGCGACTCCCCTGTTGTTGCTAGTGTCTATGGATGGTGGTGATAACTTAACATCAGGTGAGCCACCTATTCGTTTGCCTGCTTTTGACATAAAAAAACCCTTAAAGAATAAAAAATGGGATAAATTCATCTACCAAGTCTTTCCGGAAGGCCAGTATTACAGCGGCTACTGTCAGTGGATGTAGATTACTTGATGCTCGCCTTTGTTCCTACGAGTAGATGGCACTGTGTTAATTTGTCACAATGCAAATTTATGCCTTAATTTGATGTAATACGTATTTTTGAATGCAGCACTAAGACGAGTATCTGTGCGATTTTTAAATTGTATGTTAGAAACAAGGGTCCGTTCATAAAATACGTTCGCACTTATTGGGTCGCGTACTATGACAAGATGTGACAAGAAGGCTTGGAGTCTAAGCAAACGTGACTTTTGCAGCTAAACAAAGAATTTTTTTTTTTAATAATTTTTACTTTGTTATGATGGAAAGTTGTTTTTATTCATATATTTGTACATCTACGGCTTGCAGAATCTATCATTCGGGGTAGAGGTTCGCTAAAGTTGCGGCATAGCGGAACGAATCATGGTCTACAAAGATTAAACTGCATGTGACTTATTTTGTTAACGCTATAAGCTATATATCGATTGTATACTTACCGATTCGATTAAGGAATAGGAAGTGATTTTAGGACTGACGGATCGTACAATCGTTCAAGACGATCGCACTCGGCTGTGCTCACGGTCGGTCAGGCGTCGCTGGAAGACAGGAAATGTCCTTCGCCTCGCCATTCGGAGTCGAACAATGCACAATGAGAGACATTGGCTGCGATCTTCTTATATCCGTGAACTTACTTATCGACCATTGTATCTCAGTAATTAATCTGTTTCAGAGTTAATTTGAATTTGCGTTCCATTTTTTTCTTTACTTGGCAATTGGGGGTCTTCTGTAAATACGGATAAGGAAACTGGTGTTCCTGTTTATTGTAAATGTTAACGCTTGTCGCTTCTTGTTCTCTATTCTCTTGTTCTCTTCTATATTATTAGTTGCTATAGTTACTTTAATACTCTATGGCTTTTAAGCTTTTTTTAAAGTAATGTGCTTTATTTTGCAATTAATATTCTTTATGAGAGTATTTTACTTTCATACACTATGTTTTTTTTTAATTTATAAGTTTGCAATATTTGTGATCATTAGTGAAATCATAAGCTAAACCTAAGTTAGCTCAAAATATTCGTATATGCGTACATATGAAGATGGTTTTATTGAAAGAATCGATACATGATGTATATAATCAATTTAAAATAACCGATATTTCTAATTTCACGAGTTCTAACAACGCACTACAATTCTTTCAGTTTCCTTGGAACTCTAAAATCCATTTTATTAAATAAACACAAATATTAGGTACGCTTAAAATACAGTTCAAGATCCCAAGTAATATTATAAAAGGTAATGTGAGTTTATTTCTTATTTTACATACACGTTGTTAAGGGTAACAGAAAATTACATAGGGTAACTTTCATTAAAACAAATTACTATTCTTGAGGGATAAGTAAAATTCACAATAACGCGACTGAACTCACATGCAAAAGCTAGTTGATCATATTAGCCATAAAAATACTCCGCTAAAGACAAGTCTTTATATTCTAGTCCGGTGAAGCTGTAAAAGCCTGTCAGAACAATACCGTTGTGATTTCGAAATAAGTCTTTATATAGACTTTAACAAACTTAATAAAAAAATGTTATGTTATTTATTTCTCACATTTGCAAAGACTAGTGGTCGCCCAGTGGTCGACATGCGACAACAGGCGGGTCACCTGACGGTATGTGATCAACTCCGTCCATAGACACTTGTAACATCAGGAGAGTCGCAAGTGACTCACTGACCGAACGAAACGCAACAATGCAAGCACTGTTACTTCACGTCGGTGTTTCTGTGGGTCGGGTGGTAGTACCCCGGGCGAGCCGACCCATTTATGCTGAAACCAGTAATAGCTTCAGCGTGGCTCTTGCACCTACAAAATCGTCATTGATTTTTAAAGTTTGAACTATAGGTTTTTTTTGTCAAAGATATAATCAAAGGTTTCCATTATGGCTATTCAATTATTTGCCACTTTTTTAAATTATATAAACATAAAAAATATCTATGTCTAAATGAAAATTGAAATTAATTATAAATTGGAAACAAACAGGCGGTTACAAAAGGTGGTAAAGCTCTCAAATTCTAAGTAAATATAACTTTATGAAAATAAAGAAATTTATTTTTGTAACTCATGACACAATTTTCAATTATTTTTTTTACACAACACCATAGGTTTCTTGGTGATATTGAAATAAATGTAGTCTGTACATTATGATGAATAGTGATATGCCCAGTATCATTGTTTAGAGAAGTAATGGTAAAAGTAAAATAATACGCAATAGAATCAAATGATGAATCCAAAACAAAGATGTTTTTAATATTACAATTAACTTTTGAAAATGAATTCATTTTTATTCAAAATTCATCGTCAGCTGTACTAAATATAACTGCTAAATCAGGTTGAACTGCATCACTGTAACTGTGGAGATCTAAGTCATGGATTACTTTCATGAGCATACAAATTTTCTTATTTTGATTATCAACTCTCTAACAATGATCCTTCATTGCAATAAATTACTACATAATCATTACAATAAAAAGCATTACTGCGCTCCAATTCGAAAGAAATTTCATGCATTATATTTTCATTGCGTGTTCGATTAAACTATTCCTGGAATATAACAGCAATGTCCACATCATAAAAATATATTTATGCTTAATATGGTGAGCGACCATATCCAGCAGTCATTGGACCTACTCTGTGAAAAAAAAAATAGAATGTATCGAAAACTTTAGCTTCTTAACTAACTACGAATTATATTTGCGAATATTTACAAAGTATTTTTTTGGCTTATTTTTAATTGAATCATTATTTAAAGTGAATCCACCATAAAAAAAATGTTAAAATACTGACATTGACTTAAGGCTGGTAATATTGATTTACTTTTATGACAACATGAAGTGAAAGCAGGACTGTCACCTAAAATTTTTGACATTCAATAAGACCATAGAGAATAATAATTATTTCAGTGGTTTCATATATTTACTAAAGATAAATGATTTATCAATTAATTATTCATGTAAATTCTGAATTTACATATTATACTGTTATAAAATTAACCTACAATTTGACCAGTTAATTTCAAAAGGCATGTGACGTATGGAACGTAAGTAATGTTAAAAATATTTAATGTAGCATGAAAAATGGTAAATAGAACGTAAGAATAAGTGAAGGATGTCAAAACGACTTTTTCACTTACATGCGTGTATGTGTTTTGTGTCATTCAAGTAGGTGATGTAATTTTAATTAATTTAATGTGTTTTTACTGTATTTTATATTAAAAGAATAGCTTTGTGCACTTTTCCTCCATATAAACTTCAACTATGATAAATTTCAAGTTCATCCGTTCGCGCAATTCGCTTAAAAAGGGGTACAAAGTTTTGGCTTCACGTATTCATATATAAGATAATGATAGATGTGTGTGATGTAATAATAAATGTAAACCTTGAAATATATTACCATGGTAAATTTCAAATATAAATTGTTAAAAAATATTTCTTTTGAAATTACAACTTTTGTGGTGTCAATGATTGTTATCTGGTAAATTAATTAATTAGTAAATTTGTTTTATACATAATGTATGCTAACATACGAAAGTTTATAAATCTTCATTGAAAGCGTTAGCATAGAGACTTAATAAATATCTTGTATGTTTTATTATTGTGTTACATAAAGCCTACGCAATGCCGTCGCCTATAAACTGTTGGTTCAGTACCTCCCTCTATTATATGCAGATGAGACGCAGCGCCGTGCCGTTCACTGCAAGCTTTATGTATTTTATTAAATAAACTCGTGAGTGAGATGTTTAGGCACAAATGTAATATCCATATAATAATATGTCTATCTGTTTTAAATCAATGTATGATTGAATGCGCTATCTCTGTAACTACCAATCAGATTGGAACGAAATTCATTGTATTTTATAGTATATTTAATTCAAGCTGCGACCCTTACAAGCAGAACAAACACGTAACTTTAATGATAAGGAAGTAATAGTGCGAAGGGAACGCGTGACATGGCGCGTTATACCGGACACAGAATGTACGAAAAATTAAACACCAAGGGTAGTCGAGGGTACAGCTAATTCTTTGTAATATATGTTCTATACTCTATACATATAATAAGAAAGTAAATGTAACGTGTCTGTACTTTTTTAGATTTTTGTGAAAAAAGTTGTTGCAGTTGTCGTGGAATACTTAATAAAATACTTTCCAATTAATTTTTAGAAATATCTGTCTGTTTATTTGGGCACGCGTCACTGGTAAAGTACTGCGTTCACGATAAAACCTCACCAAGAAAATCATAATGCATATCCTCGAATACCATTTAGTCTCGGTTTCGTTCAAATCGGTTCACTCTGTCACAAGTTATTATAATTTTAATGACGACGCGACTTAAGTACAAGAGAAAAGTAAATAAGTAAGTGGACTTAATATATTTACTTGATTTTATTAGTTACTGATTTTTTAAATTAGGTTCCACGAGGTCGGAGTCGCGGGTACAGCGAGTTTGTTTGTTTGTTCGCCTTCACGCCTTAACTACTCGAGCGATTATCATGGAATTGTACAGATGCGTTATTAGCGGTACAGAAAAGAGGTACCTTCCATGTACCGTTCCCGAGGGATGGATAAAATCTACATTAAAGCGAGTGCAGCCGCAAGCAAAAGCTAGTAATATATAAGATTCCTCCAAAGCTAATGCACGTTGTATTACGAATTGGAGTTTCCTATTATAAAATGTTTACTAAACAATAACGATTTTATCGTTTACAGCTTTCCCACTCTCGGGTAAAGCCAATGAGTAATCTGTTTCAAAGAGATATGAATGTCTGTTTATACGAATCACTGTAGGCATATTGGTTAATTTTAGTGTTACTTTTTGTTACTGTGACCTATCACGTATAATTAATTTGACTTGTGATGAGTTATTTTTTGAAGTAATGATAGCGTACTCGGGGACCTCATAGATCGACTGAGGCGAAATTTTCGGTGAAATACAACATGGTCATACAACCATAGTATAATGGCTAGGCTTTCTTCTAATACCGGTCTGGCTATCTAGCAAGTTGGAAATCTATCGCCGAGCAACTATTGTGTGTGTTGCGGCAGTTCCACTTGAGAGGCAATTCTCCTCTAGATTTAGTATGTTTAGCCGTCTTTGGTGACACCACATCATTATGATACACTAAAACCTACGATGTTAAAATACTAATACCTAATCATACTAATCTCGAACAGTTTTCCCCTAAATCCAGCGCTACCTTTGGGAAAACTCCAGTTTAAAATATTTGGTTTTGTCATAGCTGCCTGTAGAGTACAATGACCAACAGAGAGACGGAGAAAAAGGGCTGACGAAGTTCATCGATCGACTATAAATTACGTTATAATACCGTTTAGCTATCAACGCGGAACAAAGCCCGAGCGTCTACTACATACTAGTTGAGTAAATTCAGTACTTATTCACCACGGGGTATGATTAATGAACGTACATAGATACAGCGGAGCCGAGTTCACCTTCCGCGCATGTCAGTTACATGGATACCTCTAACAGTTCTCACATTTAATTTGATGTATAACCGCGCGGTCAAACCGCACAACCCTGGGCAATTTGTTAACGAGGATGCCTCACTATCTGTCTGCGGGTGAATACGTAATGCCTGTGAAATGAAAAGCCGCATCCTCTAATGCTGAATACAATGTGTGTTCGCTTAGAGTTACTTATTGGTGTTTCGTCATAACTCTGTATCTATACATATAATAAGAATGTAAATCTAACGTGTCTGTACTTTTTAGATTTTCTTGAACAAAATTGTTGCACGTGTCTAGGAATAAGTAATAAAATACATTTCAATCATTTTTAGAAATGTCTGTCTGTCTGTTTGTATGCCACTGCTAAAGTACTGGGATCACCTCACGAAGAAAATCATAAAGCATATCCTCGAGAATAACTTAGTCTTTGTTTCATTAAAATCTGTCCACTCTGTCAAAAGTTATTGTAATTTTTTTTAATGATCTCGCAACTTAAGTACGAGAGAAAAGTAGATAAGTAAATGGACTTAAGATTTTATTAGTCACTGTTTTTTTTTACATTGGGTTCTACGCGGACAGAGTCGCGGGCATAGCTAGTTAGAAATATTCTCGTTCGTTCGTGAAGATTGAACTTAAAAAAAAAAAGAACGGCTGAATTTCATTTAATATCGCGTGGGATTATGGGAATGTGCAAAACCGACAAAGTAAACAAAATTATAATAATCATACTAAGCTAGAAAAGCTCTCCCCTATGCAAAAAAATACTCAGTTCTCTGGGGAGCACCAGTTTAAGTGTTTGGTTTTGTCATTGTTTGTATTTATTACGTGTTGTATGTAAACTACACAGGTACCATGTTCTGACATTACACGGACTATCTTCTCCATATATTCTATACTAGTTTTTACTGCGACGTCATGTACGTGTTTTTTGGGCTATTTTTTATACGTTTTAGTGTTCGACGGTGTATTCTAAAATGGCAAACACTTTAAATCTAGAGAGGGATGCATGGCGATAGATTTACTACTCGAGGGTGGCAACTAGCGGACGGCCAGATTAAAAAGAACCCTACTACTGTGTTATAGTCTCATCACGAAAACTCCAGCTCATATGTAAGCATTCGAACTTAGTCAATCGAAGTAATAACCACTGACAAATCAACCACTGACAAAACAACCACTGACAAATCAATCACTGACAATCGCATCAAGATGGAAAAGTAGCTTACGTCCTCCACCAGGTTTGAAACTATGACTATAAGTTCAATATCATTGGGATAGTTTGACAGGCTTAGTTATGACATGAATAGGTGACAAAAAAAAACAGCATTGTTTTTTAACATTTAGATATTACTGTCTAGAACATTGTTTTCTTCTGTTTCTATATATAAGAATGGATATTGGTATATTTAAATGGATCGATGGAATGATTAAGGAAAGTTGGGAAACTGTTTTTTTTTCGAACTAACTACGCTTTTGGCCTGACGGGCCTTCACAGCTTTACCGGACTACATTTGTATTTTTATGGAGAAAGTATGTGTTCTATCCGTCTTACTACAATTCGCTACTAAGTGGCTATAACCCAGATGAGTTTTACTTGACACTTTTAGTTTTATATTATAGAACAAAGTCACGGGTGGCTGTTGTTAGTAAGGAATAAGTAAAAATAATTCGATTCTTTTAAATAATATTCCAACTCTTTCATATATCGATGGTAATAAGTAGATATGTATAGTAAATTGCTTTAATCATAAGTAACTTATACCAGAGTGGTCGTTTGGAATAAAAACTTTGTAGACTTCGCCGTAATGCCCGTAAGAAAACTTTTGTTATTCTGTTGATTATTATACTAGATTAAACGAAATGAGTAGATCTTAGATTCTGGACTTTATTTACTGGGTCATAAAATGTCCGTTTTTGTCACGTACAAGCAAATTGATATTTGAAATTAAATGAGTATTTGGTACTTTGATATCAGTAGAGTATCTACATGAATTATAGGAAGCTGGTGCTCGCAACTTAACATGACTGATGTTCAATGTAAATTAAGTGCATGTTTCGATCAAGTAACTAGTGGACTATCTTTTATTTATTTATGTTACTTCACAATTACTATTTAACCGATATAATATACATTAATGTCCTATCTTAATATATATATTTCTTGTGTGCGTGTGTATGTGACTGAACTCCTCCTAAACGACTGGACCGATTTTGATGAAATTTTTTGTGTGTGTTCGTGGAGATTCGAGAATGGTTTAGATTCACAATTGGACCCGGCAGGTGGCGCTGCGATCGACTTTTAGGATTTTTTTTGTTTTCAAGGCAGGACAACGTCCGCCCGGTCCGCTAGTATTATATGAAAATTGTATTCAAGATAAGATCGGTATTTTTACTTCTTTTCTTTAGGTGGTAGAGCCACGCTGAACCTATCACTGGTTTCAGCATGAATGGGTCGGCTCGCTCGGGGTAGTACCACCCGACCCACAGAAACACCCACGTGTAGTAACAGTGCTTGCATTGTTGCGTTTCGTTCGGGCAGTGAGAGCGCCGGAGGCCCAACTCCCTAGCCCCTCCTCTTCTCCTTTCCCCCTTCCCTTCCCCCTCCCCCAACACAGGCTGACAACGCACTTGCGACTCTCCTGGTGTTGCAAGTGTCTATGGACGGTGGTGATCACTTAACATCAGATGACCCACAGGTTATTCTGCCTCCTATGACAAAAAAAAACTTAAAATGTACGATTTTATTATACACTTAGTTTCTGTTACAAAACAAAGACTATGTTACTCCCGGATGCTTTATAATTTTCTTGGTGAGGTTTTATTGTGAACCCAGTACTTTAGAAGTGATGCGTGTTCATACAGACAGACATTTCTAAAAATGATTGAAATGTATTTTATTTCTTATTCCTAGACACCTGCATCAATTTTTTTTTTCAGGAAAATCGTAAAAGTGCATATGCGTCAGATTTACATTATTTTTATATGTATAGAAGATTATCAGAAATAAACGATATTACCCAGGTTAACATTTGTTTTCTTTATTCTGGTTGGTGTTCTTAGTGACAATTCTGGTATTGGTATCCAGAAAAATTAAGTAATTTATTCAACATATTATTAAAAAAATGTTATCTTCAATAATCATAAAAAAAACATTAAAATCAGTTCAAAGGAACATACAAAAATATTATATATTTGCATAAATCATTGTTATACATATATATTTAGATTATTTCACATATATTACTCATGTACTTATGTACCTAACAACATAAAAACGAATTATACAATTTTGTTACGCGTTAAAAGTAACCCCTATTATGGCTAAATTTTCGTAACAAATGATTAATAAATAACAATGATTTTTTGTAATCATGTTAATATACCTTAAGCAATGACAAAATTCTATATAGCTGCGTTTTATTCCACAGTTACAAACCGGTTGGACGAATGAATAAATCGTGTATCGATTGTCCCAGAATAATCTACACGAAATACTACCATAGTAGGAAACAGCCGGACCAGATGTTCGTTCTCATGCAAATCGTGCCATATGTTGTTTCTTCCATGTGCAATATAATGACTTCAATGAACACAATTGCGTACTTTCTTATGCAAATCACTAGTTGTACTTCATATAAAGAGGCTTTCTATAAGAAATTAAATAAACGTATTGAACTCAATGATATTATAACTAAAAAGCTTACTAAACCGTAAAATACGTTACTTACATGATATTTCAACAAAACAAATGACCCGATAAATGATAATGCACACATACGTAAAGTAGTATTGTAACGCCACACTGTCTTAGATAAAATGTGGAAGTAAGATGGCATATTCTCAATATCTGTGGTGAAAAAGAAATAGTTATATATTGCTTAGACACGGGCGGATAGACGGGACAGCCGTCAAAAATAAGCTAGCTACCCAAGATTTAACAAGGCGCTGTCGAAGCGCTTATAACGTATCTACAGCTTTTTACTTATAATATCGTTGATTGAACTATAACATCGGCAATCACAGAACAAAAGTACATATAGCAGATATGTGGTAGGTTTAATATCTCAATTAGTGAATAAATTGGTCGATTCGCCCCCATTACTTGAAGGTGAAATCTATAGAACTGACGCATACAGTCAGCAGCGGCTCATATTGCGCGATTGACTTCCACTAACAGCGTCTCGTTAACACCTATATATGTAGAATCTTACGTTAGGTCATATATAACTCTCGCTGAACGTTATCTAATGAGTTCTGTTATTACAAATATGCATAGTTCGTACAGTTATATATATGTATTTTAATGAGCCGTGTTCGCGACACTAAAAAGGCCTGTCTCGATGTCTCTCACGAATCGTATTGATATTAGAAATCATTACGCGAGCGTGACTAACCAACCTCCCTAACGGTTCCGTCGGCCGACTGACTTCTGGATAACGATTACAAAAATCGTATCTCCACTTTGTGATGGGACATGTCGGCATCCGCTAGCGATGGCTAGCGCTAGCTGCATTATACAGGTATTACAAGGTAATGGCCGATATAAACCAGAGCGTAGCGGTGATGTGAAACCGACTACTGCGTTTGTCGCAGGACACGGTGACATGCTTCGCTTGCCGACCGACATACGCGGGCACACCTTTTCCGATTATCTCTTTTTGTTACATACACCGCCAGTATATAATGATTTTATATGTATCTCTACATGACACAAAACATATCTGATATAATATACTCACGCGCCAATACCGTCAGAACCATACCGCATGGGACACAATGGCCGTGGATATCGCAAGCATGCAGTTAGTGTCACCTTGTTCCATTGTTGTCCCTTCATACTGTTTCATCACAGTCTTTGATTTATTCCAAAATGAAGACACGCGTCCACATGTGCGAGAACATTACCATTTATTGTTGTGTTGGCGTCGAGCTTTCATTTTGCCCATAGTTCCTTATACAACCCGGTGATTATCGATGCGCGTATTGTTTTGCAATATTTGGCATGTGCGCCGCGTCTCATCGCTTCGCATCGGGCATACAATGGACGTATTTGAAGCACGTGCTGCGAACACATTGATCGCCGCAGAGTGTCGCCAGGTGACTTTGTCTCTCTGTGTCGATTAGCATGAACTCTAGAGCTGCGGGTGATCGTTATCAATTTGTCCGGACTGTAGTTGTGTGCCCGGACACTCTCAACATTATCTTGTCCTTTAAAACGTCATTCGCCCGTCAACGTTTTGTTTTGTCTCGCGACGTCTACACCCGGTTCTTTGTCTGTTAGATAATCTAGATAATAGCATCATCAAGGTTTCTTACGTACTAGACGTTTGGACAGCGGCTCCAATCCTACGTCTTTTGATCTACCTAATGAGATGGGTGCGAGTTTACCTTGTCCGCATAAATCTGATATAATGGTGCCGAGCGTGAGAGAGCTCAGTCGTGCTACATAATAAGTACATAAATACGTTAAAATAGCGCGATTTAGCGCCCCGGATATTCACGATGCCTAATTTTCTCACTGTTAACAATTTGATCCAATGTAACACCGTCTTTATTGAACGTTACAGTAGTTACCTCGGCTAGTTTGCTACATTACTACAGTGATTCCACGTACTATATTGCAGGTCTCGTAAGCGAGCGCTTAAACAGTTTCCTGGTAGACAACTAACTAACAGAACACGATAGGCTCGAAGGCATTTAATATTAGTGTCTGTTAAGCATATCGTTTCTATTTAGAACGCGAAGAATCTACGATCGAACGTGTAGAGGTAACACGTCATTGAACCCAGAGTCGAATGAGCGTGCAAACCGCGAAGTGTTGCGGATACGATTATAGAAACAAAAGCTATTGTGTAACGTTGCTTGTGAAGCGTAATGAGACATTTTTTAACATGTCACCGAAGATGTCGCGATCTACTGTTACCATTGTTTCTGATCAAAGGGGCCCAAAATCAAAATTTCTTCAATGACTTCGTATTATTCATATTTTACTATCGGCCACCCGAGAATTCATCTCCGTTTGTGCCTTTATTAATGAGTAGTGGTCGCCTAGTGGTCGAAATCCGACCATAATTCATTTTGACATTCAATAAGACCAAAAAGAATAAAAAAACAATGACTTCAGTGGGTTTATAAATCTATTAAATACATATTATTTATCAATTAATTATTTAAGTATTTATTAATGTATATTATCATTTTACTATAAAATTAACCTACAGTTTTCCAGTTAATATCAAAGGGCATGTAAGGTATGGAACGTAAGAGTAAAATGAAGGATGGCGAAACGTCGTTTTTATTTACATGTGTGTATATGACGTGTGTCATTCCAGCAGTAGTGTGTGTAATGTTTATTTTAATTAATGTAATATATTTCTAAGGCATTTTATATATAGCTTTATGCACTTCTCCTCCATATAAACTTTAACTATGCCAAATTACACGTTCATCCGTTCGCTCAATTCGCTGAAAAAGGGGCACAAGGTTTTCACTTCACGTATTAATATACAGATGACACTACATATTACATCTGTATAACTATAATGGCTTATAAATAGCACGTAGAGACAGATCTCAGATGGTTGGATTTGTTCTAAGTTACATGATATTTGTTTTTATAGTTTAGCCAATTACAGTAGTATCTGTAATACTCTAAACTTAATATTATAAAGCTGTAGGGTTTGGTTGTTTGGTTGGTTGAACGCGCTAATCTCAGGAACTACTGGTCGGATTTGAAAAATTCTTTCAATTTTAGATAGTTTATTTATCGAGGAAGGCTATATCATTACATAGTATAAAACAAAGTCCCCTACCGCGTCTGTCTGTCTGTCTGTCTGTTCGCGATAAACTCAAAAACTACCGAACGGATAGTCATGCGGTTTTCACCAGTGGATAGAGTGATTCATGAGGAAGGTTTTAGTATATAATTTGTCAATGTTTTTTTTATAATCAAAGCAGGTCAATGTCTGCCGGGCTCGCTAGTATATATATATACATATATACATCATCATGCTAAGACCAATAGGAGCGGAGCAACAATAAGTTATTAAATTGGCTTTTGAGAGCTTCCGTTACGTGTTAGTATGAACCCAAAGCAACTATTCCACGCGGATGAAGTCGCGCGCAGAAACTAGTTATAGTATCCGTGTAATTATAATATACGATATATTACTGTCAAATTTAATTAGAATCCGCCCCTGCTTCTAATATTGTTAATGATGCACTCTCAATCATGAAATCGATCAAGATAAACAGGATGTTTATATTGCAATAAATATAAACCGATAAAGCACGATATATCATGAAAACCGATTGTTTGTTGCAGGTATATTCACAGTGATGTGTTACAACGTGCTATGTGACAAGTACGCAACGAGACAGATGTACGGCTACTGCCCCAGTTGGGCGTTAGAATGGGACTACAGAAAGAAGGGTATTTTGGACGAAATTAGACATTATTCCGCAGACATCATTAGCTTGCAGGTTAGTATATTAGTATTCTTTATGTTAAATTAACACGAATATACTTCCTTTTGATTGTCTAATACTCGTTCGGTGTTATTACAAAAAAGTTGAATACGTATTGAATACTTGCTTTAAAAAGGATTCGAATTAAATGCACCGCGGTCGCTGAATGTTCGCCATCTTGGTCTTTTGTCTCGTTTTGGTTACGCTAGGTTAGACTTGCGAAAAAGGATAACGCATACTTGCCTCGGGTTGCGCGGTGCATTTAATTCGAAACCTTTTTAAATCAAGTATTTAACTTTTTTGTAATAACACCGGTTAAGTTTTAGCATTTGGTACAATCTTACCTGATATTGGAAGATGTGGTTTAAAAACTATAACATGTAGAGGAGGACTAACTCTCGAGTACAGTTGTTGGAATACATCTATACGTGCTTGCCTACAGATTTTCAACTTAAGGCTTGTGGTTGTCTTAGTGGGTAAAAGAAAAAGCCATACAACCATACTAAGGTCTCATCATGATGTTTTTTTTTTCAACAAAAAACTCCGTCACATTCCCATGGCTGTAACTTATCTCAATCGACGTGCGGCATCGTATTTTGCTACCACTAAGCCATTAACACTTCTAGCAATAATCAAATTATTTTTAGTTATGTTTTGATTATGCACCGAATTTCATGATATTTTCTGGAATACAAATGAAACTATATAATTTGCACTCGTAATTGCTTCAACGCACGACACATAAGTAAGTACGAACAGAAAACAAATCATAGACTATTATTATTGCGAAGTCGTTTATATGTTCGTACATATAAGTACATACAAGTCGGTATAGCATTATAATTTTATCTGTTGTTGATGCACATGAGGATCCATTGAATTTCGGTCACTTGTTAGAACATATTATTTTTTTAAAGAAATCATACGTAAATTGTATTGAGAAATATAGGTAATAGTCCACAAAGTTTGATTTTTTTATAGACTTTTAACTCTACTAATAAATACAACAAACAGAACGAATGTTATGTAAATGTTTTTTTTTAATCCTTCAGGAAGTGGAAACGGACCAGTTTTACAATTTCTTCCTACCCGAGCTGAAACAAGACGGCTACGATGGTATATTTTCACCGAAATCCCGCGCGAAGACAATGTCAGAATCTGAGAGGAAATACGTTGACGGATGCGCCATCTTTTTTAGATCTGCTAAGTACGATTATTTTCTTTAATTATATACATAACTTGACACGCTTTATAGCGCGGTCGCAGTAATCCTAGTATTGAGTTAAAACGCCGTGATATCATTACCACAGAACCGGGATTTTGTTACGCGAAACTGAAAATTATATTGTTATCTAGCGTTTGGCAGGCCTCGTGGGACTAGTCTAGCCCGATCACCGTATGTGACTAATTTTTATCTGATGCCCATCATAATTGTCAATTTATATCTATCTGGATGTTAAAAGTATACCTGTAATTCTCTCGGATGTCTATTTACTAATTACAGTATTTATTACTAGTTTCTATTAAAGTATGCTTTGTTTGGATGTCAGTGGCCGTGTGAGATTGTGAGAGGACGTGTAAGATTCGCGTTGTTGCGTCCAAAGCAACAGCCCGCGCCGAGATTGGCCCACTTTGACACCCTTGAGCGTGTTGTCAAGCAGCTGAGCGCTATAAGCGTTCGTCCTATTAGGGCACTGAAACTTTAAAGGCCCGTTAGGGACAACAGCGTTGGTCAGGTCGAAATCGTTCTCACATTCCGTCCTTCGGTCCATCTTCATTTATTTGAAACTAGCGGGCCCGGCCGACGTTGTCCCGCCCTGATTATGAAAAAAAATCCTGGACAAATTATATATCAAAATGTTCCTCGTGCATCACGATCCACTGGTGAAAACCGCATAAAGATCCGTTCAGTAGTTTTTGAGTTTATCGCGAACAGACAGACAGACAGACGCGGTAGAGGACTTTGTTTTATACTATGTAATGATGTGACTTGTTATTAAGTTAGTAAATAACTTAACCGATAAAGACAACTTAGATTCTCGACATGGTAATTACTGCACTGAAAAAGCATTACTATTTCTACAGTTTCGTCGTCTTGTTTTTATTATCCACGACCTATAGCTATATTATCTGGAATTTCATCTAATTTGAACCCATGTACTTTTCCCCAGGCCACGGCCGCGCTACCAATAAGTCACTGTCCTTTCCGAGTCCCGCGAAGACAAGTCGCGGATACTATCTTAAACCAATTATAAAGTTCTCGCAAGATCGACATAACAATAAAATTGAATCAATTCCATGCATTTCCCTTTGTGTGCATTCTTTGAATAGCCTTCTCAAACTTATGGTTGATCAACTAAAAAGATAAAAACATTGTAATTGTTCACAGATTTCTGTTAGTGAAAGAGCACCTTATAGAATTTAACCAACTAGCAATGGCGAATAGTGAGGGATCTGATAATATGTTAAACCGCGTCATGCCGAAAGACAATATAGGGTTAGCGGCTTTGCTCAAGACTAAAGAAGCCGCCTGGGAGAATGGTAAGAGATTTTTAAATGTTGCAAAAGCTGACGCCGTATTATACGGGGAATGATTCTCGAGTCATTAGCAAACAAACGGACAAGTAGTATTTATTTGAATGGTCTTTCAATTGTGGATTGTGATTATAAGTAGGATAAAAAAGCAATGAACATGGAACCGCCAGCCTTTCAGACAGTAGTACTTAATCGGAGACTTTGCGAATAAGAAAATAATTTTGTTTCGTTGATTTTATTTTTATTTTATATCATCCTATTTTATTATTTATTTTGTATCTTTGGAAACCTATTTAAAATGTTTTAGTTTTTATAACAAACGCTACTTAAAAAAAATCTGATATAAAGGCAACATTTGGTTGAGAACCTATCAAGTTTGAAAAGTAATTAAAAATATTATGATTATGAGAGAAAAGTCGTCTATTACGCTTGCTCGCTTTCAAGCAAGCCATTGGCGTTCGTAGGAATATATTTTCATAAAGCAATACAATTGGACGATGGACATCCCATCATAGATCAAATAAATTATCTCGAAAGTTATTCGCACAAAAACTAAATAAAACGCGAGACGAATTCTTAAAGTAAGATTTGTAAAAAGCGTGTCTACTATTTTAATCTATCTCTTAATCATCGGGTAACCATTAACCTAAAAACCTGTCAATCGATTTCTATTGTACTTTCTCCGACAATGACATAGAGTTAGTCTGTGAAGTTAAAGAAGGAGGTTTTGTTAATAGCAAAGAAACGGACGAGCACCAAAAATATAATATTTTGTTGTCTAAATTTCTTACTATAGATGTAAATTTCAGGATTAAACTCACATAGATGATTTATAATTCCATGCTATATAAGAGAAGATTCTCTATTCCGTTGCATTATTTTTAAATGTTTATTACATCAGAACTTCGGATTTTGAAAATTCATTTTCTATCGAGATTTAGTAGCTGCCAGGAAACTCCCCAAAATCGAGTAGGTGACTTATAGTAATCGAAATATCGATAATCCAAAACTAGGTACCTAACTAAACTCAAGGAGGTTCTGTTATTTTTATTTTATTCAGTTTAATTTATTGTATAATAAAATATTTATTATTTTACTTTCTCTGGAATTTGACCTCCTAAGGGAAACACTCCTGCCGTCTACGGCTGTGCGAGTTAGGGACCGTAGAGAGATAAAAGAATGTGGTTTTTTTTATTTTCCAAGGTTTACCAGCGGATTCGTCGATGGTAAATCAACCGATACTAGTGTGCACTGCGCACATACACTGGGACCCGGAGTTCTGCGATGTTAAGTTAATACAGACGATGATGCTTAGCAATGAGCTTCGTAGTATACTGGACGAATCGGGGCGGACGCTCCGCCTGGCGGGACAGCGGGATAACGTACAACTCTTACTCTGCGGGGACTTTAACTCACTGCCCGACAGCGGTCAGTACCATCACTACCTAATAATATTCCTCTACGTCTAGCTGCTTTGCCAACTAATTTTCACTATTTAATATTATTATCGCCATTATTAAGTTCGTAACTATTGCAATGATCCTTGTGATTACCAGTAGAGTCTCACTGATACTGTATTTCAGTAGTCCGATACGTCCTATAATCTTGCTCCTTACGCTGTCGTGCTTGCGTACTGGTAACACAGGTATTGAGTATAACCTACAAAAAATCTATACAAAATTCATTTTAAGTTTTTCTATACAATCAAATTATTCGAACATTTTTGAATGTTCTAGGTGGTTCCGTGTTCTTATTTCTAATCTACTTCACTGGTGTCTAATGGCCAAAGTATATTATGCTAACTACCAGCAATATTTTACAACATAAGGTTTAATAACGTAAGGTTATAGGTATATAAAAAGGATAGCTGATACAGGCGACATCGTCTGCGTAGTTTATTATCTTACATCTTACAATATCATCATAATAATGTTCCAAATAGTCAGGTTAACATGACAGTTGTCTTATTTATAGTGGGAAGGAATTGGACTGTTTGTAAACAAACATGTCATAACTTGTCTAAACTTGATAAATCATCTCACTTATAAGGGTTATTAAGCTACAAAGCTCAGTAATAAAGGTTTGAAAATTCTTAATAACAGAGGTATTTCAATGCAAAAGTGTCGTGACGTCATTGTAATTATCAATAACAAAGGTTTTATAGTCAGGGCCCACTTATCCAGGTTTCACTGTATATTCAAAATAACAGGGAGATTATGCCAATCTACGGGGATTGTTTTCCAGGTGTAATTGAATTCCTATCGGCCGGCCGTATCTCCTCGGAACACAGGGACTTCAAGGAGCTCGGCTATGCCGCCTCGTTGAGACGGATGCCCGGATCCGAGCACGAGTTCACGCACAACTTCAAACTGGCCTCCGCCTACAGCGAAGACATCATGCCCTACACCAATTATACGTAAGTATCGACTGAAGGCGATGTCATGTTAATCTATTACTTTTCAAGATCTCTGTTCGTGTGGTGCTATTTTCAAACTTTCTCTGATATATCATCGTCTTCTTACCCTTATCCCATCTAAGTAGGATCGGCACTTGTTTTCCTTTTCCATTCTCGCCTATCAGATATCATCTCAGTATTCACATCTTTTACACACATATCATTTTTCACACAAGCCATCCATACCTCTTTCGTTCCTCCTCTACTCCTATACTCTACTCTATCATCATCATCATCATCATCATCATCATCATCATCACTATCATCACTCCTATACCCATCCATAATCATACTCAAAACGTACCTTACATGATCTTCATCTCTTCTCGTGACATGCCCGTACCATGCTAACATATTACTCTTATCTATTCTAGTTATATCACGCATTCCTCTTAACATTCGCATCTCTGCCACGTGTAATCTTTTCTCGTCCGAATCTTTCGTTACCCAACTCGGTCCATATAGAACGACTGGTCTTATATAGTTTGACCGCAACCGCTGTACCGCGCCTTAGGTATGCGCTGGGAGATGGAGAGTGGGAAAGAAAAAGCATAAACTCACTTGAGATTCGTAGAACCAGACAGATCTTACGATATCAAAGCACAATTTTTGAAGGTGTATATGTACGAGTATAGATCCAATTTTTGTACAATATGTTTTTGTACAATATGATTTTTAGATAAGTACAAATGAAGAACCAATATAAATAATAATAAAAAGTATTTATTTAACAAAATGATGTCACATGGCATAAAAATAACTGTAGATCCCCGCACTAGGAACCGAATCCTATATATCATCATATATATATACCGAATGACTGAAAATATTCTTCACATTCTCTCTTAAACAGACGCAGGATATGAAAATAAATATAATTTTAAGGTCAAGTTATATATCTACCTACACTTAGATATGATAACCATGTGTCTTTGTATTTAGTTATTAATGCTGCGCAAATTTTACTCACTTCACTTTCTTCACGTCGGTTCGTTCACTTCGGTCATTCTTTACGACCCTTATGTCTACTGATCTATAGTATTTGTACACTCTCTAGCAAGAAACCTCAATAATATTGAAGCTTAAAAAATAATAAATTATGGTCGAATTTCTACCACTCGACGAGCACTGCTAATCTTACTAAGGCTAATTATATTAAAAGTTATGAGGGTGTTATTAAATTGTGCCCAAGTGTGAATTCCGTTAAAAAAGTTACCGGTATATAAATGTATAGCATGTCAATACAATGTGTATGTAATAATTTATAAACTATTAATTATAACAATAAATATATAAATAGGCATGGCAAAACGGTTAAGTACATCATCCTCCTTTGTTTCTCTATCGATTTTCTCCATTCCTCTCTTGTTCAGTAGATATGAGCTTTTATGTTGTCGATAAAAAAAATTGTAAATTGTTTTTTTCCCTTATTGTTTGAACTTTAACTAAATGGATTACGGTCGAATTTCGACCACTACCTTAAATAATGTTTTTATCTATGCTTGAAAAAATGGCTAACTTCACAGTCACAAACTTGATGCACGTTGACAACTATTTGCATAATAAATAATGTTGGTAGTGATGGTATCAAGGGTTATCGATAAAAAATGTGTATATCGCTTGTTTTTTTTCCTTAATATTTAAATTTTAAAACCTAATGAATTATGGTTGAATTTCGACCACTACTTTAATCATTTTTAATCCATGCTTGCATAAATACATTTCCTTTTCGCGACGCGTTTTGTGGCTAACTTCACAGTCACAAACTTGGCGCAAGTTGATAATTGTTTACGAAATAAATAATGTAGATATTAATGTTATCAGTGGAGATATTGATCGTTTATACTCTTTATTACAGATTTGACTTCAAGGGCATTATAGATTATATTTTCTATAGTAAGCAGACGATGACGCCTCTCGGGTTATTGGGACCGCTGTCGCAAGATTGGTTCCGGGAACATAAGGTCGTGGGGTGCCCTCATCCACACGTACCCTCAGGTAATTGAATAATAATAAATACTTAGTGCTAATCAACTTATCCTAAGGCTTACATCTATACTAATATTATAAAGAGGTAAAGTTTGTGAGTTTGTGACGTTGTGACGTTGTGGCTAATAGGCTTAATAGGAGCGGAGCACAGATGAAAAATGTTTCAAAATCGAGATGTTTTTTTCTTTTTGAGAATTTCTGCTGCATGTCAGCGTTAGCCCAGAGTAGTAACTATTACTACGCGGACGAAGTCGTGGGCAGGGGCTAGTATTATTGATAAGATAACAAACTTTTCTCCATACTAGGTTCGAGGTCTCTTAATTATAATTAAAAATTGAAGATCGAATCATAAGATATGGTATACTGGCTTTTTCTAGATGAAATGTCTATGTGTGACTATGTCTTTTTCTGTAACCCTGACAAAGTCTATGTAAAATTTTATGATTATCGGTTCAATAATTAAGACGTTGGAACCTATAATATAATTGCGCGGAACCATTTTTTTTTCTATACTAAATGTAGCCTAAGTCACTCTTTATAACATCAGCTGTCTGGCAGTGAAAGTGTCGTCAAAATCGGTCTAACGGTTTTCGAGATTGCTCAGATTAAACAGACAGATATGCAACAATTTTAAAAATTGATTATTTTTATAACTACCGTACATTACTTACTACCGTACCGTACCGTACCTTACCGTACCTTACGTTATCGTACTTTCATGTCAGATTAATAAAAGAACTCTTATTTTTCAATTACATACAAACACTGCAATTGTACTTATTTGAATATGGAAGAAAAAATATATAAATAGGCAAAGACAATATGGTTAAGTACATCTTACTTATCTGTTTCTCAACCGATTATCTATAGTTTTTGTTTCATAAGTAGCTATTGACGAGCTTTAACTTTAGCTGTAATCAATGAAAAATAATTGCATATACATCGTTTGTTTTTCCTTCTCATTGAAACATGAAAAACTTATAAATTATGGTCGAATTGCGACGACTAGGACATCATTAGTGCATACACATTTCTCTTCGGTGTTTCTCTACCTATCTTCTTTATTTTTCTTTAGTGTTAGTGTTATCAGTAAATAAAAAATTGGAAACAGTGCCTTTTGTTTTTCCATTTCTTCGACGCATCGATAGCCTTTATTTAGTAGTCTATATTCGTCTTTACTTCGCTATCCTCACAATATTTGTACACTCCTATAAAAACTCAGTAATATTGCAACTTAACAAAAATATGTCTCATGGTCGAATTTCGACAATTAGTAAATGGTAATTTCATTGACAGATCACTTCCCTCTGCTGGTCGAACTGGAGATGTGTCCGAGCACGAGCAGCAACTCGAACGGGCTCGTGGGGCGCAGGTAGCACTCGCACTCGCGCACCAAGCACCGGCGCCCGCAACACCAACACCAACACCCGCACCAACACCAACACCAACACCACGTGTCGCATCGCCCGCGCGACACCAACGCCACGAACGATAACGCCATCGCCGACAGAGATGCGCACTAACAGTACTGACAATCCATTTCATCGATATCGATTGACATCGATTTCTTTACCGACAGATGACATTTTATCGTTAGTTTAGCCATTAGTAAATGTTCCGTTTTGATTTATTAATGTTTTGTGAATCAAGGTATTTAAATAGCCGAACAGGATAAACGATGATGCCGCCGACAGAGATGCGCTCTAACAATATTGACAATCTATTACGATATCGATTAGGGCTTTTTTTGTGGGCATGCGGGGGCACTCAGTGCCCTTAAAGGAAATTTTGAAAATATAGTAATATTGCCATAAAAACGGAATAAATTATTGATTTGTTTTAATAGGTCAAAGTTATTCCAATACAAAATCTAATCTATCTTTCTTGAACAGTTACTGCGTCACGCAGTGTTTGGTCTCTGTAAAAAAAAATGGACTTATAATTTTCGAAAATTAGCGTGCCCCCAAAAAAGAAGTGCTAAAAAGGCCTGATATCGATGAACAACGATATCGGTTCTTATCGATTAACATCGATTCTTTACCGACAAATTTTATCTTAATTTTAACTATTAGTAAATATTCCGTTAGTTCTGATTTATTAATGTTTTGTCAATCAAGGAATTTAAATAATCGAACAGGACAAAACGATAAACCGCTGACAGATATGCGCACTAACAATATTGACAAGCCATCATCGATGATCGAAACTTTTTATCGATATCGATACCGACAAATAACATTTTACCATTATTTGTAGATATTAGTAATGTTCCTTTTGTTCTGACGTTTTGATGTTTTCTGAATCAACTAGGTATTTATGTAATCGTTTTGTTTCGATCGTTGGTTCTTATAATCGATACTTTCTATCGATATTTATAAATATGACTAAATAGCGATCATCCCTAAGCGTCTGTCGCTCCGTAAACACAAGTATCCGTGTCGTCTACTCTAGTAATAGTAGTATAATGTGTTTTAGTGATTTGTAATTTCGTTTTTTTTTATTAGTTTCTAGACTAATCGAGTGGCTTGATAGTTTTAAACTAATTCTATTTTCAGATTCCCATATTACACGTTCGTTTCGATGTTATTCGTTTTACATACGCAGTCGATGTTTTTTTTTCTTTTGTGACGTCTCTATTATACCGCGCTCTCGTGTTTTATTTTCGACAAGTTACAATGTAATTAATTGTCGCCGAGAATAGTTTTTATCGTTTATGCGATGTATAGGTTTTTAAACTTGCGTTTTCTATTCACTGGAAAGCTATACATGTTACATGTAAACTAGAGAAAAATGTATTAGTTATACCAAATACTCTACATAAGCGTTTCACGTTAGTGCCTGTACTTATATAGATATACTTATTTCGGGGTTATTTTGGAAGAATCAACATAAAATTGCATACATTTTTTTTTTGAGTCGTACCTTTCTCTGCTCAATTTTTTATATTTTTTACACTCTGTACACAAATTTTTGATATATCCCAATAATTACATTTACGTTTTATGTATAATCAAGTTTGTTGTGGGTTTTTTTCTTTATAGTTATGTAATTCTATGAAGATCACTATCGCCTCGTAATAAGTATTCGTATGTATTTAATTAAAAAGTAGCTTAAATTAAACATTTGCATTATTAAAACTAAGCTATTACAGTAATATTTAGTAGATACAAAATATCATGACAGATTAATCGATTAAAGTATTTGAAGTATATTTTTAATGAATTAGTTAGCTATAAAATTTGCAGAAATGTTAGTTGTTTAGATTTTTGAGAATATAACATACTAATTAGATTTAATTGACATGTTACAGGATGTAGTGATTTAGTTTCAGTGTACATTTTTGAGATTATAGTCGGGACAATTTGATAAGTAACTTCCATGTTTTTAATATTTCCTCTTTGCGATAACCTTTTCCATGCGTTCATATACAACGTTAGCTATAAAAATAACGCGACAAAACAGTACGTTATTCGTATACTAAGACAAGTTTTATTGAATAGAAACACGATATCTTAAATATACCAGGTGGATGCTTAGACAGTAGCAATATATATGGAGGACAATATACACTCGATTCTCGTTCTAAATCAATTAAAAAAAATAAGTGCTTTATATTTGACCTAACTATCTAGAAATTTAAAAAAATTATACTTAATCCTCTATGGGTCTATGTTAAAGCATAGTGTCAACGACCGTCGGGTGAAATGAAAGTAAAGTGAAAGTAAAGTCAACCAACTAACAAAGGATAATTTTTCGAAGTTTAAACTAATGAAAGAGTTTATTATCCGTTTTCTTATCGAAAGTTATTAACTCCAGATTACCGCTCGCAGGTTTTATCACCGGTCATTCAACCTAGGTTTATTTAAGTTATTATCCATACTTTTGAAATTCTTAGAACAAACTTTACCTAAGGTTCTCTTTGTTGTCTATTAGTATTTGTTTTGATATTATTATTTTGTGTTAAATGTGACCATGAAGTGTCATATCCTAGAATACTGCGAGTGTCATGACGTTTGTCCACGATGAACTTCGAAACGAATCAACCGATCTCCATGAAAGCTGGCATTTCTGTATATTTTGGTCCAACTTGAGAGATAGGATAAATTAAAATGGGCTCAATATTTTTTAATTACAAATTAAATGATTGTCAATATTGATTACTGTTAATAACTGTAAGTTTCATCAGTCTCGAACAGATGGCGCTTTAAATTAGTTTGTTCATAGAAAAGCGTAGGACCGGCTGGTATACACATCTCATAGACGGTGCCACGTTTTAATTTTGAATTTCTTTTTCAACTGTAGTTTATTTTATGGTGCACGTGTTTTATTCAATTCAACATGCAATAACTGATAACTAAGTGCCACAACATCGCGTTACGAGCTACTTTAATTATATTTTAACAAATTTACTCTAAAAACATCGATAATTTCAGCTTTAATGTTTCGATAATGTTATATCTTGAGATCGTTGCCGCCATATTTTATGAGATTGAGACTTTTTAAACGTTTTAGATTCGATTAGTATTATTAATATTACGCAATATATTTTCGAAAAATGACAAAACCGTTACTATTCGTGTATTAAACATTAAACATTTCCGTTGAGACTTTATTTCAAAGTTGTAAAATCATTTTTTTTCTCTTTTATATAAAGAAAACATAACATGATGTATCAGTATAGCTCTGATATCGGTTAACAGAGAGATGTTTTTTTTTGTCGCATCCTTACCATATTTTAACGGGTGTCTTGTTCTGTTCTCCCACTTACAACTTGACGTTCCGTACGCTTGTTTGCCACCGTCGTAGTATAAAATGTGTCCCGACTATAATAAACCAGTTAACATTTTTATCGTAAATATGTGTTTAGTTTAAAATATCCAATTAGAGAAATATTATCATTGTCATCTACTTTTTAGTGAATTATGAATTAAATCGCATAGTACGTTAATGAACTGTATTTGCTCAATAAATATCGGATGGGTTCTGGCAGCGACAATTTTAACAGCCTTAGTAAAAAAACAAGTGATAACAAAATCCTACTAATTACATTTTTTTTGTTAATTTTTTTTTCTTTGTAGACTTCTTTTACCGCGTGTCACAAAAACTAACTATTCAAACAGATTTTAAATTTCCAAGATTAGTTAATATATAATCAATATCTAAGATACGATAACAGCCAGAATAGCAAATATTTAAACAGATATTCATGTTTACAAATGCTATAATATATTATGTATTGATAATTAGTAGCCCCATCTAGCGATAACACGAAGCAGCAAATATATGATAGAATTTAAAACTTAAAATCATTTATTCTCCCATACAATAGTAAACCTTAAATTCCGTAGTTAATTGAAATTACAATTTGGAAAGAGAAATGATAAAATTAAATAATTACAAAATATATCGCTGTCCGAACCACACTTGAATATTTAATTACATGACGACGATGTAGATGGCGGTGCAATCGTTTCATAAAATTTAAAAATATATTAGAATGTAACATAAAAATTGTATATGAATATTATATAGACAGTATTGTATTATATTACTTAGAATCCAGTGAACAGATAACGTCGTGTTACTTACGTGTACTTCATTACGGTTAATATGAATAGATAGATCTTGTCATTTGCTACGTATACATTTCAGGTATATATATATATTAATCGTGTCGTTTGTCTGTGCAATCATTTCGTTTGATATAATAATATCTATACATGTATATATTTTTAATATGAATCTGAATAAATTATATAGACGTATTTATTGTTGACGAATTTTTCTATTTTACGAGTAGAATACAGACTTACGCTTATTGTGTCAATAAATTGTGTGTAGATTGAACGTGAATACGTTTTAGTTGAAAGGGATTATGATTGAGGTGTGCGCTTAGTTCTCCTATATAATTATTGTATATTATACAGTTGAGGAATCGTACAAATAATAATAATAATTGTTATTAAAATTACTAATTAGATTACTTACTTAAATTGTTTTTAACATAGAAAAAAAAATTTTGACGCTCTTATTTTCATTCCGAATTTTTTCGTGTAATTTATACGTCCTCATTCGGTAAGAGTGTGTGAAACGTCCATATACAAAGTAACATTTATTTTTATTCCTCCACTGTATATTATTAAGATATATTTTGTAATCGGGGATTATTACGCAATGAATTTTTGTGAGACAAGTCGATCGAGTTACGGAGGCTGCCGAAACAGCTTTAATCTGCCTAAAAGTTAAAAATAATCAGTCGTCTTCTTGACTTGATCAACTTTTTGGGGATCAGTGAGACATGTACTGTTTATAGGTGGCGCTTTTATACTTAAACAATTTACGTACCTAAGTTCCAATACGTCGAGTGCCAATATTGTAGACGAACGCGATCGACCAATCACAATGTGACCCGTCTGTTTCTAATAGTCCGTGATTGGTCATCGTTAAATGCGAGCTTTGGTATTAGTATAGGCATGGAGTATTTTATACGCATCACTGCTATTTTTCATGTTTCACGAAAATGAATTCGTCACGTGATATAGTGATTTCTAGATGCCTGGTACATCTGTTATTAATATGATTTCACTTCCTGTTATTAATATGATTTCACTTCATTATAATTCGTGAAATTCATACGCCTGTTATATATTACAATAGTTACTGATTACATTTCACCACATTCGTATTCGTGTCTCACACTTACGTAATTTTAATTTTTTTTTATTCTTAAGACGACGTTTTGTATAGATAATATTTAAAGAAAGATCACTCAGCGTAAAGATGTAGCAGGTGGAAACAAATATGGTCACTGTAACAATGATCGTCACATATAAATTTATCACAGCGATATTCGTCGCTGTGAAATAGCAGTTATGAAAAAAATAATTTCACTGCGATGCAATGTTTTAAAATAACTGTGTACTCCATGCCTACTATATAATAGTACAACACTAGTTGAAGTATAGAAAGCGCAATTTAGTTGGTACATTGGTGGCCGGGCTTGTAAGATAAAACTGTACCTTTGTAATGTGATAGAGTATTTGAATTTATTTTTGATACTTAATTACCTATTATCAAAATTTTATAGATATCATTGTTAAATCTAACACTGCCTACGAAGCGACGTCACGTGTGTGCAATAAATTATTAAATAAGTGATATTGAAGGTGATATGCATTAAGTGTTTAGTAATTTGTGACTGAGAGCATGTTGTGTGCGTGTCGTTCACTTGTGTTAATCGGTTTTTTAATAAATCCTCTATGCGAGATGAAATTATTATATCTATCGGATAATATATGTACACATTGTGATGTAATTTATTAATTATATGTGTATTATTTTTTAGTCCCCTCAAATTGATGTCGAAATGAAAAAGGTAGAAATAAAGATGAGAAATTCTTCATTAAGCTGACCGTTTGGCTTAAATTCTTTACATTCTATTCCCTCTTTTTCTTATGAAAACAGGTGTTTACTTTTTTGGCTTAAATGCCTTGTATCCTTTTCCCTCTTTTTTTGTTTGTGTTCTCATTATTGTCTGTGCTCCCCGGTTGTCAAAACTGTCTCACTGGTCAGTTAGTATTATGTGTTGTAACGGTTTTCAAAAAGTGTTCGTTGGTGTTTTGTCGGTATAATATATAGAGTCGACGGTGTTCGATTCTGTTGTTGTCGGTGTTTGGACAAGGTCGAGCGCGGTCTCGACGGCGGCGGGCGGAAGGTGTTTTTAGGTTAATGTGGCATTGTGTGTACCAACAAATTTCTCAGCGAGACAAAAAACAAACCCCTCATCCCCTCCACTGTATACCCTTCGAGCGTTTCGTTTGTACAAGTGGTTAATTCAGTTTACTGGTAAACCTGACTTGTCTGACGGTTTTCTTAGGATTGGAATTGCCGCAGGACGTCCCCTTTTAGTCGTAAGTAGGATTTATTTGAACACGGTCGTTGTCCCTCTCCTATTATCTGAACTTCTTAGACACTAGTGTCTTCGTATGTCCACACCACAGCGAATGCATGTTCGTAGAACGTATAATAGAATATAACGATTGCAATTAATTGAAATGATTTAGTTGTTAAGATGTGCAGTTTGAATAAATTAATACAGTATTGGATGACTCGTTCTAACGAGTGGTGTCGGTCGATCAAATGTTGAATAAACAATTTTAGTTGCATTTTAATTATTATTATTATTTTTTTAGTTATAATAAGCTTTTTAATAATGTTCCGGAGGCGTCCGACGGCGATTCGTTCCACTTTAGTAATAGCGGGTAGCATACTGGCGTAGTACAAATGCGTGTGTGAATGTCTATATATGTTATATCCTGTGGTTATTGTCGCTTCGACTTCGTCACCTCTCTAGTTTTGGGGCGTGCCGAAACGAGAATTTAACTAGTTATTATGAGATGTTGGAGTTAAGTGTTTGGTTATAATCACGCCGGCGTACGGTTTTTGAGGTCGTCGTCGTTCGTCGATGTAACTACACCATCGTACGAATAGTATAGTCCTCGTTGTGAAGCGTTATTTGTCCAATCGGAATAATTAGTGATATTTACAAATATTCAAATCCATTTATATCTAAAAAAAAATATTTGGACCATTGCATAGTTGTATATAAGCGCTTATTTTTATTTTGTGTCCTCTTCCATTGGAATTATTTATATCGAATAAAAGATTTTTTTTTATCAATATTTTTTATTCAGTATACTAATCTATATAACTATAATTATTACGTATATCAAACGATAGGTGCTGTTGTATTTATTATTTAATGTTACTAAACGCGATTGTGATACGAGATAACAGTCTCTCTTGTATTCTATTGGGTGTATGATGAATAAGAAAGAGAAAAAAATTAAGCCAAATCATGAAAAGGGTATATTCAAAATATTACGTTTAGGATAAATGAATTTAAAATGAAGTTTTATACGATAATATAAATTAAAAAAAATATTACAACTGAGTCTGTATAATTTTTGCTAAGTACACATAGATTTTAGAATCATATCATAATCTTGTTGTAGTGTTCGTGTAAAACGATGTAAGTTTCTAAAGACTGTTGTGATATCTGACGTCGAGATCATTCCGCGTCGTGGAATCCTTCACGCATTGCACAAACTATTTAAATGAATGCACAACTGCGTGTTCGATAAGGTCTAACACGACGCTGAGAGATTTCATCGTCGGTTCACATCTGCCTACATTATTGTTTCTAATTTCATTACGCACGAAAAAATAGTACATCATTGCATTTACCTTGATTTGTGGCCATATTTGTTTTGATATTTTACGCATACTTTCATTGACATTGTGCACATCCGCGAGTACCCGATAAGGTTAAGACTTTAGGTTTCGACAAATAAAACGCGTTCTTAACGCGAGTCAAGGCGTACTGGCGTCGCGTACTAGGGCCGCGGTAGACTGTCGCGATGTGTTGTACTATTGCGCGCTCTGTCTATCGGGTTTCATTTTGAATAGTACAACACAACGCGGCGCTAGTACGCGACATCAGTACGCCTTGTCGCGCGTTAAGAACGCGTTCTATTTGGCGAAGCCTTTTGATACACATTTAGATATATACCTAAGCGTTATTTGTTCAGATAAACTTTACACTCCCTAATATAAGTTCGTTACGATTATTCAGTATTTCTAGAAACCAACAGAACATAAAACCGACGCTCGAGTGTCGCTTACGAATAACCGAGAGCTTTATTGTTGTAACGAGTTCTTATTGTGTAGTTGAACATATTATGTGATCTCTTTAATTTTATTAATAGAATTTTGATGGACGTTTTTACTTAAATAGTGATAGCCGTGTGTAATAATTGATGTAGGATTTTACTGGTCGCAAATTACGTTTGCTACATTCACTCTGTATATTGTAATTTTTTTTTTAATTAACACAAACTATTGCCATCCGAATTATGTGTTTGTCTTTGTTTTTCGTCAGCTGTTAACGATTTTTATCTATCAATTTTATCAATCGCTCGTTTCCTATTCGAAACGAAATAATGTATTTGTACATATTTTGTATCATTTATGTAATTTCATTTATTTTGATTTTTATTTATATATGTGAAAATCGCCTCGAAAATTCTTACGTCACGCTGCGGCGGGGAATTTTTGACGGTAGCCGATATATTCTATCGGATAGAAGTTCAAATTCGCCACAAGAAGCCTTCAATATAATATCTGTATATTTTAATTTGTAAATATGTAGTTTCGATAACATTTAATGCTAAACAACGAGCGAGCCGTCGCATGTTGTCAGCCGTTTGGACTTCTGCGCACACTCGGCTGGAAATGTTTACAGTTCGACAAGGTGTATCTCGACAGACATTCCACAGGCACTATTGTATTAGCTCAATGCAAAAGACTGTTTGAGACTTAATGAAATATAAGAAAATAATATCATTACAAAAAATAAAAAAATATTTTCTGAAGCACCTTAACGACTTTATAAAATGTGTTTTATGGTGATTTAATGATAAGATCGCAATGTTTAACTCACTAGTATGTAAGGACAAATGCTTTACGTCACTGTGATAGACAATACAAATTTACCTGAGAGAGACACCTTAGGCATTTATGAAAAAATATTAAAAAAAAAAACTAGAAAATGGTCTTATGAGAAGGATATGTTACGAAGTACTCAGTAGAGAAACGGAAACTGCTCGGTTATGTGGACTCTTTATTATAAAATAAAAATATAATGCACAAGAATTATTTGACAGCAAAATGTTCAGTAATTTTGTTCCTTCTCTAAAACTGATTGTTTATATTCTAATCTGTAATTATTTGGTTTTGAAAACGTAACTTTTATTGAGAGTCGGCAAAACCGAGCGGTTGTTATAATATGTATAATAATTATAATATGTAAAAAGTACAAAGTGTATGTGCAGAAGTTCGTTTTCGGCTCGATGCTGTCGAGCGGTTTTGTGTATGTACGTGTGCATATGCGTGCGTGATTGTGTACGCATACCTGTATACACGTACAAGTGTGCGTTGTCCGTGCGTGCGCATGTGCGTGCGTGCTGTGCGTGTGTGCCGGTCACGGCAGATGTGTGTGTGTGCGTTGCCACGCGGCCCGCGTCTCGCTGTTTTGTTTGTTGACACATTTTGTATATTTGAATGAATCAAATTATAAGAGAATATGAATTTTAACTCCACGTATTTTATTTAATACAACCCTCAAACATAACATTCCTGAGTGTTGACTAATTTACAGGTAATGTTTGATTTAATAAACCTCTTTATGCTTACAAGTTTATTTACAAACTAATACTACAATAAGACACTAAATAATTTAAATGTATTTGAAGATGACATCCTTAAAACTGTCAACTGTTTGTAGTTCAAGAGTAATGGGGCACTGGAGCCAGTTGGCCAGCAGTTCCTCTGTGTAACCCAGAAGGAAGTACATCTTAACAGGAGACACTGCTCTCCTGACTATAGCTGCCACTCTTATATGATTGAACTGTCGTTTTATTATAACCTGAAAAAGATTGAAATAATATATATATTCTTTACATTTATCTGCAAATATAATTATTAAAAATAAATATAAAGACACAATTTCACATACCAAACTAACCGTAGCTTGAATTACTGTACCTTAGCAGGGGATGTAATATATAACCTTCATTAAATATTAGCATCTTTGTAAGATATTTAGCATCCAGACACAAAACTCACAATTATGCAGGGATTTAAGTCACAACTTTTGGGTTCAATAGTGGGGCTTACTATGACACATATTTATCATAAAAATTCTATTTATTCGATCTTGTAAACCATTTCCATTCACTAGTGTAGTATATTCTGGTGATAGTGAGCATTACATTTTATGAATTCTATAAACATACCATTAATTCATACAATCACCTTATACTTTGATATTACAACAACAATTTAAAATTTGATAACATTATAATTTATAGTATTTTAACCAATTCAAAGACAATCTAAATATATGTCATCTCTCTGCATCTCTAAATTGAAGTGTGAAGATAGTTCATGTGTAGAATTACTATACATAACAGTATGTCAAAATTAAAGGTCAAAATGTAGTAGAGTTTATGAAACTGAATTCTATATAATTTGTTAAAAACAAACATCATCCAACAACAGATGTAGTTGTTACTGTAGAAATGTATTATTGTGTGTAAACCTGTAATATACGTTATTAGATTCATGAAATAACATATTGTTTGTAAAGAATTAATCAGTACATAGTTTTACCTCACTACAAAGAAGTCCATGCCAAGTTCCTGTCATAAATCTCCTAATGAATTCATCTTCTACAGCTGTCTCCGATTTACGAAGCTCGCCCTTTAAGCTTGCTGAAAAGATATATAGTATTGCATAAATTTGACTATGTTAATAAACAAAACATTAAATGAGATACAATAAATAGTGAAGGCATAAAACATTTAATTCATATATTTGTTTCTGCTGTAACTCAATAGAGTTTGATGGAAAAACAATTCAGAAATTGAAAATGCTTAATCAATAAATATATAATACAATCACATCACAACGTGACCATAATATCATCATCTTATCACTTATCAATATAAAGTATTTTAACATCATAAAGCACTTTGACTAGTTTCTTTTGATGGTAAATACAGTCATAATCTGTTATCACAACATCGAAGGGACTACTCATATTTAGTAGTAAAAGCTGATAGTTGTTACAGCTGGTGTAGTTTTTGAGATACGGCATTCAGCCAAGACCTTGCCTTTTGGCTAGGCAGGGCGGGAAACTCGAGCAGTGAAGGTGAGCGTTGATGCGCATCTCAAAGGGGCCTCCTTAAACCGACACCTGGGTCGCAAGTCCTAGGAACTGCTCCGAGTTTCTCCCTCTGCCACACGATGGACCCGGCACCCGCACGGTGAATCCATGGAAGGCTAAGAAGTTCGTCTCTCTGGGTCAATATAACCGGTGCACTGTTCTAAACGATGTCATCATAAACGGTTTTGACTTTAATGTTGTAGATGTATAACACGGGAAACTTAAAAATGAGCATTTCAATGGTTGCAAAATTTTGTAGTAAGTATGGACTTTTATACTGTACTGAGAACACCTATATAAAAATTAATTTAATAACAAAGGAGGCAACTCCTGTGCTTCGTATATCTTACAAGTATTCCATGAATTCCAGGATTTACGATGAGCGATATAGTGCGGAGGATTCGCCATTTCGTACGTCAAGGGTCTGTCTCGCTTCTTCGTAATCCTATACTTTCCTGACACAACCCTGCATAGTGTGGCCGATGTATGTAACTGAGATGCTACTATCGGTGAACATTGCGATATAAAACCAGTCGTTCCCAAAACAGACTGTAAAGTAATAAAATATTGTAATTTATGTTACATTTTGTGCTTAATGATATCGATATAGTTTTACACGATTACCTTTGCTAATTTTATAACAGAATTGTTCATTATAACGCTTTTCCTTTTAATTACAACTTTGATTTACGCAATCATTCCTTGTTATTATTTATAATTTGAGGTTATATATTTCCATTTAATTTTCTATTTAATGACATTGACAGTTATCACTTATGCTACAAGTCATAGACAACTCATAATTATTTTATTCGTTTCTGGATCATATTGCTCATTATACTGTTCTATTGTGTTTGATATTATAAAAAGCAGCTTACTTTGAATTTTAAAACTAACTAGAAAGCTAAAGAAAGCCGTGCTACCAATATCACTTCTACAGAATAATTTTACTGAATTATTATTTGAAGAAGTATTTAATTTTAGTATAAATATTTGGATTAAATTTTTATAAGATCCTTTTCGAAAATTTTAGTTACCATTTTAATTTCCAATTGATTATAATATCTCGAAAATGAGATGGTATCTACAGAAGGAATGTCAAATATTATATCGGTTAGTTAATACAATAAAAAAAAAATAAGCAACGTTATTCTATGAAATTAGGCAATGCCGTGTATTTTTATATTCATGTTGAATACATAAGAAATAAATATTTTTGTCTTTTTTACTTTTAAAACGAGAACTAAATTATCCATATAGTACATAAACTAAATGAAGATCGTTTTTTATTGTTTTATGACGCCTTGTGATTGCATCATGATAACTTTTAGTTCAAAAATTAAAATGAACAAATAAATAAAAGTGAAATGGAACTAAGCACGGTGCTTATAATAGAAAATAACGATTTTAACAATTCATGTCTGGATCTTCAGTTGGGTCGATTCTGAGGGAACTTTTACTAGCAGATAGTTGATGTTATAAGGAGAAACTTTTATTTTAGAAAAATAAAAAAGGAAGATTTGGTCTCATTGTCGTTAGTACACCCGTGCGAAACCTGGACGGGCCGTTAGTCCTTTATAAACATACAAATACAGACAAAGTTGCGGGTAGCTTCTAGGATCTAATAAAATTATAGACCCGTAGATCCAATATGTATGTACAAGCAAATCCTGGAAACTAGCAGTGCAATTAAAAATAAATAAATGTTATTTATATTGTTGAAGGGTGTAAGCTAAGAAAGTTAGCATTAACCATACGCTTATCACCAGATTAGGCCCCCTCTGCAGCGGCTCAAACCTAGGTCCGTTCCCTCGGCGTGGAGCCCTTGAATACGCTCCTAGCGCAATACAGTGACACAAAATCTTACATCACTGCGACAACATTACACATATCACCTCCACATACGTGCACGCATACACGCTTACACATGCAAGTGGAAGAGTTTTATTTTATTTCCCTTATTAAATTGAAAGAGTTTAGAAAATTATCCAGTACGAAATATATATAAGAGTTGTTGAGGTATGTATGCTTGGTACATATATATGTTTCAATAACTCATATATGTATGAATAGTTAGCTTAGCTTAGGTTAGCTCAGATAGGTCGCGAATTGCATGTATCAGGCAACAGCCCAAGCCGAAGTGTGCCGTGCACCCTTAAGCTAGTTGTCAAATAAAATCGGCTGAGTGCCTTAAGCGCTCGCCTTAGTAGTCCGGGGAAGCTGTTAAGACCTTGGTAGCTCAATAGCGTAGTAAGTTCGAAAAAAAAAACCATACGTTTATGTCAACGAGACAAGCAAGCTGTAGGCGAGGACACATCATAAATCAGGCATGTATAATTCAGTTTTTTGCTGTAAATATAAATAGCTCAGATAGTAGTAGTTTTAAACTTAAAGCTGTTCGACAGCAGATTTTCATCTTTTTAAATTATCAGTGACGTGCAAAATATGCTACGGCTTTAAATCAAATTGTTTAGGGGCAGTGAACAGCTTTAGCACGTGTTTGTTATCTATTATACAGTCAGGGTTCATTAAGAATTAATTAAGCGTAATTTATTGCAATTTATATCGCACTAAACACAAAAATAAATTACTGTGTTAAAATTTCTAAGTGCTAAGTAACCATTATGAAACAATTCAAATATTTTTCGTATTTTATCATTTTACATATACTTTTTATTCAAGGTAGCTTAATTTAAAAATAAATAACATAATTTATATAAGTAATTAATTCAAGTATTCATGAGATAATTTTATATTTTTAAGGGCAAAGCAATAACAACAAAGCAAAAATATCCATAGTGGAAGAAATAGTACGCAAAATTACTAATATGACCCTAAAGTCTTTGTCCGAAGCACCACTGTCAGAAAAGCATAGATTAGTAAAAAACATTGAAGAGAAAGTAAAAAAATCTGCTTCAAATATGGGTGCCGATGGACACAAATACCTTAAAATTATAATGCACGGAGTAAAACTTGTAGCTTTTAATCATACCACAGAAATCGATCACTCATTCACAACAACTGAAAAAGGAATATACATTATGAGAGCGCATAATAGTAACGAAAATAAATTTCTAAATGATGAAGAGACAATGAAAGAGCAAGCTATTAACAGTATTGCAGCTAAAATAGAAAAACTTGCGAATAAGTATTTAAAAGAAGCTAAGACACAAAAAGAGAAACTGCACATCATAGAAACCATAAAAAACAAAGTAATAGATACAGCAAATAGGAGGCATATGATGATTCATAACAAACATGATGAAATAAAATCCTTTAGTAACCTTATATCGAAAGGAGTTGATTTAATGATGAAAAGAAACTTAAAAGATGAATCAAATGGCTTGTATTTAGAACATATTAATGATACAAGAAGAAAGAAAAACAGAATAGAAACTGGATCTAGTTACACAAACATGTTCATTCAAACAGATCACACTTCTAGAAGACCAGAATGTAAGTATGAAATTGAAAAAACATGTGCGGCTATAAAATCTCTTAACAAACTTACATGTATTTATGACAAGAAAGTCTTCCCTCTGGAGAAACTATGCGATGGTGTTATAGACTGCATGGACAGATCTGATGAAGAAGAGTGTTCTGCGCAAGGTATTGTGTATTTATTTACCTAAACTGTACCGCCTTCTTTTTCCTAATCTATATTATTCAGTTACTGTGATATAATATCGTAGACTATTACAAAACAACGATTGTAAAATAATAAATTTTTCACCTATAGCTGTAGAAAGAATACGAAGAGTTGAAAGAATTATGACCAAAGTTGATGACGCTCTGATTCGGAAATGCGCAATGTCAAACTTAATTTCATCTTTTGTAAGCAAACAATATACTATATTGCGCAGCGTGCTACAATCGCAACTCAAATTCTTGGAAAAATATACCGATGCAAGATCTCCGCAAATAATGAAGTCTAATAACGGTGATATAAGTAAAAATGCATATAGAAAGACAGCGAATGGTGCAGCTTTAATTGTAAGTTCTCTGGGTATGGCTCTTGATGGTTCTCTGTGTGCCCGTCGTATGGGTGTTGACAACTTCGATGATATTGCAAACAAATATATTAACGAGGCTGATCCAGATGAAGCTTTTGATGATATACTTAAAAGGCAATCAGCTGTATTGAGATCTTGTGACTGCAAAGGACTACATTGCTCGAACGATAGCTGTACCGAGACCTGTAAACATATATGCTGGCAAAAATATAATTTAGATCGATGGTCATGTAAAGCAGTTGGAGACTTTCCGAGTATTCCTTTGGATGCAATATGCGACGGTAAACTTGACTGTTATGATGAAAGTGATGAAAGCAACTGTGCCTTAGGTAATTCAATTCAATTATTTTAATTTTTTTTAATAAAAATTATACTCAAATTAAAAAAGAAACACTACCAGGGTTTCGGAAAACATCTCTATCAGATTATAAGATCTACAAAAAAAATACTTTTTTATAGTTGTGAGACTACGGAGTAGCTAATTTACTTTCAAGAAAAACTTATAAATAAACGTATTAGCGTATTAACTTATATGTATTAACTTTTCAATTAACGTATGTAGTCTAGTAAGATTTTGATTACATTAACTTGGTAAATGTTTAAATTGAAGTACAATTTATTTTAATAATACGTTACTCGCGCTTATAATTGAGTGTTCTATTTATTAGCATATGTTCGCGAATTTCTACGTGTTAGAATTTAATAAGATTGAAAAATAGTCCTTAGCCATAATATTTCTTTCTTGTTATTAGTGAAATAATTTTTAGGATCGGATCAGTAGTTCCCGAGATTAACTTTTTAGGAACAATAAAGTTTTATCTAATTCTAATAGTGGGATAGTAGGATAATAGTAATATAAACCTTGGAGCCTTCACTTTCTTTATCTGTACCTATTAAATAGAGATAAACATAATCATTACATTTGTGTGTTGAATTCATAAGATTATTATAGTTTTAATAATATTGTATGTTGCCCTTTACATTGTTATAACTCTCAGGAGCAGCTTACACAAAATTTGAAGCGAACGCTATGTACGATAACATACTAAAATTGCTATCTACAAAAATTAAGTCAAAAGAGTATCACTGGATCTTAAACGAATTACTCACGTTACGAGACACAATAAAGCTGCTGCAGAAATTGAGCACAAAGCGAAACGTCGAGATGATGAATATCAAGATAATCAGGGACCAGATCTTTACGACAATCATAGCTACTTACGAAAAATATTTGCATAAAGGCGATGAAAATTCTTTAAATGGAATTTACGATTTCTTGATATATTTAAATGAAAAGTTGGTCGGAGCGATGAAACGTTCGAGGACAGGTAACGATAGGATAATATCTCCAGTCGGTTGTTATTGTATCGGGATGCGATGCGGGCTACAGAACTGCTCCAAGTTATGCCTACGAGCGTGTTCAGTTGAAGCTATGCTAACACGATATAATTGTGGCAACATTAAACAGAACAACTCAGTGCCTATTGAATCTCTCTGTGATGGGAAATCTAATTGCCCCAATGGTGAGGATGAAATGGGGTGCGAAAAAGGTATTGGTTGATAATATGAAAACAAAACATTATTTTTTTTATTTATTGATTTTAGCGTTTCATAATAATCACACCTGATGTTAAAATACACTGCAGCTGAAATGGTGATAGCTAAAACAAGAGAAGGATTGGCTCTAAGTTTAACTGTCGAAACACGTCTACGTAATCTAGCGTTCGATTTTTACTTTAAAGTGGTAATTAGCCAGGCGGGTGCTAAAAATGTTACAATATTATTTTATGCGAGTGGGGGTAAACAAACATTCGGGTCATCTGATAGTAAGTGATCATCGCTGTTCACGGACACCTGCGACACGAGGGGAAGCACAGGTGCGTTTCCGGCCCTTACGAAAGGAATAGGCTCGATTCTTAAAGGTTTGTAAGTTATATCGGTTCGGAAGCGTCACTGCGGGGAGTTTATTCCATAGAATCGTCGTGGTAAAAGCGCACGCGAAAATCACACAGAAGATGACTTCCAAAATTTCACAGTGCCACAGAATAAATTTCTATTTATTGCGAGTCGGTCGTTAATGGAACTCAAGCAACATATATCATTTCGAACAGTTCTTCGGAACACTCTACGTTGTAAGTTTCGTAAAAAACGCAAATTGACGAAGCGCCAAACTATTACTTAACTTCATTTTTATTTGACGCTAGGAGAATTCTTCTTCAACTAACTATATAACTTAACAATCAACTTCGGTTTCTTTACGCGAGAGTCACATAAAAGGCTTTACTTTAATTAGGACAAATCTAAATAATGGAAACATAAAATTTGGCTGTTTCTCTAGAGGTATGTCGTCGCCATCACTTGGTTCTTTTACGGCATAATCTTCAAGACGTGGGAAATAAACACAAAGACACTGGATTGGGTGAAGCATTGACATCTTGGAGAACAAAGGTACCTTATAACGGGATATGAAACATTATATGTTCTATCGGCATACCTATTGCAAATGTAGTCTTTTTGGAACGAAGTTTCTTATTGCATAGTACGATGGGGACTAGGTGAATAAAGGTGTAAGATTCTTTCCGTAACGACCCTTTCTGCGTGCTCGTTGGTTTATAGACAGCCAATAGATTCGCACCGGTTCGCGCCTGCGCAGTTATAGTTTACGTGGCATACGCGTCAACTGTTTCGTAGCGTATTGTGTTATCAGATAAAGTTTATAATGAATTAGATGAATTGAATGATGTACAATCAAGTGTTTATTTTCATAGCTCGAAAAAATATATTAATTACGAAATTTCATACAATTACTTCAATTCATTAGTTATGCGTATCATTTAATCGCTCTCAGACGCTAGTAATTCATTTATTTGTTAATCAATATTATATCTTATATGTTACAATACAATACTTATATCAATACAATACTACAAAAGAAACTTCGTTCCAACCGATTGTTCCATGATGCTGACTCATTTCTTTGGTTTTACTAAATTGAAAAGAAGCTGCCACTTTGTATACAGAAAAGTGGATATTGAACATTTCTTTAAAAAAATCGCCATTACGAATATATTTACAGATTATTTCCACAATAATGATTGCGGAGAAAAATGATAGGCCGAAACCGAAAATACTCAAACTTATGATTTCTGAAATACTAAATGACCTTGTGATGTCCTACGCCAGTTTAGAAGAGTACAGACGAAATACAAATGAACGTACGGTTAAGGAATTCGAAAGATTGTCGCAGCAAGTTATTGAAAGTATAAAGACTTGTGGAAAATAAATTCTATGTTATAACAACAAATAACTCTTCAACGAATATTCGTTTTATTTTAATTCCTAATTTATTGTTTCTATGTGATTTGAGGAGTGCTAGGACATAGCAATTTTACCCACAATGGTAAACGTAAAAGAAATACTAAGATTTAAATACTAGAGATAGTGACAAATTGGTCATCGCTTGTTTCAGGCTCAGTAAAACAAAGTCCCAAAGTAAATAACCGATTTGACGGATATTTCATTCACGCACCATGGCAAGCGGGTTCTGACGTCAAAAGGCTATTATAGGGAGGATCAATATGTGAACGATAGTGATGTCTGGAATTGACAGCCTTGTCTGTGCATCCACCAAAAACGATTGGATTGTTAATATATGTATGTTAAGAGGATAAACTCGATCGAGTTATTTCCCGGTTCTTCTCGATGACTCGATTGTTTTCGGAACCGGTGGTAATTTTAACATTCATAAGCGCCTCCTCAGGACGTAAATTGAATAGAGTATTTTTGATTTCAAAACCCTGTCACAATGAGTGTCTTTTAATCTGTCGGGTAATGGAATCGATCAATGCATATTCAGAACCCCACAGGCTTATAGGTGATTATAGATGCATTGTGCATCTCTTGTCTTGTCGTTGCTTTTGGTCTATATTTTACTTACTATCATATTTGTCATGCTACAAGAAAAAGAAATAGGAATTTAGATTTTACTATTACGTTTCCTTCGTGTTAATTGAAATGGACAATAACAAGGAATAGTATTTTTTCTGGACGAGTGGTACCCTGTGTTCTTTTCTACCCTAAAAATATATACGCAAAATATCGTGATCATCGGGTGAGTAGTTACGCCGTGAAAGCGTAACAAACAAACAAACTCACTTTCGTATCTATAATATTAGTTTGAATGTTGAGTTGATGAGCAATATCATTTTTCTTGGAAAATACATATCGGAAATACGCCTATTTTTTTTAATAGTGACACAGAATTTGTCATTTATTTAAGCTTGTAATCGAGAAAACTAAGATAGGTAAGATTATACACACACATACGATACAATACATACATACAATGTAGTACAGTACAATACATACATACAATATACATAACACACATAACAAGATTTACTGCTATTCGATTCTTTAACACCAGGAACAGTATTAAAAACCTTGATTCTAAATGGCCTACATTTATACGTTGCCGTGATAGTTAAAATGAGGTTCCTCGTTAATTACACAGGTGGCGCTATTAAATACCGAAAAACGTAAAATCCAAGACGCGACGTAACGCCTCGTTATCAATTCGAGAAAATGAATCATTATATAATAAATATATAGTGTGTAGAGTGTTTTCACAGCAGTTGATTGTGAGCGACGAGTCGAGAGCCATGGCAGGTGAGTCTGATAACGCGATAAGAGATAAACTGATAACACGATGCTAGAACATATTTTACATTACATTACATACCAATGTAATTGTTAAATCCATTATTTTCATGTAACAAAGAAATCCATTTTTTTTAATCATAATTTTTTTTAGCTCCTTATGCGGTATGATATTATAAATTAGATCGTGATATGGTTTTTTTATGTCCTTGGTACTATTATTTTTATATGTAAATATGTTATTAATTTATTTTTCCTAAGAAAATAATTCCATAGTAGAGTGTGATTATTATTCATCACATATAAATTGAATATTTTGTTTTATATCTAAAGTAACAATTACATTTTAAAAACTAACTTCTCACCAATATAAAGTGCCACGTATTCACTATTGAATTAATTTTGACCATTTTACCACGTACTCGAAAATCGTGCTTACGGACTTATTAACTTATTTTCTTCTATCTTAACTGATCAGATGATACGTTATAAAAATCTGTACACATATTTCATTTTAGTTCTATATTAAAAATACTTCGGTATACATACTTCAATTTGTAAGAGCTCACACAGAAGATATTATTGTGATGCAAATTTTGTGGAACGATGCGCGCGATGACTGTTGTTTTACATCTCACAATACCACAGCAACGAAGTATTTCTACTCGAAACTACAATTACATATGGACGTTATAATATACAATATGTGCGTAATAATAAAGAAATAGATTTTGTATTCCAGTTGAATAGTCCCATTAAATTTTTGCGCTAAAACACATCAGGAAAATGGACGAATTCAACACCAGTTAATACGATGATTGACAAAGTAACAAGTTCGGTAAAAGCGTAAATATGTGAATAAGTGATAGTTAGAAAAGTTATACACATTAACATATATTTATTCGATTGTTACCTTAAAAGGATTGTCGAATTTTAATATACGAGGTGTTGTAGGATGCATCTTAGTTGTGAAAGTCACATATCCTTTAAAATATTTGATTTTAAGTCAGTGAAACAAAAATAAAGGGATAAAAATAAGTTTGTTATACAGTAATACATAATTGTATATACAATTCGATCATTAGTTGAATTAAAAAAAAAGTTTCGTTTCATTTTAGTCGTTCTTTAATTTTCTTTACGTATAACTTTCTTTGTCGTTTTAAATAAAAAATCACATTTTTCTTCAATTTGTTTGCACTAATTTCTACCAATATAACGACCACAAGGTCTTTAAGAGTAGATTAATTACCAATTAATGGCAAGTAATTGGATTGCGGAATAATTATACAAATTAACAAATTTGTACACGTCTAATGCAAGATAATTTAATAATATCAACAATTAATAATTACACTATACCACAATACAATGTCAGCAAATAAAATTTCCATAAAAATAATCGCGATAATAATTAATACTTCGATATATTAAAACCGCGGTAAAGTAGAAATGGAAGCGGCACTCGACGACACAGAACGAGCTGTTAAACAAATAGTAACAGATAAACAATAACCACATTTATCGTACTCGTGTAACGTGTTCGTAGTTCCCAACTACGATAGAACACTGCAACACACGATGTTTAAATCTATAAATTCTTGTCCTTTTTTAAAGACTGGGCAGGTAAGGACTGCCGATAGAAGTGAAAACTCAAAACAATGAAATAACTGTGGTTGTTCTCTTTTGAATTTTTAAATTAATTAATGTGTGAATGACAATATTTAAATTTTAGAATTTGTTTATTGAAATTATTAACATTAGTGTGGTTTTTATATCTCTGGCATACACTGGCACTCGGATCAATAATATATACATTTTTATAAAGTCTATTAATCAATCCAACGTATTATGGCCTGCAAATTATCAATCTTATATGCACAGAGGCTCCTATGCTATCATGTCATCACGGGAGATTGTAAATTTATCTTCAGCCAGAAATACCGCTCAACGCGCCTAAAGAAAAAAAACTTCCAGCGTCTTCAGGATGCGATGTCATTGTCCACATATATACTGATAGAAAGCAAACAGCTAATAAGTTCGAAGATATTTCATGATTACACAGCGTGTACCACGAACTTTATCAAACTACACGTAGACTCGATAAGACTAGTCATTTCTAATAATATAAGTACATTTTAATCACATTTCTAGTATATGGTCCATTTAGATAATAATTATAAGTCATCGTTATCACAACGGTAAAGTACATTCTGTGGTAATTAGATTAATAATACATTACACGATTTGTTGAAAGCAGTAATTAAATAAATGCATTCAAGTTGTCAAATGCATCAATATTATATTACATTCGCTCCTAGGTTACACAATTATAAAAGAAACATTTAAGATGATAATAAGTAATTACATTCCATTATATTGTAATGTATTATTCATATAACTGATACTTGCCCGTTTCATTGTACATTATTATAATTAAAAAAATCGCCAAGGGTCAATGAAATCCAAAAATAAGTATCCTACAATCATCTACGAAGAAAATCACATCGAATTGTCATAGTACTATGCCGGTACGTTCAATAGTTTGTTGTTATAAAACTTACAAATCGAGCTATATGAAATTTATTTTAGTGCAAAATGTCTTTTAAATTGACATCAAATTCCTGAACCACAATAAATATTCTTATAATGTATTCAATAAATTATTAGAAAATTATACCTACACTTGTTCAAAAACACGTTGAAAATCAATCATTGTAAATACCAAATCATACTTCAAGATTAATTAGATAAAGGGATTTAATATTTTGATTAATATACGATCGATTATCCAGGACGCCCTTATTACGGTCACGGTGGACCGCCTCCACCGCACGGTTATCCTGGACACCACGGTCCTCCCCATATGTACCCACCTCACGGTCCCGGAGTGGTGTTCTATCCTGTCCATCCCGCATACTTTTACCCATATCCACCACCACCGGAATCGGTACAAGTCGTCGATAACCCCGAGCCTGAGCCTGAGGAAATAGTACCCGAGTTACCTGGCGAAACAGTCGAATTACCTTGGAGTAAGTCTGGAGACGGTTGCGGGATTTGGAGAGATGATACCTTCTAAAATTGTTAGCTTACAAGTTAGAATTCTCTTTGTAGTGGTATTGCTATCAAATACATAACCCTCATTGTTCATAAAATCAATTGCTGATTCACAAAATTAATTGGCCATTAACTGTAGACTTTCCAATAGTCAACCACATTGTCATGTAATGATAATTTTATGTCTATTAAAGTATTTATCTTTTCTAATGTTAGTTGTATAAAAGGTGCCTTAAATTTTACTTCTGCTGGAATACAATTATTAATATCAGTCGTACCAATCCATATTTTGTAACCAACGGAGCACTACCTCATCAATTATTTATTAATCTATTTTCTAGACTTATCGTTCGCTGATACGAAATATTTCGAAATAATTCTATAACAGTAACAGTTCAAATATTTTATCAGCTGATAATAAATTCATGGTTATTATGAGTTGTTCTAAATTCTCTTTCATTCATTTCAACAATTCGAATAAAATAAAGGTGTCATCTCTGAATTGCTTTTTGTATCGTTTGCCGGTGTTTGGCCAATCCTCTCTATGGATCCTAATTCCTTCTCCAGACACTCCAATCCTGGACCGATAGATGCAATCTTATCAGTAGCTTATATATTGTTATTATTATTATTGTTAAATTCTTTACCATATAGAGTTTTGGCCGTAGCTTTATGTGTAGACATATAAACTAATTCGATTGCTATACCTAGTGTTTATATTTCGTTATTAAATCATACTATTCTTTTTAAAGTCTGTTTTTAAGCTAAATACTAAATGTAATGATTAAATGCGTATTTACTGTTAATATGTTTAACATTTAAAAACGCTTATTGTACGTAAATCAACTGTCTTTCTTTTTTCTAGTAAAATAATTACTATTACGCTATGAATATCATAAAATAACTGCTTAATTATTCTTTGGTGTCTCCTTCCCAATTAAATTCCTTTACTTGTTTGTCGTTTTCATCATCTTTCTTTACTCGTAGGAGGTTTAGTAAACACAAATATAAATAGTTAAAATTTTGCATTTTAGGCACATACCGTTGGGTTCCCGCATGTTTGAGCCAGCGCAGCATCCCTCCTGGTGCTTTGCGCGTAGGTACAGATGCCGACGGTGCAGAAATTTATGCAGGCAGAGCACACCACGAGGGAGATATCCTGCCAGCTAAGGTTATACCCTCGAAGGATGCGTGTTACGTTTCGTGGGGTGGCGAAGAAATCATGAAGGACCAATTTGAGGTATATCATATTTATACCACATTTACAAAATTTTCGTGCTTTTTGGCGACTTAAAGGAATTTATGATAATAAGTGTTTATAAAGTGTTTTTTCCTATTTGTTTAACGTATGATTTAGCGACTTTATCCGTTTTATTTTCAATGTTGTCCCGACTGATAATAAATTCGAAAGTGGGTTTGTTTATTTGGTACGCTTTCATACCTTAACTGCCCAACTGATCATCATATAATTTTGCATACACGTGATCAGAGGTGCATATAGACCGTAATATACACTTTATGCAGAAGAAAAATACTGCTCCCAAGGGATAGGTTAAATCTACATTCACGCAAGTAACTTCTTTGAATTTGAAGCCAAAATTTGTTTGAATTTAAACTTTAATTAGACTTAGAACTTAAATTTAGAAGCCATGTGCAAGAAGCTAAACAGAGTTGGAAAGCAGTTGTTATTTATTTCAAAAATATTCACTAACCTTTTTTATGTGTACATTCATACATTGATTCCAATTATATACGTTTTGTCATTTCAGGTGTTGGTGCCTGCTATGTTCTCGTGGCAGTTCTCGACTAATGGTGCTGTTCCACCCGGCGCTGTGGAGGCGGGTGTCACCGCAGACGGTGAGAAACTGTTCTTCGGAAGGGTTACACACGACGGGTGTACTACACCTGGCAAGGTACGTGTTGCATACTCGTATTCTCGCAAGCTCGAGAGTATACGACAGCATTTGTAGTAAATAATCATTCAAAATGTATCCGTAATACCACCTTTAATCAGTAACTGTAAGAGCATTTTCTAATATCCATCTCGTTAGTTACCACCAACAAATTAGAACTCTGTAATGAAGCACATATAGATCTAGTCTAGCTATTGTATTTGATAGTCAGTCTAAAGTTACCGCTTCCGGCCACGTCGTTACCTAATATCAGGTTGGATTGTGGTTAAACTGCATATCAACAACGTATGAAAAATTGACGTGATTAAATCGACATTCAGAAAGTGCATATTTTTATATATAATAAACTGGATTTTGCTCGTGACTTTGCTTGATTTAATGTAGATTTTGAAAGCAAATCACACACCAATAATATAGCTTTTTCTAATATAGATGAAATAATTTTAAAAATAGGTTTAGGATTTGTCAGGAGGATTTGATCATTTTATTCATTACAAACAAAAGGTCGAATACTTATCACTACATATTGTAAAATAAAGTCCTCTGCCACGTCCGTCTGTCTGTTCGCAATAAACTCAAAAACGACTTAACAGATTTTTATGCGGTTTTCACCAGTAGATAAAGTGATTCATGAGGATGGTTTAGGTATGTAATTTTTAAAGGTATTTTTTAATAAAAGGGCGCGACGCTATGTCCGTCTGTTCCGCTGGTTCTTTATACATATAATGGTATTGCAGGCAATTCAAAAATCTTTGTCCTGTTATTTCAAAATTATACTTTGTAGAAATTTTTAAACTCTTGTTACTCCTCAGTGATATTTTCTGAATAAAACTATTTTTTGATATTTTTACCTTATTATTAAGTCTTCGCAACCTCCTGATATAGTTTCTGCGACCATTCAAGGAGTCGCAACCCATGCTTTGTAAACCACTACTATATACCTTTTGTTTCCTTTTCTATACAGTGATATATAAATCTGTTAATGTAATTGCAGATTCAGCCGAGCCACGAATGTTGCTACTATCCGTTCGACGGTGAAGAGAAAAGCTCTCCTGAATACGAGGTCCTCGTGCTTATGTAAATGAATAAAATAGTTTCGTTATTCTGAATTAATACTGATCGATAGTAACGCATTATGTCATTCGATTGATATACGAAATATGTTATTTAGATCAAATATTAAGACTTTAGGGTAGCGGGTTCTATTCATATTTATTTTAGGATAAAATGCATGAATTTATTAATTATTTTGAAATATAGATATAGATATTTTTACATTTGAAATAAATGTGTTCGAGAATATACAGTTAGATTCAATTATATAGTTATATTTTATTTAAAGTATTACATAATCTAAGATAATGAATTTTTGCATTCCATTTCAATAATTGTAATATTTATCATATGCATTATTATGAAGAATAAACATGTTTTATAGATATATTAACTTTCATTTCAACTCCTTATGTTAAGAGAAAAACGTTCAAATAATTTCTTTTAACACGTCTGAATAAAATAAAGTACGTAATGTCTTTGTGACTTTCTTATTGAATAACCTAAACTTAAAATTTCAATTAACTTGACTAACGTTGTAATCAGGAGAATCCGGGGAAATATATATATATAAAATACGTAATGCCTTTATGACTTTTTTATTGCATACCCCAAGCTATTCACTTTATTAACACCAAATTTTATATTAATAATGTGTTTAAAGTAAAAATTACCGTGGATAACATTTTAATTAAGCGAAATTAGGGTAATGTTCTAATAAACGCAAACTGCAGAAGAAGACGCATGGTCTTTTTTATGTAAACATAAATACTACCTAGTTATATCGCTGTATTTGATAGGATTTTTATTATGTGAACTAGCGGGCCCGGCAGACGTTGTCCCGCCCTGATTATAAAAAAATCCTGGACAAATTACATATGAAAACGTTCCTCGTGAATCACTTTATCCACTGGTGAAAACCGCATAAAGATCCATTCAGTAGTTTTTGAGTTTACCGCGAACAGACAGACAGACAGACGCGGTAGGGGACTTTGTTTTATACTATGTAGTGATTAGCAATGATGGGTAATGGGAACATACACCACATAGATTGAAATAAGTTCAGATCTTCCAATGCTTGATGCCAAACTTCAGCATGATGATATTTTTATAATACCGGTCTGGTTAACTATCCCCCTCCCCCCAACCACCCCCCAAGTTGATTAATCTGTCGCGGAGCACATATTAGTGTGTTCCGCCAGCTGCACTTTAGAACTAGTTCGCCTTTAGGCTTAGAATGTAACCATCTTCGTTGTCTAATACTAGCTGAACCTGCAACTACGTCTGCGTTGTTTATTAAGTAATAAATCTGCGATAATTATTTAGTTTATGTACAGAAGAAAAACAAAGATGCAAATGGAAGCAAGAGTATACTTAGAAGATTTCTTTGGTATTTGGTTTTGTGAAGAGATAAACCAGATCGAGTTTCTCGCTGGTTATTCTCGATGACTGGGTTGTTTTCCGAACCGGTGGTAGCTTTGACGTTCATAAGCGCCTTCTCAGAGCGATCTTATCAAGATAGCTTTATTTAACTATAAAGTTTTAAGACATTACGTTTTTTAATCGCACTACAAAATCAAATCAAAATATCCTTTATTCAATTTAGGCCTTTATTCAATTTTAGATTTTGTAGTGCGATTAAAAAACGTAATGTCTAAAACTTTATAGTTAAATCTAGATATCTTGATAATCTTTGTTTTAGATTAAGATCAAGTGTCTAAGGGCTAAATAAAAAATACTCGTATATCCAGTAGTGTTTGCGTGATGCACGCAAACGGCAATTTTTTTTTTTTTTTTTTTTCGAACTGACTATGCTATTGACCTGGCAAGGTCTTTACAGCTTCACCGGACTACCCAAACGGCAAAGTTCTATGATTTCATTTATATAGATACTAGCGGGCCCAGCAGACGTTGTCCCGCCCTGATTAAAAATAAATCCTTGACAAATTGTATACCAAAACGTTCCTCACGAATCACTTTATCCATTGGTGAAAACCGCATGAAAATCCATTCAGTCGTTTTGAGTTTATCGCGAACAGACAGACAGACAGACGCGGTAGGGGACTTTATTTTATACTATATAGATAGATAGATATATATTGGAAAAGAAAAAACAAACATTTTACATTGATAAATTGGTAAATCTCTTGACTACGGCTTCAAAAGAAACAAAGGTCAAGTTCGTATCTTACTAAATAAGTCGGCCTAACCTCCAATTTCCATAACTGGTGACTATTAACTTTTATCTCATTGATAAAACGAGCCAAAATAAAAGCCTGCAATAACCTTTGTAGTTAGAAAGCGAACCGGCTAGCGGCGCGGCGGCGCCGGCGCCCACATTTTGCGACATGTACCTTGATAACATCGTTTATCAACACCCGTATATCTGTGTTTCGTAACAAATACATAAACCGGAACATTGTGTATTCTCAGAAATAATGAAAACTATGATAGCGCTTCGATAGCGTGTTTGGATACCTACTACCTTGAACGACGCGACGTCGGTTCGAATCCTTGCAAACGTGCCGGATGTTTCAATGAAGGAAAACATGAAATAATATTTGTATAATTTATCGCACTTTTGAGTTTACTGCCGTGCTTAATGCCCCAAGACATTTTCTTCCAACTAACCGTCGGTATTGTTATCAAACATAAAAGTTTGCAGGTAGTGCAAGGCCCGTCTTCCCATTGCACAGGTCCGGCGGACGGAGGAGACAGCCGGTGTGTACCCGGCTGTCTCCTAACAAAAGACGGGGCCCGGCGGCGGCGCTTTCGCTGCTGGGCCAACCGCTGGGGCGGCACGATGAAGTCTATAGAGATCTCGTGCCGCCCCAACTATAGCGGCAGACGTACACCGTGGAAAAAAGGTAGTGCAATTATAGAAGAAGCAATAAAAATGCAAATAAAAATACGTAATAATAAAATAAGCACGTATCTATACATATAATAAGAACGTAAATCTAATGTGTCTGTACGTATTAGATTTTTGTAAAAAAAAATGTTGCACGTGTCCACCGTGTAAACCTGCTGCTGCACTGCTAAAATACTACATTCATGATACAACCTGTTCAAGAAAATTATAAAGCATATCGTTGAGTAGCATTTAGTCTTTTTTTCATTAAAATCGGTTTAGCCTATCAAAAGTTTTTGTATTAAGTACATGTACTTAATACATTCAGATGACTTTATTAATCGCTGTTTTTTTTAAATATGGTTTTACGCGGACGAATTCGCGGGCACAGCTATAACAATATAACATAAATTTACACACACACAAACTATAAACATCGAGATAAAACCATGGTGATAGATCTTTTTCTAAGTCCGCATGGCTAGCTACCACTCTCAAGTTGAAAATCTGTCGCTGAGCACCTGTTGGCGTGTTCCTGCAGCTGTAACTAACGACCAGCCCTCTCTAGCCTCAGCGCATTTACCATCTCAGACCACATTCTCATGACTCATTGAATCTATATAAAAATGAACGAGAAGAATTGCGGTGAAAAGCCTTTCTTGATTTGGTTGTATTTTCAAATATTTTCTATATACAAGTATGTTTATGGTACCGGCATCGCACCGACCCAGAAATAGCAGTGGATATATATGTATAAACTTGTATTAAATTATACGGAATATGCAATATACAATGCGAATGTTGTTAAGTTGGTAGTTCTGATAAATAGCACAGCTGTTTACTTTATTCCTCTTATGCCTGGTTTCTGAGATACTCGGTTAAACTACCAATAGTTATTGATTCAACAAAGTCATCCATAAGATAAACTGTCAAATGGCCCGTTGAATTTCTTATGATTGTGTGTTCAGAAACGCAATTTGACAAGTTATCGAACCGATAACGCTACTGAACAGATAAACTACAATTAAAATACCTCAGAAACCGGGTATTAATAAATTGTAGTGTTTAACCTAAAATTGTGGTTGTAAAAATTCTCCTAACACTTTTTGTTACATTTGTGGTGAATTTGTAATTTAAAAAAATATCAAAAAAACATTACTGACTTTATGAAAAAGTCTAGTTTGCATATGTAAGAGTATAAATCGCTAATCAAGACAAATTGGATGTTTGTGTTGAGGACCTTCGAAAATAATTTAAGAAGAAAGCTTTTAAATTTGCAATACCTATGGTATGAAGGGAGCAAAAGTCATTCAGATGATTGCTACTTTTGGAGCATTGATACTTCTAGACTTCGATCAACAATAACTAGATATCGGGTCGGCGCGAAAAATACGTCTCGGTAAATAACAGCTCACTTAAAATGTGAGCTTTTATTTTGTTTAGTTTGTTTGAAACACAGCCAATGTAAGCGTTTCACATGCCGCAGTGTATTCAAAAGATGCAAAAATAATACCCGATAAAGCAATTTAACGGCCGCTTTGTAACATGTATTTCGCTAAATACATGTTGAATAAGTTATATTTTAAGCTTTAAACTAACAAATAATATCAAATTTTGAACAAAATTACCGATTTTAAACCTGTGGTACAAATGTTTAGCTTAGACTCTCCAACCACGCACAAGCACGCACAATAACGGGAAAACGTACTTTATTCATTACGTATTAAGGTTGAATTCACACTAAATGTAGTTTATGTTGTCTTTTCATTTGTGAGGGGAGTAATTTATTGCTTTGCTCGTTTTATCGTATTAGATAATATTTTGAACATTTGTGACTTTATTACAAGGTGTCATGGTTGTAATTAGGTTGAACTTAAAACTGTTTTAAAACTTTTTTCTCCCTTTCTTAGTAAACAAATAGCTACACATAAGTATATATTTACGCGGACAGCTTTTAGCTTCAATTTTGTACGTGACCCTTTATCTAGTTATTGTTGATCGAAGCTTCTAGATATAATTCCCAAAAATGAGGAAGTAATTTTTTATCCTTACCTTTCTTCAGTTAACCGGCCGGTAGCACATGGACCGGGGTTTCGTGTCCCTGACCCATCTCACTCTGTTGATAATATTCTGCAGTCCAGTCCCGAATTAAATAAAAGTGCACCAAATTATGGTTAATTCTAAAGCTCACAAGATAATTTAAAACCACAGTTGTTTACACAAACTGAGTTAAATGATTTAGTGAAAGATTTAGGTAATATCAAATATTCAAATTCTATTCATTTAATATTATCGTCCTTAGTAACCATTGCAACGTGATAATAGAAATTTGATTTGGGTAAAGTTTTTGTATGAAATTCTGTATTTTAAAATATATAATCGATCTCATATTACGAGAGATTCGCGGGAGATAATAAACATTGGATACCAAATTCGGTTTCAGCACCGAAAATAAATAAGATTCAGGTGAATTGATATAAATAGTTTTCACAAACATTTTTTTTAGCCCGTGTTATGACATTCGGCTACTGTACGACTACTGCATGATAAGCGCGTAATAGAGTTTTTGACGCGATCTTAGTCTGTAATATTGTGGATTTTATATTTTATCCATAATCTTGTATTATTCGACACTACATTTTATATTACTGGTGGTGTTTTACGTAATATAGTTCGGTTGTCGTGCACAATAATACCACGGAATATGAATTCTGAGAGACCACAAAAACCCCATGGACAGTTCTAAAATGGAGGCCACCATCAATGTCTGAACATTGAAATTATTGTAATCCACTTGTAATTATAACAATAATTTTAACATTATAATCTACTTGACAATGCCAGGAATAATCCAGAAGATTGGTTGCCAAAAAATGCGTGATAAATGCGTGCATATAATATCAACGTGACACAATTGCCACGATAATTGACCCTATTTGTTGAAAAATATTGAAACTTATATAGATATAAGCTGAATTCCGTGCGCTTCATTGAGCATTAAAAAGTAATAGCCAAGTAGCTCTAAGTACAATTCTACATCAAATGGCCAAATCCTATACCGGCAGACTCAGTAGTTTTAACATGATTGAGCCTCAAAGTATTTTCATTAATATGCAAATTGAACAAGCGTACATGTTACTTAAATATAAGATCACTACGCAAATTTTCCCTATTATTTCAGCTCTCGGGAAAAATAACGCAGCGCAAGAGCAACGAGGTAGATATAGCGCTTCATTATCGTCATTCAGTCGATAACATTTGAACACAACGGACGTGATTACTATTAGTGAATATTTCAAAACATTTATTGTTGTATTTAATCAATCATGAAGGCTGTTGTGGGTTTCTTAACTCTTGGTACGTAAAGTATTCGATTTATCTAGTTATCTTTTCATATACAATACACAATTAGAAATTAACAAATTCTTATTTTTATAATTTTTGCATAACTGTTACAGTTACTTGCTTTAAAAATAATGCAAATTTGTATGAATTTCATGAACGTGTTAAATCACATTTTCTAAAAAACTCATAAGACTATAATATAGGAAAGGTTTTCTTACGTTTGAAAACAATTTATCAATTATGATAAAGGCTAATAAAATTAAATGAATAGGCACTTACACAACCATAAATTAAATTTAATTACACAGTACAAATGTCTTTAGTGCATCGTTTAAGTTAATTACATTCAATCTATGAAAATGTTAGTGTGAAGGCCACGGTATCGGATTAACCTAAATTGACTTAACAATATTCAAATATATAATAATGTATAATGTATATATAATGTTGCATATCCAAGTTATATTTATTTATTTACACATTATGCGTTAAATACAAAAATTTTATGATACATTGGATTTAAATGAAATGTAGGTGTTGATATTGATACCACAAATACAGGGCATCGATTACATAGTGGTTACAGACTGTATGCTACAGGCATGTAAATAGAACTTAAGAATCTTATTGTATGGTAATTTATCGCCTTGCTTTCTCAACCTTGTACCTTAAAAAAATTTCAATTGAAATTTCTTGAAAGTATGTCTACATGATTATAATTTCTAAACATTTTAAATACTAAAGTAATTATTTGGAAAGTGATCTACACATATAAGGCTTTATAGATTGATCTATCATGATCCCCATCAGCTTGTAAGAGACCCACTGCAGGGCCATAGGTATCTTCCCGAAGGAAGGCATGAGTATAATCACTACACCAGCCTACGACGTATTAGCGATTTCATACTCCGAAAAATCCACAGTTCTATATTTTCCCACATACTGTGGTACTACATACATTTCTCAGGTTCAGGTTTCCTCACGATGTTTTCCTTCACCGTCAGCCGATAGTATTACGAATTTAAATTAGTAAATATACGCGAATTCCGAAAAAATTGTTGGTACATGATTGGGTTCGAAACTGCGGTCATCAGACTAATATGACCGGTCAAACCGCTCGAGAACAGTGTTAATCAAAAAATTAGAATAGAACATATCTTGAATTGTGTCTGTATGTGCTGAATTTATAAGACGTATTTATAAAAAAGTAAACACCTCTGTAGTATTTATAAGAATACTAGATCTGCTATCAAAATATATGGTGAGTGTAGTAATACACAGAGAGGATGTAACTGATTAAGTGATAAGTTAACACGAAATAAGATGGGTAGTACCAAGGCGTTTCTTTGATAACCTTGGTCATAATTTTCAGACAGTATTTTTAGGATATTTGAATTATTTTGATGAATGGACGATATTTAACAGGTTTTTACATATTCTATTACTCGACAGTGTTGGGCACCGCGCTCACAGACATGTCTGGAGAATGTAATATGGCTGGTTTCTATTTGGAGCTCGGCTGCACCGCGGTACCAAACGCCGACAATTCTACAGTATGTCCTGACGCTTTTGTATGCCCCGAATTACACCCGGATCCTACAATGTGCTATTATAGGTGAGTAATTAATTTACATAATACTCCAAAGATTTCTTAACGGTAAAATTGTGTGTTACAATTAATACATCTTGTAATTTATTTCGTTACTAGCTGATAAGCACAACTTCATCTGCGTCGTTTATTATTTTAATTGTTTTCTTATATATCAAAGGGATCTCAGTGTTTTAGACGGAAGCTCCCAGGCGGCCTGACTTCTTCAGACATTTCCAACAATTATAGTTATATTTCAATACATTTACACAAAATCTTGACAACGATACACCTAAACCTTCCTCGTTAATCACTTTATCTATTAATCGAACCGCATGAGAATCTGATCAGTAGTTTTAGACCACGCAGACAGACAGATAGTCGCGGCAGAGGACTTTGTTTTATAATATGTAGTGATAATGATTTTATGGGCTAACCCCGAAACAAGACAGACTAAAAAAAATAAAACTATGAAGGTGTTAACAAACCATGTATATGATCACAATTCAATCCGACTAAATGATTGTGTCTTATCTTCTATATCTTCTTCTATTTATATCTATACATCTTCTATCTATACATATAATAAGCATATAAATCTAACGTGTCTGTACTTTTTCAATTTTCGTAAAAAAAAAATTACAGATGTCTAGGAATAGGAGGTCACGACACCTGTAGGAGGAGCAGACGTAGTGTCAATTAGACAGTCCCTACTCCCCCGGCCAAAAGGTGTAAAAAGGTACCATAGGGTTTTATTTCCCCATGGAGGGAAAAAAAAGGTGTCTAGGAATATGTAATAGAATATAACCAATCATTTTTAGAAATGTCTGTCTGTCTGTCATTTGTGTGAACACGTATCACGTACTGGGTTCACAATAAACCCTCAGCAAGAAAATCGTGAAGCATATCCTTGGGAGTAACTTAGTGTTTGTTTCATTAAAAACGGTCCACTCTATCAAACGTTATTGTAGTTTCAATAACGACGCGCCTGAAAAAGAAGTCGAGGCGGTCATAAGGACTGCCGATATAAGTGAAAACTCAAAGCAATGGAATAACTATGTTCTCTTTTGGATTTTGTAAATGAATTATAATTTGAATAACATTATTTAAATTTCCGAATTTGTTTATTGAAATTATTAACATTAGTGCGGTTTTCACATTTTATTGGCACTCGGAGCTGTAATTATATCAATTTTTATAGAATCTATTAATCAATCAGTATGATGAGCTATAAAATATTAATATTAGATACAAACAGGCCCCTACACTACGCGTCGCTAGTTGGACGCAAACCGCGCAAGCGCAATACCATCGGTCACGCTTAATAGCATGTCTTGACGTCAAATTATAAGTGTATCTCCCGCCAAAAATGCCGCTCAACTCGCCTAAAAAAGTTTTCACTTAAAAAACACAATGGAAAAATTACAAAAACCCTACTTAATTTTACTAAAACATGGACTTCCTATAGTACCTTCTTAAATAGTCATGTCAACGAAGTCGCAGGTAGCAGCTGCTTCGTCATACAATTATATCATAGTGTACAATCTCTTCTAGGGCTGACGAATTTTTTAAACAAAATTATTCTTGCTGTTATTAATCAGAACGGCATCAAATATCGAATAGTATAAATTATTACACTACTTCTTCCTATTGCCCAAGAAGAGTTTGTAAACAAACGGATTACTTCCGAACCTTTGTTACGTGACGCACGACCTTGTGACACACCGAGGGAAGTCAAGTTTTTGCATTGTGACAAACAATATGTAATATAAAAACGGCTTCGACCTCACAAATGAATATTGGGAAATACCGCAACCTTCGGGTTGCTTCTTATGACTTAACCGTTTTTGTAGTATCGATAAGTAATCGATTTGGTCTCATTTACACTATTTTAGCATATTTCTATAATACACACAAACATAATTCACTTGTTTTGTGGAAAGAATGGTTTATATTTTTGACACATGTGGTTAAATTATATGTACAGGTGAGGTAAATGGTGTTTTCCCGTCCATAACATCTCAGCAATCACCTTATTTTCACACAAATGTTTATTTCCCATAGGGAATGCGTTTTCTAAATTTCCTTTTTCAGTACAAAAAACTTCCATACGAAATGTTATGCTTCGATACTCATCGATTTAAACTCTAAGTACTCGTTTAGTCTGAATAATTTTGTTAAATAGATTTCCTATGTTGAATAAGGTCGCATTCGAATGCCTTTTTTATGTTCGTATTTTTTTAACTTGTTAATTTATTTCCACTCGTATTCTATGATATTTTAAACTTTTATTTATATCATTATATAGTATAAAATAAAGTCCACTACCGCTTCTGTCTGTCTGTTCGCGATAAACTCAAAAACTACTAAACGGATTTTCAACCGGTCTTCTCCATTAAATAAAGTGATTCATGAGCAAGGCTTAGGTAGGTACGTGTAGGTGGTAGAGCCACGGTGAAGCTATTATTGGTTTCAGCACGAATGGGTCGGCTCGCCCGGTGTTGTACCACCCTCTCATAGAAAGCCGACGTGAAGTAACAGTGCTTACATTGTTGCGTTCGTTAGGTCAGTGAGAGCGCCGGAGGCCCACCTCCCCTCTCCTCTCCCCCCTCCCCCCCTTTCCCCCAAACACAGGCTGGCGACGCACTTTCGACTACCCTGTATTGTTAGTGTCTATGGACGGTGGTGATCACTTAACATCAGGTGGCCCACCTGTTCGTTTGCCTGCTATGACATAAAAAAAAAAATTGTCAAGGTTTTTTTATTGTCAGGGCGGAACAACGTCTGCCGGGTCCGCTGGTTTTTTATAAGTAAAAATCCTTTCATTTTAATTTTGCCTTTTCTAAATGATTTCTAGTGATTCATACACCTTATATCATTACATAGTATAAAACAAAGTCCTATATCGCATCTGTCTGTCTGTCTGTTTGTGATAAACTCAAGAATTACCGAACGGATTGTCATGCGGTTTTCACCGGTGCATAGAGTGATTGATGAGGAACGTTTTAGTATATAATTTGTCAAGGATTTTTTCATAATCAGGGAGGGACAACGTCTGCCGGGCCCGCTAGTTTTACAATAAAATAAATTATAGAATCTTTCCGTATAAAACCTTTCATAAAAATCGGTGAAGCTGTTTTTGCGCAAAATCCGGACTAACAGATAAAAATTGACATTAACTCTGAGATAACTGTTGGTTTGTACGCATTATACAAATTTAATATAGTACGTAAATATTTCCTCCACCGGTCAAATTGACCCATCAGGTAATAGAATTTTTCTTGGCATAGAAAAAAAAACCGGAAGTAAAGATTGAAAAAAATATTACATTCATATTATAAGAATTGGCTTATAGTGATAACGGTATTATAATGTTTAAATATGTGTGATTATTAGAAAAGTTTAAAAATGGTTAATTTGACCAGTGCTGGAGGTTTAGTGTTAATATTACGTGGATAGATTTTAAAGTGAAACATTTTTCATCCATCTATCGCATGTCGCATTACAGCCTGCCGTTGAGTAAGAATAAAGTGAAAGTCGCTCGGCAGAGCAGCCATGCAATATGGCGGCACCATAGCTCAATTCAAAATAATTCAATGATTTAAATAATTTAGTTGCTCAGTTTTTAACATGTGTCTATCATCTGAATTCTTTACTCTAAACCTAATCTCTAAATCTCTAAATTCTGTACTCTAATTTGTATTGATTTCCAATTAACATTACCATTTCCAATTATGAAATTAAGAATTAAAGCGCGATTTGAATTCCCTAAATCAAATAATTTTCCCAAGATTTTCAGTTACATGCCTACAATCCAAAATAAATTATCAATAGCTTCGTGGTTTCATAAAACCAACACACATTTTTTATATCATTTCACAAATGGTTTGAAAATTTTCAGAGGTGCAGCCTACGGTGACCGTTCTACGATTCCACAGAACCTGATAAAGAATCCGTGTTCGCAAGCGTGCAGCTGCCAGATTGTAAACGGTGAGCCGCAGTTCGACTGCGCTGCGGTGGACTGCGTCGAAAGCTTCGATTCAGACCTGCAGCAGTGCGTAAACACGTACGAGCTGGACTCGTGCTGCAGCACCGGTACCGTCTGTGGTATGTTTTTGAATTAATCTTCTTTTTATTTCTAACTAACTCGCGTCTGCAACTTCGTTCTCTTGCAGATTGTTTTATTTTACGCCCATACCTAATCTCTGCTTTTTAGTTACTTGTTTTCAAATGTATCATTACTGATTAGCCCATGCGAAAACGATATATCGTCTAGATAATATTCTGAAAAGTTCTGTGTCTGCCAGCAAAAGTATTATGAAAATTTGGTCAACCATTTCGGAAATTATGTATAGAATACATACATCTATAGAATAAGATACCGATTGATAACATTCTTATCTGTTAATATGGTTAAAGATGACAACACTGTCTAGAAATGTAATAGATAGGTGTTAAAGATTGCCCCAGTACCATACTTTGATTCCGACATTATGTATTCTTTCATCGTAAACTCAAGCTTCTTGTAGAATACATAATTGCATCGATTACGCTGCATTTGAGCACATTTTATCTCTCGGTAGGTTTACCATAAACGTAGTTTTAAACCGGGAAAAAGGCTGAACAAATCTACCAAAAATTATGTATTGCCATCACAAATCAAAGTGCCTACATGTATAGCCGTGCGTCATCCAATCCATGGGACAACAAATGGAAGAAATTACGAAATCGAACAGTAACTCTGAGCTGGTGTTTAAAACCGGGTTTGGTCTTGGTTAAACAAGACCGTATGATTAGACTATCTTAGCCTTCATTACTTCAATATAGGTTATTAAAATATCTATAACTCGTGGGATAATTTTGTCGATCCTTCCACATTTTTATCCAATACGTACCCTATTGAAAAATGTTATACTGATATTAGGAAATTCACTGATACTCGATGTGTTTTATATGTCTGACTCTACCAATAAGTATCCCATTAATTCTGCAAATTATTTTATTCAAACCCGATCAGCTCATCCCCGTAATTGTCTCATTGCTTACCAGGGTTACCACGTGTGGATAGGGTTTCTATACAAGACATTTAGAAGTTATTTTTTTAACAAAGACAACCCTAATCATGACATCAATATCGCACAATCTATGCGCTATCTATGGGCATCATTAATTCTATTGGAATAATCATAAATGCATCTAGTCGCGTTCGATCGTCTATTGTTATCGCCACACGTATTGTCTGCTTCCTTTGATCGGTTTTAAGAATATTATGACTCAATGTGGTTACGTTATTTAATAGGTATTCGTTAGGTCATTATATGGGAATTTTATCTTCATAATTTTTAAATGGTTAATATTTGGAATCCAAGTTGGTTACTCGAAATTGAAACTTTTTAGGTACTCGTTAAATTATCAAAAAATCTATTAGTTTTCAAGCCTATGGTACATATATAACACGTAGGTATACATATGATGCGAATATAATGATAAAAAATGTTTTCAACAATTTCTAAAATCCTGTGACCCACATAAAACGTTGGCCATAAAAAGTTGAGTAGGAGAATACACATAGTAATATTTCCACAACACATCATGTTTATATTTCAAATCCTAATAAAAATTACGATATAAAATAAATGTACTATGTACCGGAGAAGAATATATTGAAACAGACGAATTATAATTGTAGACATTGTGTGGAGGAAACTAGAGTTGTCACAAATTTGTAATTTTATTGAAATGCTCTCCAAAGTGTGCTTATATTTTTGACTACATTATAGATATGGTACCACAGTACACAAACTCTGGTTATTTTCATTTCTAAGTCTATTTGCGCCAACCTCATAAGAACAGAATAAGTCAATGGACATAACACTTTCATTTCGGTCATAAAATGCAAAATTAAAGATGCGTTGCACATCACTTTCTTCACTCATGAATGATTATTGGAAATATTTCCAGGCACAGACGCGATAGCAAAATTGAAAACTTGTGAAGTGGACGGGAAAACGTACAAAGAGGGAGAGCCTTTTGAACCGGCGAACACGCGTAAATCCTGCATTTGTACAGCCGATTGGAACGGATCAGTGGAAAACACATCGTACTGCCGTGATATAAACTGCGGCCTGGAGATACACTACCAGGATAAGATACTGGAGAACTGTGCACCAGTGTTTATCGGGAAAGGGCGAACTTGCCCCATCGGATTTCAATGTCGTAAGTAGATCATCAATACGGTATCTATAATGTCCTATATGGTCTCAAGTTATTTTTGAATGCGCGCCTCGCTAGCCGAAAAAACAAAAAATCCTTCAAGTCGAAAATCTAGCACTATACACCCATAGATTGTGTTTCGGAAGCTGCACTTATGAACTAGTCCCTCTAAGCTTAATGTGTTTTAGGCCACTACGTCATTTAACATCAGATTAAACGCTAAACTCATTAAAAAATCCAACTGCCAAACGTCTCTCGTCTTGTCTAAACTAGGTTAAAACCTTATGCACTGTTGCAGAGGTTCCTACTGGTAATATTTTCTTAATGTAAATGTATTTAAATCATCTGAAATGTGTAGTACAATGATTCCGAAAGATGACATGGGCACGATTCACCTAATAAAACTTCCGAATTGGGCTGACCTCTTGATTTTCAAAAAAGTCTGTTCAAAGAAGAAAAAGAAACAGTTTCAATCCAAATTTTATACATAATACAATGCGTGCTGTTTTAAAATGAGAAGGGTGTACTTATTTCCTATTTGTTGTCATTATAATTTCAGCGTCAACTTCAATTTTACTTTCTTTTAATCTAGATGGGTTGGAAAAGTCCAGTTTATGTTAGTATTTAGTTTCAATATTAACCATAACCTAAAATCTCGCCTCGTATATTTATGTGATACTAAAAAGAAGGAGAAACAGAGAAGGATGGATGTCAGTCAGTAAGACCCGGAATTTTGTTAACGTATCTTCTGATAAATCAATAGATTGTTATCCTGGTTCCTGCTGCGTTGGTCTGAAATTGTTAGTCCCTTAACCGGGACATATATAACATCTCATTTTTCAGAGCCCACTCAATATTATATGCACCAGTCGCATCCCGTACTTGGGGAAATGCTGCTGTAGTAACATTGGATTGAGAACAAATGAACAGAGAACTGTTTACTAGCTTTAATGCGTTAGATAGAGGAAATATATTTTTAAAGATGCAAAAAGCGAGTGGATTGGTATGATCCATGTATAAAGCTATTCATAACATAGTGTCTTTGTATTCCAGCATCTAATACATCAAAGGTGCTTCGAGGCTTAAACCTGCGTAGTGTTAGCGCAGAATGCAAGTTCGGAAATGTGACGTTGGCTGTTGGAGACGAGATCACTGTTGAAGAGAAATGTGTGAAATGCTCTTGTGATATCCCACCGTTTGTATCTTGCACGAGGCAAAATAGTTGTGACTAATAAACTTTAACGTGTAAATAAAGATGAATAATAAAGAGGATATGAATGTATTGTAAATGATATCAGCGGTAAAATGGCTAATCGGTTAACGTGCATAATTTATGAAATGCACGTTAGCCGATTACCCTTTCTAAAATCGTTACATTTAAATGTATAGCCGATATAAGAAAACTTATTTTAAAAATTATAGTATTAAAGCTCTTATATTTTCGATCAAAAGTTCATATTTCTCTATGAAAAGGTTTTCTTGAACTATCAAAAATGTGGATTGTATGTGTTAGTAGATGTACTTACCTAGTTTAAGATATCTTTTTTATTTATGCATTAAAATCTATTTAACGTTAGTTTAATATAATATACAAACATTCGCAGATATTCTTTTATAATTTTAAATCTTTCAATATACCTGTACTTATTTTTGTCTAAGTTAGCGAATGTAGAATTTTTTAAATATTTCTTTAATGTTTACTAATAAATAAGAAAAAATCTTGAAATTAAAAGAAAGATTACTATTTTTTAAATCTATATGATAAACGTATTTTAATTGTATGAATAACGAAAATCAAATTTGAATATTATTTATTATTGAGTCTCATATTTTTTAGTATTTATAAATTTACATTTTACAATATTGTACTTAACTATTCTTATAACTAAGTATACAATAAGGATATATTTACATTATGTACACTGCACACAGCCTTAGAGATAGGATCTTTATAAATAACACTTAACTTTATAAATGTTGTGACACCTTATTTATTAAAGCTTACTTACAACTTACAATATTACACAATTACTATACTATTACACTATACACAACTATTATACTTAATCTGCACGTGTCATAATGATTTAATGTCTTGATTAGTTTTGACACACGCCAAAATTGCAAGCGCCATCTTGAAATCCGTGTCACGTGTTCAAGTCGCGTGCTTCATAGCGTTATTTCAGACGACACATAAACGTCACTAATTACTTATTTTTATATTATAAGCACTTAAATTGTAATATGCAGCTTTAATATTATAATATCTAGGTACATTGTAAAATAAAATATGTGATTATAAATGCATCATTTGGCAAGTTTTACTAAAGTTGTAATTAATTAATAATAAATTGTAATTAAAATGATGATGAGCGTATACAAATAGTCAATTCTCTCTATTTCCTGTTTCATTCATTAATGATAAATTAGACATATTCTTATATAAATTTATCATATTAGCTGAAACAGACAAGTCCGAGTTCGACTTTAAATGCTTGATCTAGTTTGCCGAGGTCTCTGATAGCTACGTCTAGCAGTGGCAGTCGAGCCGGCTTGTCAGTCGAATATTCCACAATAGTCTTCGCCCAGGACGACTTTTTGTACTGTTTAAATAAAAAAGAAATATTTTTTTAATATATAAGTATATGTATATTATATATTATCTTTAGTGTCAACTACTGTCAGAAAATACAGAATTTGAGGGATGTATGCAAACGTAAAGTAGAAAATTTGGCCCACACACATACACTAAACCAACGACCTTTATTTTTATTCTTCATTGTATAAGTATGTTTTTAGTTCGTACGCGTTTAATAATTATTATTGATGCCTGTTGCGAATAAATGTATTTTCTTTCTTTCAAAATAAGTAATGGCAAAGTATACATAATAATTTTACTTTCTAATACCATTCTTGCAGTTTTTTTACTATGTATTAACCACTCAGCTGATTTTGTAAAAGCCAGATTTCAAAATGGAAGAGATTATGTTTGAAAAAAATATGTAGTCAATTTTTTTTAATTTATGATTTTACATTATATCATTTGTTGCTGTCAAAATAAAATGGGTTGAGTGCTATAAGCGCTCGCCTTAGTAGTCCGGTGAAGCTATAAAGGCCTTGCTAGACCAATAGCGTAGTCAGTTCGAAAAAAAATATTTGTTGTTGTTGGTTTTTTAAATTTTGTAATAAATACGGTATTTTTTGTACTTATGCTGCCAACAGTCTGTTAGCATTGGGCATTATAAAATCAGCATTTGTTTGTATGGAGCTTAACTTTTGGTTTTGGATTTTCCAAAGGCTAAAAATTCCATAAAATACTAAGATTTTTTTTAAATATAAATTTCACTATAACATTTTCCTTACCTGACACTCGTCCAATAGCGCTTTATATCTCAGTCTGTTGTTGGCCTTCGGAAGAATCTCCGCATCGTTGTAAGCGAGAAGTTTGATACCATGTCTGAAGTTTTTAGCGACAGGATCGAAATACCCGATAGTGTTACGGCAATGGAAGGTTACGTTCTGAACACCTCGGATGGAGAGCAACTGGAGGTATGTGATCTGAGTGTGGTCCGCCTTGTACGTGATCTGCCAAGACCAAACATTTAGCATCATGTGGTATACGTTATGTAAGGCACTAACAAAATGTTCCTAAAGGAGAACCATAGCAACGTTAGATTTTAGTAATTATCAAGTATTGCGGTAAACGATTGCAATTAATAGAATTTATAGTGGCGTAGCTATACCGTAAAGTCTCGAGGCAAATGTATTTTATGGAGCCCTATCAATGTGAAGAAGAGCTATAGTATCGCGTCTACGAGGGGCAAGAATTTAATTACTTCGTACCAGCTGTGTTCTGAAACTAAGCGATACCTTTATCTTATAAATGTATTCCAAAACTGATATATTTTTATTTCATTTGCGCATGTTTTTTAAGAGATACGGTACAGTAATTGAATTAAATATAAAAGTAATACATTCTGTAATAATAAATATTGGGATACTCTGTTGCTCACGGCCTTCTTAAGTCGGAGGTCTTGTTACTTGTACTTTGTCGTGCCACCCTATTATGACACTTCATTGGATTATCTAGTATTTTAAAATATAGTACACTAGCGGGCCCGGCAGACGTTGTCCCGCCCTAATTAAAAATAAATCCTTGACAAATTATATACCAAAACGTTCCTCATGAATCACTTTATCCACAGGTGAAAACCGCATGAAAATCCGTTCTGTCGTTTTTGAGTTTATCGCGAACAGACAGACACACAGACGCGGTAGGGGACTTTATTTTATACTATGTAATGATAATACTATTAAAATAGAACTTCCAATTGCAATTTTACAAAATTTACATCTCAAAGTGTCTTTTTTAGGCCAAACATAATAAATATGGATAAGTTCTCCCTTAGATCCAATAAAATTGTTAACTCACTGTAAATCCTTCTTCCATCTCACTAAGCCAAGCTTCTTTCTCTTCACCGGAATATACGATGACGTCGGACTCCATCGGCTTTGGGTACACACAACTGCTACCGGAAGACATGTCGCAGTGAACCAGAATCGCATCATTTATATCGCCGCCGTTCGGGTCAATCCAATACTCTCCTAAAATCGTAAAAAGTAGGTGTATGAGTTAATTACTACATATATGCAAGTATGTAAGTAAGATTAAGTTTGTGATTACAAACTTTCGTATTCTAATTTAAAAAATCTCCTACTCAGCATTTTGTTTCACAATTAAGGGTTTTATGACTCGATATGTGATAATACAAAAAAAATATTTCAGAGGGATTACGAATAGTTGCGAAATGCAAGTCTGATTCATTTGATACTACACGAGAATTAATATAGAACTAAGTAACAATTAACAGTGCCTAGTAATGTATGTAACAGTAGGATTTCGCCAAAATATGTCATCATCATTATCCTCAGCCTGAAAGAGACCCACGCCGGGCACATAGGCCTTTTCTGAAAAAAAGGTATATACATATCCACCACGCCAGTCCACGACGTATTGCCGATTTCAAACTCGGAGAAATCCACAGTTCTATATTTTACCACATACGATGACACTAGAAGAACATTTCTCAGGTTCAGGTTTCTTCGCGATGTTTTCCTTCATCATCAATCAGTAATAATACATTATATAACAATCATTATTACGATAGAAAATTGTAATTATTAGTAACAAAAATAAGCCTTAAATCTTTGTACGGGTAAGTCTATAGTTGGCCATTTCTGATATACCTCTGCTCTTGTGAAACACACAATATTCACGGGCTCATAATATATTTGGCTATGATAAAAATCGATGGTAATGAACAACAATAAACTATAAGGTTGGTCTCAGTCTGAAAACCAACTCTGTTCACAGAAGATTAAAAGTGATTTAAGCGTAATATTCAAAATACTTTTGAACACGAGATCAATTTTGCAATCGCATTGTGGTACTCCGTTAAACTATACTACAAACATCAGTATTTTTTTTTTATATCATAGGAGGCAAACGAACAGGTTGTTAAGTGATCACCGCCGTCCATAGACACTAGCAAAACCACGGGAGTCGCGAGTGCGTTGCCAGCCTGTGTTTGGAGGGAAGCAGGAACGGGGAGGAGAGGAGGAAGGGAGGGACGAGGGGAGGGGAGGTGGTCCACCGGCGCTCTCACTGACCGAACGAAACGCAACAATGCAAGCACTGTTACTTCACGTCGGTTTTCTATGTGTCGGGTGGTACTACCGCGGGCGAGCCGACCCATTCATGCTGAAACCAGTAATAGCTTCAGCGTGGCTCTACCACCTACAGTATATTTTAGAAGAGAAAAAAAGTTGATACAATCATATTTTTGAAGCACCTGCGATTTGTATTCCCTTATTAACAAGAATCTCCATTTTGTCTGTTTTTCTAAATATTCATAAATTCTTACTTACCTATAGATAATACTCTTTTACTAAATTACTGTAACTAATATTTAAAAATTGACTTACCGCTCGTAAATTCTGGATGGTGATATTTGATGTCACCACATGTCTTTGCTGGAGCGTCCTTTGAGCCGTCGGGTCGCAAGAACTTGGCGAGCGAGATTTTAAGATGTTCGTAAGCCTTTATCACAACTTCTTTACGTTCTGCCGGTGTCATATCGTCTTTGAAGAATCGCATCGGTAAAGCGTTAGGATCATCACCGAGCGGATCGGGTCCTTTCACCGAGCCTTAAAAAAATATACATACGTATTAAACAGGAGTTAAAAAGTGGATAATAACCCCTATAATTATGCTTAACCAAATAAAAAAACTCTGATGAGAAACTCCATAGATGTCTACAAAATTAGTCATAAGAGTTAGTATTAAATATACCTTAATTAAAGCATTTATCATGTCCGCCCTAAACAGTGGATGTAGCCTAAAGGTTTATTGACTAATTCGAAGTTTTTTAGCTTTTTACTTTTCTATAGGATTTTTCAACACTCGTGTTTTGGGGATGCTAACTAGCCCTGTGCTTGTATGTCATAATGCAATCAGAACAATGTTTTTGTTTAATTAAGGCAATTAATCTTAAAATTGCTAAATCTTACCTTGCTGTAACATCGCGGCAAGAGCTGCGGCATCATATGCCAATCCTTCTCCAGGAGGTCCGGGCGGTCCTGGAGGACCGGCTGGACCAGGAGGACCGTGGCGACCTTCATCGCCAGCCGGACCACGAGGACCCGCAGGTCCTAACATGCCTTGCGGACCAGGATTTCCGTCACGACCAGGAGTACCTTGATTGAATTTTATCAACAATTAAATACAATTATGTGAAGGATGGTGACGTCTAAAAATGACGCCCCTCTCTGTACATCCACCAAAGAATGTAAATATACATACATGTACTAACTATGTATTTTCATAAAAATAGGTTATGTATGCCGAAAAGATAAACCAAATCGAGTTACTTCCTGATAACTGTGTTGTCCGAACCGGTGGTAGTTTTGATGTTCATAAACGCCTTCTCAGGGCCCAAAATTTATGAAGTACTTTTGATTACATTTTACTTGAATTAAGTAAATAATGAATTAGTCGAATCCATTTTATTCTTTATTCAATCCAACATTGCTCACGTGAAATGGTTGTTTCATGAGAATTACGTTTTTACATTGTGATTTTGATTACTTAACTCCTATAACCCGTTTACCGGATTTAAGTCACTTGTGATAGACTTTATCATTACTGTATAGCCTCTATGGAAAGGTAATGATATATAACCGAGACAATAATGTGAAAACTACTCTATCAGTTTGTAAAAATCTCGTCAAAGTCAGCTCAACTATTTCGGTAATTAGCGCGGACAATTAACAGATAATTTTTGTTTATCTGTATAATAGAGTACAGGAAAATTCAATGCACAAGCAATGCTTTGCAATGTATTGATATTTGATCGAGATGTAACTAGTATATTCTTAGAATCGCAACAGGAAAATGACCTAAGACTCTACTAAATGTTGCGTTGGAATATAATGTTAGTGCAACATACAACATTGACTAGCTATAATTGTATTTAACGAAAACGTATTTTCACGTCGAAAACGTATTATTTGGATTGATATGAACTGCAGGTTGTATTTTTTTTTAATTCTAATTGTATCGTTGCTATTTGACTGGAACATTTATTTTATCGATTTTAAGTTACCTATGATAAAAAAGTTAAGATTGATTCAGCTGTTTCGGATATTAGCCCGAACAAACTGCAGATGATTCGATTTTATTTATATGTACAAATTAATGCCTGAATATCTGCAACCAGTTGATTTTAATACTTACCTCTTGGACCTGCGTCACCATCCTTCCCGGGCGGACCCATTGGTCCGGGTTGGCCTCGCTCTCCCATTCTCCCGGGTGCTCCGACCATACCCGGAATTCCTGGTATACCAGCGTGCCCTTTAGCTCCGTCTGCACCGGATTCACCCCTTTCGCCTTTCGCGCCATCCAAACCTGGAGGACCCTGTTTGCCTGAGGGTCCTTGAGGACCGTCTACACCAGGAGGTCCCATTTCTCCCCTTAGGCCCCGTTCACCTGTGGGCCCACTGGGACCGGATGGACCTGGAGAGCCCTAGATAAAAAATATTATCAAATTTTTGGCCTTTTCGCTGATAGAGGACTATATTTATTTACTATTTAAATTCATTTCCAACAAAATATATATAAGAAAATTTAATAATTAAATGAAACGGAATTATTATTTTATCGTCCAAATATAATAATAATGAGAATTTAAATTTGAACATAGAGGCAATGTATTAAATTATGAATTAATTATTTTTCTATGATTATTTGTCTTTTTTGAAAATGAAAATTATTTTACTCGGCAATAAATTATGGAGGTTTTTTTGCCTTTCAAAATATTCCATGCAAAATAAATATTAGTTTTATATTTTGTACTGTTTTATTTGATACCTGCAATCCTGGAGGTCCCGCTGGCCCAGATGCCCCAGGCGGCCCAGATGGACCTTTGTCTCCTTGTCGTCCCGTTATGCCCGGCTGGCCCTGTTTGCCCGGTCGTCCTTCAGGACCCGGCTCTCCCATAGGTCCGGGAGGTCCTTGCAATCCAGGTGTACCATGTGGACCTGGGGCGCCATCTGCACCAGGTTTACCCGGAATGCCACTTTCGCCCTGGTAATGTATCACAAAATTAATACAGTAACCGCTTATTTGTACTCAAATTAGAGCATAGATAACTCTGAAATATTATATGCAACTGTAGTAAAACCATGGTTAACTACGTACCTGTGATCCCCTTAGACCTTGTGGTCCCGGTGGACCGGACATTCCAGGCAAACCGCTCGGTCCTCTCTCCCCAGTAGGCCCTGAAGGACCAACTGAACCTTGTGGTCCCACTTCCCCCTCACTGCCTCTCTCTCCTTTGGGTCCTTCAGGTCCAGACGGACCAGTTATGCCGATAGGGCCTGCAGGACCAGATCTCCCAGAATCTCCTGTCGCTCCTTTGAATCCTGGAATACCTGGAGCACCTGCTGGCCCTGGGTTTCCTTGAGGTCCCTAAAGTAATAACATTTATAGATATACATTTTCGGTAAATTATTGGGTTCAATTAATATTGCGATAATAAACATGGATTATGTCCTAATTATTTTAAAATATCAGTTGAGGTTCACTAGGGAGTATAATGCATGCTTAAGGATATTTTTTTAGTTACTACTCTTATTAAACTTCAATTGGAATGTATATATAAGGCTTTATCGCTGATTTTAGTATATACATCTAAGGTGTTAACAAGTTAACTGCTAAATTTTTTTGCAAAACTGAAAGAGATAATTTTCAGATTTTCATAATCAACAAACACACCGTGTAAAATACCCTAAAATTAACTTTTCAAAAGTTATCGAATTCGCAACATTTACTATTTTTAACAGAATTTTGATATAGGTCTTATAAATAATTTGTGTGTTATTTCACGTTACCGTTTGTCCCAATTCTCCTGGTCGTCCCGGTAATCCAGCGTGTCCTGGATCTCCCTTATGCCCTTGTTCACCACGAGCTCCTTTAGCACCTGCTTGTCCTGGAAGACCTCTTAAACCCATCTCTCCAGGTATTCCTTTAACGAAATGTAAGATCAATGCAAATTTTTATGGAACACATTTATTGTTTAGAGTTCGAAGCAAGTATTTTTAACCGATTTCAAAAAAGAGGTTCTGTATTCGACCCGTATGTATGTATAGTATATGTTTGTATATCCATGATATTCTCAGAAACTAGTGCTCCGAATTCGATGGGGTTTTCGTTGTTGGGTGTTTATTTTTTCAAGGAATGTTTTAGTACAGAAATCTGATGAAGATCTACGAAGATATGTAATAAAACTCTTTAATAACTAACAGCAAATGTCTCGCGACAACAATCGATTACAAAACGATTACAGAATCATATATCTATGTATTGTTTTCATTATTCCATAACATAACATTACGCCTAAAATAAACCTCCTTCAAAAAACACGGGCTCAAATGTATATAATAATATTTTATTCACATTGATGGACTTGTCTGATTACAATCACAGGTGATCATAACTAAAGATAGATAGGGAATAAGTTTTCAGATTGTTTGTACTATATTTATTTGCTATTTCTGCCCGAAAATATCTTTAACCGGTTTTATCTTTGATAGTAAAGACATCATTCTGATATTTAAAAATTATTACAGTCTACAGAGATTATAATTAAGTAATGTATAAAGTACACCTATTAAAAATTAAAAACTACGTATAGCTGCACGTATATTCAGTAACACCTTAATTAACTAAATGAATACTTAAACACAACCATTAAAATGAAGTATTTAATACAATTAATATATTCAATACAAGAAACATTGAAATCGTATTTTTCATGATTTTTTCAGGTTTTCGGGTATATACAAATAAAATACCATCATCATTATACGACTAAGTAGGTGATCTAATAGTTTCCTTAAGGTTTTGTCCCATTAAATCCATATCATGTATCTGATGAATTGATGAGATAAAATAATTGATATAGTGAGAAATTACGCCACATCGCATCTCAATATCGCCTATATAAACGAGGAAATCATTGCTTTGCATTGCCACGTTGACGTATCAACGCTTTATGACTGCTTTTACGCAACATCCCTGAGTGATTGCTTTTATTTTTGAAGTGCTATCATAGGATCAATTGTTGATAACTAAAACTATGTATTCTAAATTACTTTAATTACCTGGACTACCCGGTGTTCCTTGCTGTCCTTTAATACCAACATATCCTCTGTCGCCTTTCAAACCCGGCATGCCAGTTAGGCCTGGTGAGCCTGGTAATCCAGGAGCACCTTGCAGGCCAGGTTGTCCACGTTCCCCTGCTGACCCGGGAGCGCCTGGTTCTCCAGGCATACCAGCGATTCCTGGTTCACCTCGCTCAGCTGGCTCACCGGGTGGCCCAGCTGGCCCGACGGGACCCTGCAGACCTTGCTCTCCCTGCCGTCCTAAAATAGAAGAGCATAATATAATAATTGTCATAAGATTTAAAATTATTTTGTAGCAAGAATTTCCCGTATTCTTTTTAGATAAAACCATTCCATACATACAATGAATTTTCGTTTGTACATTGTAAAAGTTTTTGGTAGACTTGCCGAAGTCATGAATATTCATGTTTCAAGAAAACAAAAAAAAGCAAGTTTAGTTAATACCCGTGACTTTTCCTACGCTCTTTATTATTTTAGCAATATATTTTACCTACATAGGAAAAACAAAAGCAACTCAGCGCTTGCCCCACTACTCCACGACAAGAAAACTTTCAGCGCTGAACGCGTATTGGATATAAATTCGTAGACGGGTAAAACTTTAATAACTGAATATTAAATGAAACCATCGTGATAATCTTTTTTTTAGCTAAAAACACAAAAGTCTAAAAGTACAATAAAAAAGAGAATGAAATCTAGTAGTTTTTGAGTGATGTCTGCACAACGGCAAATTCTACTATTTTATTTATATATAACAAAATATAAGATTACCAAACGTTCGTAATGGACTATCAAGGTAATCTATAACCAACTGAATTTTATCAAGGTGAATGATAAATAAGTTACCACTTTTGAGGGCGACGTTGCCATAATTTTTGGTCATAAGGCATGTTGTAATACAACATTCCTAACATAGTAGTCGTCAATCTTCATTGCTTTGTGAGAGAAACCTATTTAGCATTGATACTTCCTTAGCTAAACCTTGCACAAATTTACGACCTATAATTTTCTCTCAACATGATATATTACCTGGAGGACCATCATTGCCAGTTGGACCAGCTGCACCTCTTTCGCCTTTTTCTCCTGACAGACCAGTCTGTCCTCTCGGTCCAGGCATACCCATAGCACCGAGTGGCCCCGGATGACCTTTGCTACCTTTTACACCTTCGAGGCCCTGCATGATTTCCATAAATATATAAAAAAATACTGAATAACTATATCAAGTAGTTATCTTTTTTCGCCGACGGCATAAAATGCGTATGTATATATTTATTTTGCAAGTAACGTAACGTAAGTAACTTTCATATTTGTACAGAATAACTAAAAAAAAAACTTGAATGGAATACTCATTCAATTGGTTTCACTGAATAAGAGTTGTCACATAATTGTGGCTACTAAGCTGGTTACTTATATTAATCATTAGCTGACCCGTGCAACTTCGTCTGCACCAAATCGGTTATCACTGGTGTCAATTGTATTTTTAAACGCGAAAAATTTTAATAAATCTAAAACCTTATTGCAGCCACACCTACGGTTTCCAATTGTGAATCCAAACTATCAAGGGACTCACTCAAACATATACCCAGATGGTATGTGGTATGGTTTTAAAATAAGCCTACAACCCGTTCGTAGCATCATCTACCGGGTTCCATTAAAATAAAAACTAACCTACATATATTGGCGGTAATGTGAAAAAAGCTTTAGAGGTCTGTGGATCCCCAGGTTCAAAAGAAGTTCCTTTCCCTTCTTTGTAGACGTTTACTATACAGTCAGTAGTTTACATTATAAAATATCAAGTTGATAGAGTTAAATTGTAAATTAAACGATAAAATGTATTCATAAAATAAATAATGATAAATGAACCATGAATGATATCATAACTATTTTCAACTTGTATTAAAACTTTTTCACACTCCATTGTATTGAAGAAAAAAATAAATATTAAAAAGATATGACGCGTTAAATGTCACTTGCCTGTAACTATTTGTCTAAGAGCTAGGAACGGTTTTGACAAAGAATTTCAATAAGCCAGTTTTTTATATATCATTATGTTCTTCCGAAAAGTGTGCGGGCTACTTGGCTACCGGTAAACGTTGCGTTTATTAGTGCATATCGCACCTTTACATGCAAAAATATTGATTTTTATATAATTTTTGAATGTTTTGTTTTCTACTAACTTTAAAACGCCACTAAAACATGAAATTATTATTGCCAGACATTTTTGTTATTAACAATAATATGCCCGATGCTATTTTTTAGTAAATAAAATAAAGTATGTTCAAACCATGTTAAGATAGCTGAAATTTTAATATTATTATTATTATTTTTTTTAATGAAGGCTTAGTCGCCTGCGCAACTATATCGCCTAAGTGACATACAACTATATAACAATAAGAATGACAATAAACTTAACAATAGCTTACATTAATTTTGTACAATTCTTTAGCATATTTCGAAGTGGGGTCAGACAATAACGAATTGTACAAACCAGTGTGGAACGAACCAGAAGCATTAAGCCGATATCTAATATCTTTGCTTCGAACACTTTCTGCCAGGATGTGGTGCACATCATTAATGAACTCACAACTCTGGCAGAGGGGTGATCGTACTTTACGCATCAGTTAGGCGAACTGTTTACACGGGATGTGTTCTAAGCGTAATCTTATTCCTGTGATTGCTTCCCGACGGCAAATCGTACTGTCATCAATCCATGGTGACCTTAAGGGGCGTAGCTGAATCGTTCTGTACCATATTCGTTTTGTTTTAGAACGCTTATCAAAGTATTCCTTCCAATGCGAGTAACAGCTATTTTTAAATACTGAGCATACATCCAAGTAAGTTGGTAAAATATTAATAGGAGCCCCTTCGGAGGATCCTTCTCTGTCTAAAAGATCAGCGCTTTCATTCCCAGTTATACCTATATGAGAAGGGATCCATTGTAAAACAATTACTTTGTTCTTTGCTTTGAAATCTAGCAATTGCTTCAAAATAGTGTAGGCTATTAGTATTCTTCGAAAAGTCGAGGTATATTGAGCTACGTGTTGAAGAGCACTTTTTGAATCGGATAAAATAACAATCTTAATGGACTCAGTTGATTGTGCAAATGATAAAGCCTTTGCAATTGCTATCAATTCAGTGTGCATAATTGAAATATTTTCATCAATTTGAAATTTCATAAAAGTTTTGGAATTTGACTAAAAAAATGCGGCTCCTAAATAATTACCAGCTTTAGATACATCAGTGTATATTTTAACAAAATTTTGATAATATTTCTTTATATATTGAAGACAAATATCTTTTGTTTAAGGAATATCATATTGACGCTTTGGCTTCCAAATACCATCTACATTTATTTTAATTATATTGTGCAAATCAATGTTATCGACCCAGGTATGTAAAGGGAACATTTCATGTTTTATACTTGTTTGAATTGGAGTATTTTTATATTGAGAAAAAATAGAAACTAATTATGGTTTTTTTCTGTTACGCCAATAGAGTGATTGGAAAGAGATGGACAGTTCTTCTAATACATTAGTCAGTTCGTTCTTTTCTAATGACGTAAATTGAAATAGAATTTTGCCAGCTAAATATTGTCTCCTAAGATGTAACGAACATATGCTCAATTCGCTTTCCATAACATGGATTGGAGTACTTTTAATGAAACCCCCGATAATTCTCATGGCCTGGTTTTGGACTTTTTCAAGTTTATAGAGGTTAACCTGAGCACTACTATCATAAAGAAAGCTCGCATAGTCAATTCGACTGCGTGTAATATTGAAGTATAAACGAACTAAATGTTATGGATGAACATCCTAATTAAAACCGGCTAATGCTTTGAAAACGTTTAGAAACTTAGAGCTAGATTCTGCAACTGCATTGATATGTTTACCCCATTTTATGTATGATAAAGATAGCGATAATTGTGGAAACGCCTGTTATAGATGCATGTATTCAAGATGTCTTCAGTCCCAAGTTATATGTCTACGTTCATCGTTGTTTCTCAGTGTTTACGGTGAAATCTCAATATCGTAATGGTATATAAAATGAAATATGTTCTTTGGAATGGAAAAAATAAAATGGTTTGAAATGAATTATTTTATTTATAAAGAATATTATCGGGCACATTATTGTCAATAACAAAATTGTCTGGCAGTGATAGACTCATGTTTTAATAGGGTTAAAAAGTAACCAAACATTTTTTTCCTAAAATTATTTATAAATAAAAATTTTGACCTGTAAAGGTGTGATGCGCATTAAAAAACACAACGTTAACCAGCCAGTACCACCGGTAGCCACCAGGTATCCTGAATCCTGTTTGGAAGGGCATAATATATCTACATATTAAAGAACCAGATTTTCTAAAATTCTCGTTCTTCCAACGTTGCTGGCTCTTGTACTAAGGTGTCGCAAAAAAGCCTGGTTACATTAACTACAATTTTTTGTCTTTCGTTATCCTGGAGAACCCCTTGCATTTTATGGGACAAAAAGTATCCTAAATGTAACCTTGTAATATTAGTTAAACCATGTGTCAAGTTTCGTCCAAATTGGTCGAGTACTTTCCGAGTGCTGCGTGCGTGCGTGCGTGTGATCGACAGACAGACAAAAATTGTAAAAGGATAATCTTTGGCTTCTATATCGATAACAAAGTCTACCCCGACTATAATTTTCAAAAAATATTTAATGTACAGATTTGGTCTTGTTACAGTAAGCTGCAAAGTTTGTTTTCTTGAACGCTCTTATCTCAGGAATTATTGCTC